>CM033645.1:7412600-7696693 GCA_019512145.1 Engystomops pustulosus
AAGCCAAAACACCAAATTTTGCCACAAAAAACTGGGAAAATCTATGACTTAAGTATAAGCCTAGGATGGGAAATGCAGCAACTGCTCTTTAATAAAATGTCCAGCAGCGCTGCCCCCTCATCAATAACATGTCCAGCAGAGCCCCCTTTATGATTCCATGTCCAGAAGGCCCCCCTTTATGATTCCATGTCCAGCAGAACCCTCCTATATGATTCCATGTCCAGCAGGCCCCCCCTATATGATTCCATGTCCAGCAGGCCCCCCTCTATGATTCCATGTCCAGCAGGCCTCCCTTTATGATTCAATGTCCAGCAGAGCCCCCTTTATGATTCCAGGTCCAGCAGAGCCCCCCTATAAAGTAAAATGTCGAGCAGTCCCACCCCTTCAAAATAAAATGTCCAGAAGCTGTAATAAAACAATAAAGTTAGTACCTCTAGCACTCACCCCCTCTTCTCCCCGCAGCTCGTCTTCTGGCTTCCCAGCAGCATGGGCAGAGGCACGTCTCTGCTCTCGTCACCTGCTGACATCACTCTGTGTCACAGAGTATGTGCGTGCTGGCACAGAGAGCATAGCTGTTCCTCTGCCCGCACTGCTGGAAAGCTGGAAGATGAGGGGAGAAGACAAGCCGCGTGGAGAAGAGGACGCTGGGGTGATTGCCGGAGGTGAGTACTAAATTTTTTTATACTCGAGTATAGGCAGAGAGAGGCTTTTTCAGTACATGAGTATATATGGTAATTGCCACTGCTGCTGCAGCCTGGGTGGGCTCTGGTAGTGCTAACCTGAGCACTTTCAGCTAATTTACATATTTTAAAAACCCAATGTTTAAGAGAAAGGAGACCCTAAAAAGTCATTTCAAGCACGGATCCGGCATCCAGAGTTACTAGATAATTATATACATTTCTATTGAATATGGTCGAAATGTTGGGTCTATCTTCCAGTCTAAATAACTGACTGACTTGGGTCATGGCCTCAAGGCATCATAGTCATGTATGATTCTGTTATTCCCTGCCTCCCCTTGAGACTTCTGTCCTGTTTTGGAACACCACGTTTCATTATTTTTTTAATGGCTCGCCCTTATACACAGACTTCTGTCCATCTTGCTAGCAGGGTGAAACTCAGCAGCGACTTCAGATTCAAAAGCAGAATAGTAAGGAAGGAGGATGATTACAAAGTTTCTCGGGGTCACTCATACCAGTCACTTATGTTGACCATTTTAGTAATCTTCTTTCTTTTCTTAAGGAAACCGGGGACTGAAGCTGGAACGGTGGAACGTGAGCGTTTCACTAGATGACGCAGTAACATTTAACGAGAGCTCCGCGGGCTATGCCGGATCTTCCTGGGTTGATGGTGCATCCATATCTTGGCCATCAGAAACCAACGCCTTTGTGGCTCGGCTCAGTGGTTTCTTTGTGCCTCCAGAAACTGATTATTACAATTTCTACATCAAGGGAGATGATAATTATGCTCTGTACTTCAATGAATCCGGTGACCCTACAAGAAAGGTAATTAGAAGAGTCTACATGTGTATAAATATGGACGGTGGTCTTAATTAAAACACATTTCAATAACAATGATCTACTTAATAAAACATGGCTTCTTTCTTTACTCCACACATGACCATGGTTAGTGCCAGTATTTAGTCTATAGAAATTAACGGAGCTTAGGTGCAAGAAGGCGGCCATGTTTTTCAACCACTGGACACCCCATTAAGGCTGGTTCATAGAACACAGGGCAACAAACTGGACAAAAACGATTTCATTATACTGCCAGGCAGTGATCAGTATATTTTATTATATTGTGATATACAGTCTATTTAAAGGGGTTGGCTAACAAACATTTTGCAACCTTACCTTGACTATGAATTTCTACAATGTCTTGGTCGTCGCATGTGGTCGAAAATGTCCAGGTCCATCTTCTATCTTCTCTATCTTCCTGGCCGTCCTCCGCGTCTCACATACTTGAGGAACATATGATCCTCCTCCCGTCCATCATGCGCGCTCCTCTATCTTCTTCAGCGGGCCGTGAAGGTGGAGCCCACTGATCCTGCCCACTAAGGGACACTGCGTAGAGCTGGGGAAATGAGCAAGGATCAGAGGAAAGTGATGAGTGAGCAGGTTTAGCCAGCACTAGACTAGGAGGGAGAATTATAAGCATCTATTGCCCAATATTCGTAAGTTTTAAGCTAAAGTTCGCCAACCACTTTAATGCCACCATATAGTGTTCAAATCATATGTTGTATCTAGAGGTTAGTGAATTGATTTATTGATTAGTAGAATTGGTAATAAATTTAATGCCTTGGCCCACCACATATACTATAGCAGCGATCTCTGCCAGATCAGACTTTGTCTCTCCTCCAATCTGGCAGAGATTGTGCCTGTATCTACTGAGGGCAGGAACCTGTGAGTAGATTCAGGTCCCTGAGCGCCAGCGAGGGAAATTTGAAGACTGGCTTTTTAATTGTCAGTCTTAATGAATTTCCCCCCATTCAATTTAGCTGAATTTGGTAAATTAAACTCTACTCTAGCTTTCCCCTCTGCCAATGACTGCACTCACTACCAGATGCCTGGTAAATATAGAAAATATTAACAATAACATACCAAGCTGTCAAAAATCTTCCTCCTTTATACATCTCTCCTCTCACATCTCCAAAAGCAGTTCTAAATTTAAAAAATAACATAAAATATAAAATAAGAGGTGAAGCAACTGTAGCATCTTAGGATTTTGTTATGTTTACAAATAATAAAATGAAAACTACAATAAAATAGCAGAACTAGCTGTTTGTTCATATGTTCTTTGCCATTGAATGCTCCAAAAATTTTATGGAAATAATTGGTACTAATCAAGTTGAGTTCATCCTGCAAAAAACAAGCTTGTCTGCTTTTATATTTGAATAATATGTGACACCAAAGCATAACTAGGACTCATATGATGGATCTGATTACAGACTAATCTTAATTAATCCTAATTAGAAATAGTTCAGGTTCCTACGCGGGTTCTGGTGTTTGTTCAGTCTCTGCAGATGACTCCATTCTTCCGATCAAACATACTGGAATCTAACAGAACCTTAGGAACCAGTGTGAACAGAGCCTAACTTGTCACTTCCTTTCTATTTCCTTTTGACAGGAGAAGATTGCCTATGGCTACCAGACCTCATCCTACTACTCATACTCACAACAGAAGTCAAACACCTTCTTCCTCCAGGAGGGGAAGCCGTAAGTCCAAATATTAAACCTAGTAAATTTCTTATTTAAGAGCACAGAATTCTTTCCTCCCATTTCCTGTATTTTACTATTACGCTTTGATTGAAGACAAGATTATTTGCAATCACAGTTGTTCTGCTGCTATGCATTGTGGGAGTCAGCCCTTCCTGCTCTATAACCTGCTGCCTGCAGATAGGACACTATACAGAATAGTGCACAACCATATCAATAACCTGGATTTACAATATCTGACAGCTCCAGCTTTGCTACATGTGTTCCACCATCTCTTCCATACAAGTCTGGTAATAAATACCTAATTTATTGCAAAGTTGAAAACTTCCAGCAATAAACATATAAATTAGATGAAAAACCACGAAGCAAAGTCTTTAGTGTCCGTAAGGAATAATAAGGCAAAAGGGCAGAAGGAGACGGCGATGGAGGCGTCTGAGAACATTGAGGAGATAATAAGCTGCCGGGGAAATGGAGGGAACTTCAATGTATTTCATAGTAACAATAACGCGTTACACAACAAGTATTTATAATTATACAGTAGCCAATGAATAATTACTTGCTCGGCTTCACCCTCTCGTCGCTATTTATTCGCGAAGGCGAGATTAGCTTTAATACACGGAGACAAAGACGTCTGATGAAGCACAAAACCTTCCGCGCAGAAGGAAAGTACATGTTACGTAATTTGTTTTCTAATCCCGGGGAAGTAGACGCTTACATGACAAGATTGCCGGATTTTTAATTATAATCCATCAGCAGCTCCGGCACAAGACATGATGGGGTCTGATGGAGAGTCAGCTCCTCCTCGTACTCTACAACCGCAACAATAACAACAATGATGTACGAGGAGAACGGGAGGGATATTAGCATGAAATATTCCCGGAGTGTTACAGGACTTCATTACCGTATAACACTTTAACCAGGGACGTTTGTTACTCTTAGGGAGGGGGGGGGCGGCGGAGTGCAAGAGTTACCAAAGTTTTACCCCAAACTTTTCTCTGTGGAAAAAAAGGATTGAAACAGAATAAGAGAAGTAGTATATATGTACAGGATAGGAGTAGTAGTACTTTGCTGTGCACATATATACAGGATAGGAGTAGTAGTACTGTGCTGTACCCATATATACAGGATAGGAGTAGTAGTACTGTGCTGTGCCCATATATACAGGATAGGAGTAGTAGTACTGTGCTGTGCCCATATATACAGGATAGGAGTAGTAGTACTGTGCTGTGTCCATATATGCAGGATAGGAGTAGTAGTACTGTGCTGTGCCCATACATACAGAATAGGAGTAGTAGTACTGTGCTGTGCCCATATATACAGGATAGGAGTAGTAGTATTATGATTTTTACATATATACAAGATAGGAGTGGTAGTACTGTGCTGTGTACATGTATACAGGATAGTAGTAGTAGTACTGAGCTGTGATATAGGATAGATGGGAGTAGTAGTACTGTACTGTTACTGGTAGGAGTAGTAGTACTGTGCTCTCCACCGCTGTGTCTTTTTGTGCCGATATAACAGTTCTACACCCTGACACTAAACAATTAGTATTTACATTTGGTATTATGGACGGTTTTGGGGACCTCTCCTCTTCCCCTCTCAGGCAGCTTTCATTTGTATGATGCCCATGATCTCCATACCTGGTCATGTGATGGATCAGGACGGAGATGTGAATTCCTTTCGGGGAAACCATAATATGAATTAATAGAAGTAAATCAATGTGCGCCTGACAAGTCGCGGTGAGAAGGTTGGATTGGATTAATGACAATCTCTATCGATAATTTCTCTCCTGGCCTCCAGAACATTGCGTCTCCACCTCCGTCCTAGACGTGAAGACCTGTCCATGAAAGGCCAAACCCGATCAAGTCAAATCACATTTCAGAATTAAAGCTCATTGATTATGAACCTGCATGACCTGATGTGTCACCTGGGGCTGACAGCTGCCTGCTTAACCCGGATTATGAGTGACATCCGCCCTCCGACTGTCACCTTCTGCTATGTCTGACATCCAGATGGGACATGTGATGACCACTAATGCGCTGACCGATCACAGCTGAAAAATCGGAATAACTGTATGTTCAAAACATGGATCAGGGAGAAATTTATAGATCTCAAGTAAAGTACATCAACTTGGAGACATGGAGGTGAGCAGATGGATGTCCTCAGATGGGTGCACCTTCCCTGTACAGTATGACGGTTCAAGAAGGGTGATCATGCATTTATGTGACACCCATCCCCCATCCATAGTGTTTTTACTTCGGATACATCCAGTAATAATAATAATAATAATAATAATAATAATTCCTTTATTTATATAGAGCACACAGATTACGCAGCGCTGCACAGAGTTTCCTAAATGAGTCCCTATCCGCAATGGGGCTCACAATCTAATCAACCTACTAGTATGTTTTGGAGTGCGGGAGGAAACCGGAGAACCCAGAGGAAAGCCACGCAAACACGGAGAGAACATACAAACTCTTTGCAGATATTGACCCTGGGACTTGAACCCAGGTCCCCAGCGCTGCAAGGCTGTAGTGCTAACCAGTAAGCCACCGTGCTACAAGGCTGTAGTGCTAACCACCGAGCCACTGTGCTACTTACCTTTCTACTCTACTTCCATGCACTTATTAACAATGTTCAATACGGAGTCCAGAAGCCAACATCGCGTATATAGGGGTTGTTATAAGTCCAAGGACCCCCCTTTATTTCATAAAGCAAAGGGAAAATTATATATCCGATCCCCGAGCAAGTAACGGGTAAAAGGCATCTCTATTAGGTTATGTCTGTAACATGGCCGTCATCTTGTTAGCCGCCATATTGGATGAAGGGCAAGTTTTGCCAGGTGGTCATGTAGCAGATCAAAGACCGTAAAAAAATTAATTGTCGTAATCAGATCTTTAATATCTGAGTGGTTCAAAAGTTCTCAACACAGAAAAGTTCTAACAACGACCGGAATGTGCCCTGAGATGCACAGCTATGTGATGTGTTATCACTGGTGCTGGAAACGCTGGACACAATCGTTATCAACTCTTGATTCAATATGGTGGCTTTCAAGATGGCAGCCATGTTTTGGAAATAACCAAAAAGATAGACAGTCCATCTGTTGCAAAATATGCTAGGGCTCCTAAGGATTTGCCACTTTTTTACATAAGACACCTATGTGCCTTAACTGCCTTGTGGATAATCCCTGGACCCTGAATGTTCATCAAGTCATTCAGTAGTCCTCCTACTTACTTTTGTACTGTGTATAGACTCTCTGGGGGTCATTTACTAAGGGGCCGATTCGCGTTTTCCCGACGTGTTACCTGAATATTTCCGATTTGCGCCGATTTTCCCTGAATTGCCCTGGGATTTTGGCGCACGCGATTGGATTGTGGCGCATTGGCGCTGGCATGCACGCGATGGAAATTGGGGGGCGTGGCCGAATGAAAACCCGACAGATTCGGAAAAACCGCCGCAAAAAAAAAAAGTGTCGCGGGACTCGCGCTTACCTTCACCAGGTATAGGCCGGTGAACTTCAGTGCAGTCCAGCGGGCCTCGGGGGACTTCAGCGCAGCAGCGCCACCTGGTGGACGTCGGAGGAACTACCTTAGTGAATCCCGGCCGGACCCGAATCCACCGCAGAGAACGCGCAGCTGGATCGCGAATGGACCGGGTAAGTAAATCTTTCCCGTTGTGTTTCTTTCTTTACATCTCTGAGCTCTGCTGAATAGAAGGAGCTGCAGAAGGTGATTATGACTCATCTTGCTCCCCTGTCCCCTCTTTCGGTCTCTGTCAGTGAGGACAGACTGTGAAAAGAGAGACACTGTGGGTGACACCATGAGGACGGCCTAAAGCAGTGAGAGAGGAAGCTGTATATATGCAGAGGGCAGCATGGTGAGAACAGGGAAGGGATGGAGCTCTCAAAGGAGACATATACATGCAGAGACAATGGAAGAGATTTATTGAAATGTGAACCAACCCCTTTAAGAGAAGACATAGGGGGTCATTTACTAAGGGCCCGATTCGCGGTTTCCCGACGTGTTACCCGAATATTTCCGATTTGCGCCGATTTCCCCTGAATTGCCCCGGGATTTTGGCGCACGCAATCGGATTGTGGCGCATCGGCGCTGACATGCACGCAACGAAAATCGGGGGGCGTGGCCGAACGAAAACCCGACAGATTCGGAAAAACCGCCGCATTTAAAAAAAAAAAAGTGTTGCGGGATTCGCGCTTACCTTCACCAGGAATAGCCCGGTGAACTTCAGTGCATTTCGGCAGACTTCAGCACAGCAGCGCCACCTGGTGGACGTCGGAGGAACTACCTTAGTGAATCGCGGCCGGACCTGAATCCTCCGCAGAGAACGTGCCGCTGGATCGCAAATGGACCGGGTAAGTAAATCTGCCCCATAGTCTACATGCCTGACTACAGTCATACCCCTAAAAGTGTATGTACTGTGTTAGGACGCCCCTTTAAGAGTCAGAAAGAAACGTAGAATCATCCAAGACACCACATTCTAAAAGGGGATTGTCCTGTCCCAATTCTAAAAAACTTACATCGTAATAAGCTGAGACTTACTTCCCTCCTCCACATCAACACACCAAAAACTTTACATTATCAACTTTATTTTTGGGCAAACCCCATCCTCCTTCCTACGTGGTCTTCTTCCGAGTCAAATTTAACACATCATTAACAAAACAAGGAACCTCTCTCCTCGAATTAATTCAGACATCGCTTTCTCCAGACATCTGTCAATTACAACAAAAATATCCTCCGTTTTACGTGAAGAGCGAAGAGCAAAGAAATCAAAACAATTAATGGGAATGAAAGAATTTCGTGTCCGCTGTCAGGCGTCCTCGGCCGCTCCCTGCTCACTCGCTGGTGTCACGCTGTCAGAATTATAATGCCGCTATCACTTTGACTGACACCAGAAATTAAACGGCGGCGTCTGATTGTGATGTGAGGTCTGGAGAGAAAAAAAATCGTGTTCGGCTTGTTGAATAAATGAATACATTATCCGCGCTGATCATTTAAACAGGTTATAATTATATTTAGGATAAAAAAAGATTTCGGCAAAGTGAAAAACAAGATCAAGAATTTCAGATCTCATCAGCTGAGGTTTAAAGGAGAACTCCGGGGGAAAAAAAAGCTGCTATAATGCCTCGTACCTGCAGGGGGCAGGACATGAGTTATGAGTCATGCTCCGCCTCTTATGCACTAGTTTTGTTTTGTTAAATATATTATTGTTTTTATAACTTTTTGCTGCTGGGATCTTAATGTGTCATTTCCCTGTAGAACCAAAGACAAATTCATCAGAACAAGATAAATGATCTGCATGTTATAGAGCAGGAGGAGCTGAGCAGATTGTACATAGTGTCCTAAGCCAAAACACCAAATTTTGCCACAAAAAACTGGGAAAATCTATGACTTAAGTATAAGCCTAGGATGGGAAATGCAGCAACTGCTCTTTAATAAAATGTCCAGCAGCGCTGCCCCCTCATCAATAACATGTCCAGCAGAGCCCCCTTTATGATTCCATGTCCAGAAGGCCCCCCTTTATGATTCCATGTCCAGCAGAACCCTCCTATATGATTCCATGTCCAGCAGGCCCCCCCTATATGAACCCATGTCCAGCAGGCCCCCCTATATGATTCCATGTTCAGCAGAGCCCCCCTTTATGATTCAATGTCCAGCAGAGCCCCCTTTATGATTCCAGGTCCAGCAGGCCCCCCTTTAAAGTAAAATGTCGAGCAGTCCCACCCCTTCAAAATAAAATGTCCAGAAGCTGTAATAAAACAATAAAGTTAGTACCTCTAGCACTCACCCCCTCTTCTCCCCGCAGCTCGTCTTCTGGCTTCCCAGCAGCATGGGCAGAGGCACGTCTCTGCTCTCGTCACCTGCTGACATCACTCTGTGTCACAGAGTATGTGCGTGCTGGCACAGAGAGCATAGCTGTTCCTCTGCCCGCACTGCTGGAAAGCTGGAAGATGAGGGGAGAAGACAAGCCGCGTGGAGAAGAGGACGCTGGGGTGATTGCCGGAGGTGAGTACTAAATTTTTTTATACTCGAGTATAGGCAGAGAGAGGCTTTTTCAGTACATGAGTATATATGGTAATTGCCACTGCTGCTGCAGCCTGGGTGGGCTCTGGTAGTGCTAACCTGAGCACTTTCAGCTAATTTACATATTTTAAAAACCCAATGTTTAAGAGAAAGGAGACCCTAAAAAGTCATTTCAAGCACGGATCCGGCATCCAGAGTTACTAGATAATTATATACATTTCTATTGAATATGGTCGAAATGTTGGGTCTATCTTCCAGTCTAAATAACTGACTGACTTGGGTCATGGCCTCAAGGCATCATAGTCATGTATGATTCTGTTATTCCCTGCCTCCCCTTGAGACTTCTGTCCTGTTTTGGAACACCACGTTTCATTATTTTTTTAATGGCTCGCCCTTATACACAGACTTCTGTCCATCTTGCTAGCAGGGTGAAACTCAGCAGCGACTTCAGATTCAAAAGCAGAATAGTAAGGAAGGAGGATGATTACAAAGTTTCTCGGGGTCACTCATACCAGTCACTTATGTTGACCATTTTAGTAATCTTCTTTCTTTTCTTAAGGAAACCGGGGACTGAAGCTGGAACGGTGGAACGTGAGCGTTTCACTAGATGACGCAGTAACATTTAACGAGAGCTCCGCGGGCTATGCCGGATCTTCCTGGGTTGATGGTGCATCCATATCTTGGCCATCAGAAACCAACGCCTTTGTGGCTCGGCTCAGTGGTTTCTTTGTGCCTCCAGAAACTGATTATTACAATTTCTACATCAAGGGAGATGATAATTATGCTCTGTACTTCAATGAATCCGGTGACCCTACAAGAAAGGTAATTAGAAGAGTCTACATGTGTATAAATATGGACGGTGGTCTTAATTAAAACACATTTCAATAACAATGATCTACTTAATAAAACATGGCTTCTTTCTTTACTCCACACATGACCATGGTTAGTGCCAGTATTTAGTCTATAGAAATTAACGGAGCTTAGGTGCAAGAAGGCGGCCATGTTTTTCAACCACTGGACACCCCATTAAGGCTGGTTCATAGAACACAGGGCAACAAACTGGACAAAAACGATTTCATTATACTGCCAGGCAGTGATCAGTATATTTTATTATATTGTGATATACAGTCTATTTAAAGGGGTTGGCTAACAAACATTTTGCAACCTTACCTTGACTATGAATTTCTACAATGTCTTGGTCGTCGCATGTGGTCGAAAATGTCCAGGTCCATCTTCTATCTTCTCTATCTTCCTGGCCGTCCTCCGCGTCTCACATACTTGAGGAACATATGATCCTCCTCCCGTCCATCATGCGCGCTCCTCTATCTTCTTCAGCGGGCCGTGAAGGTGGAGCCCACTGATCCTGCCCACTAAGGGACACTGCGTAGAGCTGGGGAAATGAGCAAGGATCAGAGGAAAGTGATGAGTGAGCAGGTTTAGCCAGCACTAGACTAGGAGGGAGAATTATAAGCATCTATTGCCCAATATTCGTAAGTTTTAAGCTAAAGTTCGCCAACCACTTTAATGCCACCATATAGTGTTCAAATCATATGTTGTATCTAGAGGTTAGTGAATTGATTTATTGATTAGTAGAATTGGTAATAAATTTAATGCCTTGGCCCACCACATATACTATAGCAGCGATCTCTGCCAGATCAGACTTTGTCTCTCCTCCAATCTGGCAGAGATTGTGCCTGTATCTACTGAGGGCAGGAACCTGTGAGTAGATTCAGGTCCCTGAGCGCCAGCGAGGGAAATTTGAAGACTGGCTTTTTAATTGTCAGTCTTAATGAATTTCCCCCCATTCAATTTAGCTGAATTTGGTAAATTAAACTCTACTCTAGCTTTCCCCTCTGCCAATGACTGCACTCACTACCAGATGCCTGGTAAATATAGAAAATATTAACAATAACATACCAAGCTGTCAAAAATCTTCCTCCTTTATACATCTCTCCTCTCACATCTCCAAAAGCAGTTCTAAATTTAAAAAATAACATAAAATATAAAATAAGAGGTGAAGCAACTGTAGCATCTTAGGATTTTGTTATGTTTACAAATAATAAAATGAAAACTACAATAAAATAGCAGAACTAGCTGTTTGTTCATATGTTCTTTGCCATTGAATGCTCCAAAAATTTTATGGAAATAATTGGTACTAATCAAGTTGAGTTCATCCTGCAAAAAACAAGCTTGTCTGCTTTTATATTTGAATAATATGTGACACCAAAGCATAACTAGGACTCATATGATGGATCTGATTACAGACTAATCTTAATTAATCCTAATTAGAAATAGTTCAGGTTCCTACGCGGGTTCTGGTGTTTGTTCAGTCTCTGCAGATGACTCCATTCTTCCGATCAAACATACTGGAATCTAACAGAACCTTAGGAACCAGTGTGAACAGAGCCTAACTTGTCACTTCCTTTCTATTTCCTTTTGACAGGAGAAGATTGCCTATGGCTACCAGACCTCATCCTACTACTCATACTCACAACAGAAGTCAAACACCTTCTTCCTCCAGGAGGGGAAGCCGTAAGTCCAAATATTAAACCTAGTAAATTTCTTATTTAAGAGCACAGAATTCTTTCCTCCCATTTCCTGTATTTTACTATTACGCTTTGATTGAAGACAAGATTATTTGCAATCACAGTTGTTCTGCTGCTATGCATTGTGGGAGTGAGTGTATGTCCAGCAGTTTAGTGTTTAAAGAAATGTAGTAGCTGTAAATGAACAGAAGATGGCAGCAAAGGATAATCCTGAGGAAACCCTAGCAAAAACATTGGTTGGGGAAGGTGCTGAGGAATCGATTGTCCTTTGCCTTTAACACTAAAGGTACAGTATGAGTTCTTTCAGTACAGTTTGAGTTCTTAAAGTACAGTTTATTTGTTGACACAGGTATAGTGAATTTTGTTTTGTGGGTTATTATTTGCTCCCATCATGTGCCCATATAAGTTATTACCCCGAAAATAAGACCTAGTACGATTTTGTTCAAGCTTAGGAATATAAGGCAGCTGCAAATGAGATACAAGTAGATGCCCGGACAGGAAAGGGTCAATTATGGAAAGTGCTATTGTTGACCGTGAGAGACTGGGGCTAATGATTCCAATAGAAATGGAGTCACAAGAAATTCAGCATGACATTCTGAGAGTTTGGAGAGTTATAAGAGAATTAAAATTAAATGTATTGGTCATCAATAAATGTGAATTCTCATTCATGGGAAAAATAAGACATTGACCTAGCGCCATTTTGGGAGCAAAAATTAAAATAAGACACTGGGGCAGATTTACTTACCCGATCCAGTGGTGCGTTCTCTGTGGAGGATTCGGGTCTTCCGTCGATTCACTAAGGTAGTGCGCCTGATGTCCACCAGGTGTCACTGCTGCGCTGAAGTCCGTCGGAGTTCACTGGAGTTCATGATCCATTGCTGGGTGCAGGTAAGTGCATGTCAAGCAACACTTTTTTTTTCCCCGAATCCGTCGGGTTTTCTTACGCCCACGCCCCCCGATTTCCGTTGCGGGCATGCCGGCGCCGATGCACCACAATCCGGGGAAAATCAGCGGAAAACGGTAATATTCGGGTAACCCAACGGAAAACCATAATTCGGGCCCTTAGTAAATGACGCCCATTGTCTTATTTTTGTGGAAAGACGGTAGATACATTGGGGGATAGCGTATGATAGCCCCGCCGCTGCAAATTCGCAGCCCGATACATGAAGAGGCTTCTGCCTCTTCATGTATCGGGCTGCCAGTTGCGCAGCGTTTATCCTACGCCAGGCAGGGCCTGGCGTAGAAAAAAACGCAGCCGGCCACTTTTCACGTATGAAAAGTCGCGGGCAGCAGCGAGTGCGCAGGCCCACTCCTGTCCGGCCGCACCCCCGCTCGGCCGGCCGCGCCCCCTTCACGCCCCTTCACGTCCCACTGGCGTGAAGGTGGCGGATTGGGGAAAATAATCGCAAAAGCTAGCAATAAGCTAGCATTTGCGATTATTTCAGGGCCTCTGCGCCACTGGCGGTCCTGATAAATATCCCCCATTTTGTGGATGTTTAATATAGACATTTTGATTTGTATACAGCATATACATTGATGCTTTTCTTTCTCTTTTTGATGAATTTAGGTTTTTCATTCCGTCCCTTTGTCACAGGCCTTTAAATTGAGGCCCCCAGCCTTTACACACTCGAACCAGAGGCTTTGGCATGATTAGCAGAATGCTCTAACCAACTCAGGTCACTGGTCATGTATTTTGGCAAATCTAACAACACTTTCTGGGCCTTCTTAAATGAGACCATTTTCTCAAAGAAATAGTAAAGGAATTACCCTCTTTTATTAAGGACACAACAGCGGCCCTGAACAGATTGAATGATATAACAATGGATGACAATATGCTCCTTGTAACGGCCGATGTAGAAGCCTTATACACCTCTATCAGACATACAGATGGCCTAATCGCAGTAAAATTCTTCTTGGAAACTAGCAATCTCCCAAGGGATCTATCCGAACTTCTTCTGGAATTATTGAACTTCATTTTAACACACAATTTTTTTACATTCAAGGATTATTGTTTCCTCCAGACCCAAGGAACAGCAATGGGGGCCGCATGTGCCCCCTCATACGCTAACTTATTCCTTGGAGCATGGGAAAGAAAAATCTTTTTGACAGACCCAATTCAAGGAATAGAGCGGGTACATAATTGGATGCGATACATTGACGATGTACTATTCATTTGGCAAGGAACCACGGAAGAATTACATGCATTTATGAAAGATCTTAATAGGAATACAGAGAACATCAAACTAACCTATAAAGCGGGCCCTGAAATGGAATTTCTAGATATCAAGATGAAGACGAACAAAGAAGGCAAAATCAAAACTGAAGTATATCGGAAAGAAACAGCTACCAATTCCCTTCTACATGCTGAGTCAGCACATATCCCTTCAACAATAAAAGGGATACCAGTGGGGCAATTCCTAAGACTAAAGCGGATATGCTCGGATGAAACTAGCTTTGAACAACAAGCAGCAGATCTGAAAATACGCTTTAGAGAACGAGGGTATTCAAGAAAAAACATCGAGAGAGCATATCGCAGGGCAAAGTTTACACCTAGGAAAGAACTACTGTGTCCCAATGAGGAAGATAAAAGATTGAAGACAACTAGAGAAGGGAATACCACACGTTTTATTACAACATATAATAAAAACTGGAAAAAATTGACATCTACAGTTTCCAAATACTGGCCCATCTTGCATACTGACAAGAACATAAGCCAACTGATCACAAAACATCCAAAAATCACAGCACGAAGAGCTCAAAACTTAAAAGACAGGCTGGTTCATAGCCACTACATTCCCGAAAAAAAGAACCCTTTTGGAACAAAAGGTCCTAAATGGGGATGTTTCCCGTGCAAAAATTGTAAGGCTTGTGAGAATATCCAAAGAGGAGACTCCTTCTGGGATCAAAAATATAAGAAGGAATATAGGATAACACAGTACATTTCATGCAAAACCTCGGGCATAATATATCATGCAACATGCCCCTGTGGAAAAATTTATATTGGTCTCACGACAAGGGAATTTAAACTACGTGTCGGTGAACATATAAGAGACATCGAGAACGCGAAAACTGAGAAGCACATTGAGTCTTTGAAGACACTACCAAGACACTTTAAACTATGTCATCAATGCAATCCGAAGGGGCTAGTCTTTAAAGGCATCGATAAGGTACACTTGGGAGTTCGGGGGGGTGATCTGATGAAAAAACTTGCACAGATTGAATGTAAATGGATCTTCAAATTAGGCACAATGGCACCCCTTGGGTTAAATGAATCTCTAAGCTTTGGATCATTTTTGTAATTTTACTTTTGTGTCATAGGTATGATTTTAACAATGTTTTTTTAATTCTAGCTATATGAAACATCTAAAAGGACATGGGGAAGAAGTACTTACCGGGAGCGGTGGAGCCAGTCGGGAAGGAGACTTCTGTGTGAAACCGAAGACCTATAAGAAAAAATAGAAAGAAGCAAGATGATGACATTGAACTGATATTTCCAAGAATATTTCCAAGAAAGCTGGAATATTATAGACTTAACGGAGAAACTAAAAGAACAAAAAAGGAGGACACAATAACATTTAAAAAACCCAAAAAAAGAAATGCCATCTAGGAGATACATATATAGGTAATTTAAACATACGGACTGATGTCAATATGTAAGAACGTCTTCCTTCAAAGACATTTTATTCTATTAAGCCTGATAATATAATATGAAAATGTCACTATAAGAGCCGTGTAGACTTGTTAAATGAATAATGCTCAATGTACATCATTAGAAACCTGTTTAAGTTTATAAAACCTTGAATGTCATTATTTTTTACTTATATATATCCCTGTTTCTATTGTTGCACCCTCACCAAGGAAGCAATTTCTATATCCAACTTATATTCAATTCATATAGTTATACATAGAGAGTTGAGACATATTAATGGTCAACAAATACGGATAGACTTATTTGTTTATAACTGCACAATAAGATTAGTTTTATTTATACACACAAATACTTTCAATCAAAATTGCACGCCCCCACATCCCCCTAGATATCATCACTTGTAGATTCAAGAATACACATTCAAGAATTATAAAATCTCACAATCCCTTCTTTTGTCACCTTTTTCCATCAAGCACATCACAAGTCACATTGTTTTTCTGATTATTTGCATCAGTTCACTTATTATTTTGTTTAGCACCCAGGTAACATAGCACACCATAGGGGTCACCTAATCTATTATTCTTGGAGACACTTCTTTGTGTCCCTATTATTAATTTATTATTTTTGGAGACACTTTTTCGTCTTTCTCTTCATAAAAGAATGTAGCCACATTACACCAAATCAACACTCTTGAGATAAACACCATTCACTCACCTCAATTCACTAGGTCTATCCAAGATTAATCCGTAGACTGGGCGAGATTTACAACAATGGATGCATACAGAAGTTGAATAGTCCTTCCACATATCTGCCTCCTCAACTGACTACACATTACATTATTACCTATGAGCGCATCCTGGCGACCAACGCCGCCGGGTGACGATCCTTCCGACAATCACTAATGCGCATGCGCATACCCAGCCAGACGAGACTGAAAGTCTCCCTGCCTTGGGACTGCGCAGGCGCGGCAGTGGCCGGAAGATGGTCATCGCCATCTTACTACAGGCGGAAAAGGCGTTTAGGCATGCGCCAGCTAATAGGTAAACATACTAAGTATAGGAGTGACAGGCATACCCACCTCTTACAGCACTCCCAGAAGTCATGTGATGCATACCCCACACCTTAAATAGCTGGACGTACCCCTTAGTTAACACGCCTCCTGAGGAAGCAGCAAGCGAAACGCGCGTCGGGGCGCGGGGCAGACTAACAGCCGCAAAAAGGTAATAATCCCTATACTATAGATTTTAAATGTAAAGAATGCACTTTATTACCTAGCACTCGTTGCACCTTATTGTCCTATATAAATGTGTAAGGGCACATCGAAAATATAACATAGGAATGAATTGCTGAAAGTCTACTCCATCAACTTGGGATCATTGTCTTTTAACCTGATGAAGTTAATGTTTGTTTTTTGGTTTTATGTATTAAGAAATAAAAGTTATAAGATTTTAATTAACTATTTTCGAGTTCACTTTTCTTATCGGGTATCTATTGAAATATGAAGGTGAATTCCCCTGAATAATATTATAGGACATATTGTTGTTTGGGTACTTCTTAAATGACTGTCTAGCTGGATAAAAGGGCCGACAGGTCCGACCTAATTCTGATGAGAAAAGCCAGGCAACTACACAGATGGAACTCTAGATCTTGCATTCTACAGTAAAATAATGTAAGAATTACCACAGTAATATTCTACTGTAATAACAGTTTAGCTACCCAAAATCCCTTGAGGTACTAAGCAAAGAGGGATCATGGTTTTGGGAAAGGAGACCCTATAAGTGTACATTTTGCCCTTCATTGTAAGTATATGTTGGGCGGATTCTAAACGTATCCTTACAGCGGGATGCTAGATTGTATCCAACTGTATGGGGTGTGATAGAACCTCCTGTTCTCCCCCACCTCCCTGAAAGTGGGAGGAAGAGTGAACATCCCCATCATCTTGTGATTGGCTCCTGCTGATGTTAAAGGTGTCTCCAATGTGACATACAGTAACTGTTTATCTGTCTATGGACAGTTACATCACTTGGGACCCCCAGGGTGTACGCTCAGCAGAGGCTGGGGATGGATGCAATACAGTTGCATCCATCACCCATAGGCCATTATGGTCTCTGTTGAGCTTATATGTCACATTGGAGCAGGAAGCAGCATGGAAAATCTAGTTTTGTCCTGCTGGATGCATCGTATACTGTGCAGACGGAGGTATAAAGGATGTCCTGATCTGCCAGTATATGTCTATGTATACGTTCTGCGTATACGTGTCTTGTCTCTCTTCCTCTTTCTCTTTCCATTATCGGAACAAATATCTGCCACTGCAAAATGTATAATACTCAAGTAACCATGTTATGTCACACTGATGTCACCATATGTATGTACTTGTGTAGTAATACTTTCTAAATAATGTACAATATGTATAGTATTATTACCTCAGAAGTCCATGTGGTCCCCATGTCTCCTCCTGTATCTGCCCCCAGTTATCTTACACACTGCACACATGGCTGATATGTATATAGGTATGTATGTATCTAACATATGTATATGTTAGATATGGCTGATGTACAGTGGGGAAAAAAAGATTTAGTCCGTCACCTATTGTGCAAGTTCTACCATTTAAAAACATGAGAGGGGCCTGTAATTGACTTCCAGGGCCGTAACTTGAGCGGATGCAAAGGTTGCGATTGCACCCGGTCCCAAGAGGTTAGGGGGCCCTTATGGTGTCACTTTCCCATATGAGAAGACTATTACTATAAACCATACATTATAGTCGAGGGCCTGGCACAGACTTTGCACTGGGGCCCATCAGCTTCTAGTTATGCCACTGTTGACTTCATAGGTAGAACCTCAACTGGGAGACAAAATGTGAAAACAAATCCAGAAATTCACATTGTCTGATTTTAAACAAATTTTTTTTTTGTTTTCTGTAAGTCTTCACAAGGTGGGCGAACTCTGTTGCTGGTACGTTGGTCCTTTCCTCCCTGAAGATCTCCTCTAGAGCAGTGATGTTTTGGGCTGTTGCTCGGCTTTCATCTCCCTCTAAAGGTTTTCTATTGGGTTGAGATCTGGAGATTGCGTAGGTCACTCCAGGACCTTTAAATGCTTCTTACGAAGCTGCTCCTTCGTTGCCCTGGCAGTGTGCTTGGGATCATGGTCATGCTGAAAGACCCAGCTACGTTCCATCTTCAGTGCCCTGTGAGACACTGAAGGGGTTAACTGTGGATGGGCAGTATGTTTTCCCTAGGTTTTGCTATTATGCAAGGCCTTAGTGCTGAGGTTGGGTTGTCCAGCACCTTGGACACAGGTGGTGGGAACAGCCCAATCAGCCTGCATAAAGCCGCTCAGCAGAGCTGAGAGTGTGCTCTCTCTGGAAGGAGGCTGGAGAGCACGCAGCCTTGACCTCTGTGCCTGGAGCAACAAAAGTGTTTTTGTTAGTGGTGAGTCAGAGAACCATTGTTTAGTTAGCACCCTGACGGGTAGGATATTATTTTGTTTTGATGCCTGAATGTGAAGGCTGTTTATTTTGTTCCTGCTGAAATAAACACAGGCTAGACCTGTTTTGGACTGTACTTTGGTGTCACTGTCGTGAACTGCATCACAGCACCCCGCTACCAGGGTCTCTACTGGGCCAAATCTCCCACAGCCCTTACTGATGGAAGGAGGTTTGCACTCAAAATCTTACGATACACGGCCCCATTCATTCTTTCATGTACAAGGATCAGTCATCCTGGTCCCTTTGCAGAGAAACAGCCCCTCGTCATGATCCCCTACCCCCATGCGTCACAGTAGGTCTGGGGTTCTTTGGATGCATCTCAGCATTCACCCTATACCAAACACAAAGAATTGTGTTTCTACCAAACAGTTCTACTTTGGTTTCACCTGACCATAAGACGTTCCAATTCTCTTCTGGAACATCCAAATGCTCTCTAGCAATCTTCAGACGGGCCCGGATATGTAGTGGCTTAAGCAGGATGACACGTCCAGCATCTGAGTGCCTGGTGGTGTAGTCTGTTAGTGACAGTGGCCTTTTTTTACTTTGGTCTCAGCTTTCTGCAGTGCAGTCACCAGGTCCTCCGTGTGTTTCTGGGATTTTCACTCTCTGTTCTTGTGAACATTTTGACCCCACGGGGTAAGATCTTGTGTGGAGATCTTGCTTGCATGTCTTTCATTTCCTAATTCAACAGTTGATTTCTTTACAACTGCTGACAGATTCAGTCTTTCCAGCCTGGTGCAAATTTGTTTCTGGTGTCCTTCAACGGCTCTTTGGAAATCCACCATAGTGGAGTTTGGAGTGTGACTGTTTGAGGAAAACAAGCTCAAACAGGAGCCATTACTCCAGGTAGTGAGAGAAGGACAGAGGAGCCATTACGGAGCCATTACTCCAGGTAGTGAGAGAAGGACAGAGGAGCCATTACTCCAGGTAGTGAGAGAAGGACAGAGGAGCCATTACGGAGCCATTACTCCAGGTAGTGAGAGAAGGACAGAGGAGCCATTACTACAGGAGGCCGGAGGAGCCTCTTAAAGAAGATGTTACAGGTCTGTGAGAGACAGAAATCTTGCTTGTTTGTAGGTCATCAAATACTTTTTTTCCACCACAATTTGCAAATAACTTCTTTAAAAAACCAGACAATGGGGGTCATTTACTAAGGGCCCGATTCGCGTTTTCCCGACGTGTTACCCGAATATTTCCGATTTGCGCCGATTGTACCTGAATTGCCCCGGGATTGTGGCGCACGCGATCGGATTGTGGCGCATCGGCGCCGGCATGCGCGCGACGGAAATCAGGGTGCGTGGCCGAACGAAAACCCGACGTATTCGGAAAAACCGCCGCATTTAAAAACCCGAAAAAGTGTCGCTTGGGAAGCGCTTACCTTCACTTGGTCCGAGCTGCTGTATTCCGGCGCGTTCAGATGCTTTTCAGCGCAGCAGTGCCACCTGATGGACGGCGGAGGAACTACCTTCATAAATCCCGTCCGGACCCGAATCCTGTGCAGAGAACGCGCCGCTGGATCGCGAATGGGCCGGGTAAGTAAATCTGCCCCAATGTGATTTTCTGGGTTTGTTTTCTCATTTTGTGTCTCATAGTTGAGGATCCACCCATGATGTCAATTACAGGTCTCTCTCATTTTTTCAAGTAGGAAAACTTGTACAAACTGCACTAAATATGTTTTTCCCCACTGTATATGGCAGTATTTGTAAGCTGTAGATATGGCTGCTACATGTTACATGAGAGAATAATTACCTCTTATGCTGTAGACATGGTGGATATCTTACCACAGGGATATTTATACCTTCCACCTTTTTTCCACCTTTTGCAATGCCCACAGCTAAATCACAGTACAAACCTCCTGATTTGGCCACAGAAACATGCAGATATAAGATATATAGACACATAAGATATTGGGGAAGTGACTTTTTTGCTCATTTCTAGATGTTACATTGAGGCGTATCTCCAGAATTGGGGGGGATCATCATCACTGGATATTGGCGTGTACAAAAGAAAGAGCTCATACACAGACCAGCAAACGTCTGACGCCATAAACGAATTCCAGGGCATACAGTCACAAAGCATTACTATCCGGGAACAGCAGGTAGGTAGTACAGTATGTTGTACTACTCTGTGTAGGAGTTTTCTCTACATGAACAGTATTTGGTGTTACGAGTAACACTGTATTTATTTTTCCCTAAGGTGATAACATTACAGAACTGGAACACAACCCAACAAGCACAAAATGAAGTGCAGAAAATTACCATTACCAAATACTGTGTCTCTCCATGTCCTGCCATGTACTACACACTGATCTATGGCAATGAAGAAACAGGTAACATTTTGTGAAAGAAAGTGACATAAAGTTAAATCATTTCCAATATCTGAATACCACAATACAGACCAAGATACCTCCCCAGAATCCAAAATTCCACAGTTCAGCCGAAGTACCTTCCCATCAATGACAAATGCCGCAGTACAGATCAAGATACATCCCAGAACCACTGTTCAGCTAAGATACCTCCCAGAAGTACCAGAAACAGGAGTCTAGCACTAAATACCTCCCCAAAACAGCAAAAGGGCACATTTACTAAATGCCGTGGGCCACCTTTCTGTCAGATTTTGCACGTTCTTTCTAGTGCAATCTGCTTGCATATGTATTTAAGAAGTGTCCGGGTGACATTTGTGTTGCACGCACATGACCCTTTTGTGGCGCGGCTGCACTATTCTTCATGCAAAACAAATCTCTGCACTGAAAGAGGCGCTCCAGTGCTCAGTCAAACCATGCGCCAGATGTGCAACATCCAACAGAAGTGTGTTACACGCCCTATGTTAAGGGTGCACCAAAAAAAAAGTGGTGCACTCTGTCGGGTCAGTGCAGGGGGCACCAGATTCATGAAGAATGGGCACCAGAAATCCTGTATCTGGTGCACGCCGCACACTACACAAGTAACTGCACATAGTACACACTGCACTTATCTTAGTAAATGTGCCCTAATATGCTTCAGTTTGCCAGAAAATTCCACCCAGAAGCACAAGATACCACAGTGTAACACTAAACAGCTGCAGGGAGAAGCTTGGAGGAGGGTCCAGATAAAGTAAAAATGTTGCTAAATTTTGACGGATAATGTTAACTAATGTTCATGTTAATAATCCTCTCCTACCCAGAATAATCTGAGGGCACACATGCTCTTCAGTTGTCATAATCTCACAAACCTGTCCACTAAACAGTGCAACCACAGACTTGGTGCAAACTGTCAGATTGGGTAAATAATGGCCAACTAACCCAAAGACTCTTGCGAGCCCTGGCACTGCCTACTGCAAATAATCCCCCTAAGGGCGAACCCACTATTAGGCACCTGCTAACAGACCCTGAAAGCCCCTGCAATTTGAGAGGGGAACTTACTTTATCTGGCAGCTGCTGGATGGTGGAGCGGACAGGTAACAGGAAATCAGAGATAGACCAGTGTTCACACAAGTACACAGAAAAATGTCAAGATAAACCAAACACTAGTCTGAGTGAGGGAGAGTGAGGTCACACTGGGAGGGACAAGACACAGAGCGACAAACAACAGATAATTACATTGCAGACAAAACTTTGTCAAATCCAAGATGGGGACTAGACACAAATGTAGAGAGAGAGAATGGTCGAATAAACGTAGCTGAGGTTGGATACACAGAATAGCAGTAGCAAAAACAAATAGTAGGACTGCAATAAAAAGTAACCTCTGATGGAGCTTGACAGAATATAAGCGGAGTAATGGATGCCACCTCCAGCAACTGACTGGTTCAGCCCTCTATAACTCAAGCCACAGCAGCACACAAAACAAATGAAATCTCATGCACAGCTTTTTTATCTGTCTATTTTATCTAAATCTGTTGTGTTATCTTATTTGTTTCCAATTCCATTTCAAAATCTGATAATGGATATTTCCTCATTGTTCCCCTTGGTAGCTCCTCTATCAGCTGATGCGACGGCATTTGATATCCAACAAGCATTAAATAGTCTATGGTCCATACGGCCAGACACGGTCTCTGTTCAGCAGGAGGCATCTGATGTACAAAATATCTATGATGTCACCTTCAATTCACAAAGAGGTAAGTAACGGTGGCAAACGTGATCGAGAACGAGAGATAATAGGAGAATGTTTGATGTAGTTTTAACCTGCTTAAGTTGGAGCCTAATCTGTATCATGTGTTGGCCACACAGGAGACTCCATATGGCGTATGTGCCAGGACCCTATTAGCTGGCATTCTACTTACAAGGCTAAAAACTATTTACAATGGGTGTTTTATTTAGAGGGGTTGGCCACTCTTTTACATACATTGCCCATGTGCCTTAATAATAATCCCTGAATGTTCATCAAGTGATTCTGCAGTCCTGCTACTTACTGCTGCTTACAGCTACTTTAGTGCTGTCAGCAACCTCTCCGCGGATCCTTGTTTACATGTCTGAGCTCTGATGAATAGGAGGGGCTGTAGCAGGAGAGTCATCCTGCTACCTCCCCACTCCCATCTCCCTTTGTCTGTCAGTGAGACGGAATGTGAGAAATAGAGGCAGAGTGGGTGACGTCATTAGGATGGACTGAAGGAGTGAGCGACAGGAGGTTCCGAAAACAGCAGTCTTGAGCAGAAGCTAAAACCGATATCAACTTCGGGCTGGAATAGATTTAATCTATAACCTACAGCAGTAAATTTGTCTGTCCTCAGCATCCCCAACCTGGTTCAACTTTTTCCCCACCCCTTTTTTTTTAGAAAGTGGTGTAAAGGGGCCCAAAAAGTAATAAAATGTGCCTAGAATTGTGACTTTTTCATGCCTTGTGCACCAAAAAATCTGGCACACAAGGTATAACCATTACAGGGACGCCAAACGTGTATATACGAAATTCATGTCTTACTTATTTTGCACAATTAAAACCCTTTTTATAATTTAAACAAATCTGTTCTTTTCACCATATTCTACAACCCATACATTTTGTATTGTTCCTTCATCCAAACTGCGTGAGAGCTTGTTTTTTGCAGGATGAGCT
Source organism: Engystomops pustulosus (assembly GCA_019512145.1). Taxonomy (NCBI): domain Eukaryota; kingdom Metazoa; phylum Chordata; class Amphibia; order Anura; family Leptodactylidae; genus Engystomops; species Engystomops pustulosus. Next base: position 7,436,557 of record CM033645.1, read on the forward strand.
GTTGTTTTCATTGGTGCTTTCTATTCTGTTTTCAGAAAATACAATGAAACAGCATTGTCAGAGCAGCCAACACTGTGACATTCCGCAACATATTTTGCATATTTTATTTTAGTTTTTTGTCATATACAACATTCCATATCTATTACTTTATGGTGTCATGATCTCTGTTAATGTGCATATTATATAACAAATATTATTCCTCATCATTTTAGGTGATTTCCAGCTTCTCTCATTTTTAATTCTGGGTGGCAGCAACATTTCAGTGGATATAGAAGAAACAACTAAAGGTGCTCCGGACATGAAGACCTTCACATTAATGTGGGATGACGTATACTCCTCTCCTCTGGCATCAAATGCGTCTTCTCTAGAGGTGAGTAACATAACAGCAGGGATCAGACACAGTCCATAGAATTTTGCCGTAGTAACTGCATCCCCATAGATCAGAGATATCTTCTTACAGTTGATAATTAGTGAATGGGGCAGGAAGCAGACAGCGCCATTCTCTGTGTAGAGGCTGAACTGTGTCACTGCAGGAACTAATATGCTGTACCCTGGCGCAGACACTTTATATATACGAGTAGTTTGCACGTTCTATTTTCCGCGCAAATTTAGACAGAAAACTGGTGAAAACACTTTAATAAATTTGGGACGTGATCTATGGATATATTTGTTGGATTTTGGAATAGGGCTATCACTGTAAGCAAATTTGGACAAAAGTTTTGCATATGTTATTCAATTATTAAAATCTATTTCCTATAGGTGAAAAATGCTGTACTAGAAATCCTAAGCGCGCAGTGTCCGGATACCATCGCTAACCAGAAGGAAAGTTCATCCGTCAAGTATTTCAGGAACTATGAAACAGATTACTCCTCGGTATGGAAATATACACTACATAGCATTTCTTCTTTATGTATAAGGGGGTATTGTCATCCAGGACATTCATAGTATATTCATGGTATATTCATGGTATATTCATGTATCTTCATGGCATATACCTATATAGATAGATGCTGGTTCCGTGTCTTCCTGGAGAACAGGGCATCCCTTCTCCTGCAGTGAGTGGAGCAGTAACCTCTCATGAGTAGCTTCCTCCATTCGCTTCTAATGTAGTAATAAGCCTTTTAGATGTATTGGTCCCAGTGGTTAATAAATCACCTTGCAGTATGAAGATGTCAAATAATGAACCTATAATGACCGGTTGTAAAAAAAAAAGAGGATAAATCACCTTCGACTGACGCTCTCCATCAAATATATAAGTCCTTTGAATCCGTATTCAGGTGTCACCATCCAGAATTTCAAACGACGTTCCACTCCTCCGCACCTTGAAACAAGCTTTTCCAAGGTCTATAGAGTATAATAAGAAAACATTGCGTAGCCTGTGTACGAATTTATTTAAAAAAAATGTATTGCCATGTGCTCACATGTAATACTTATAAAATGTGCATATCAAATTTCCAGCCATCCATGCTCCACCCTGGGTTTTGCCTTCTCAGCTTCTTCCGGGACATTGCTATTGTCAGTGGTAACATCCCATTTATAGAATGTATTCCTGTACATAATACATTATAAACCGCCATAAACATAAATAAAATAAAAAGAAATAACCCACAGAAGGAGCTCAATACCTTTAAAGAGAACCTGTCACCAGGAAGGTCATTTTTACATGATGACAGGTTTCATTAGCCTCTGACATGTTGATTACAAAATTTACCTTTTTTATGTATCTGAATAATTCCAATGCTTTTTAATTGTTTCTTGATCATTACCTGCTCCCTGCCAGCAGTGTGTGGTGAGTCCTAGGGTGGGGGGCAGTTGACTGAGCTGACCAAAGCAGGCGGTGAGAGCAGGGGTGAGGCTGAGGAAGGGGATGGGCAATGAGTAAGGTTGAGGAGAGGAGAAGTAGACGACTTGTGCCATATGAACTGCTTCCCCCTGGGACTCACCACACACTGCTGGCAGGGAGCCAGGCAATGTTAAAGGCACTCAAATTATTCAGTGCACCACAAAGGCACATTTGAAATCAATATTGGAACCTGTCATCATATAAAAATGAACTTCCTCAGGAGAAAGGTTTCCTTTAATTCAATTCAAATATCAATTTCTTCCTTAATGCTATATTGTACAATATACAAAATACTTCTATTTCATTTAAAAAGTCACATGACAAAAATTTTCCAAAAATTGTTTTGAATCCACCCAATAACATTCCAAGGCGAGTTTCTTAAACCAGAAAACCCACAACATATTAAAAAACCCCACCTGACGTTTCAAAGTGCCAGTGCCTGAGCCAGTAGGAGGAGCTCCCACTCCCAGTTGGGTTTTCCATTGAGAACGCTGTTCTCAAATGGTCACGTGACCTGTTGCCTCCAGACTTGGGCGGGTACCTCAAAATAGCCAACCTGCATCATATACTCTGACTTGTGGATCGGCCCAGGTCTGTGAGCTCCAGGATTGAGGACTGCATGAGTGCAGTGACACAACTTTTTGGGATTGTGTAATTTTTCTGAGCTGCTGAATTCATAATCTTGTATTCTGCTTATTGTCTTTCTGCTATGAAATCCCCCAATGGTCGGTACAAACAACAGACTTTCTTTTGTGTGGAATGAAATGTGGAATCTTCTCCAATCCCGATAACAATTACTTTTCCTTACAGTCTTACTACTCGGGCACCGTAACCGGCGAGACAGAAGCTTTTTGTGGACGCTTTTCCTTTAAGAACCCAGGAAAACTGTTTGATTATAATGAACAGAAGCCAGCAACTCTATCGCCATATGGTTACATCTCACTGACCTTACAAAGCAAGGTATGGCTTTTTTTTGGTTAATACAGTATGAAAAAGTATCATTAATGATAATTTTTTAAATATTTACATCTCCCTGCTTAAAAGACAAACGATAATGAGGTGTTCTCATCTGGGCATAAACGTTTATTTTCATTCATCAGCCATATAGAAACATTTTTTGGATTGGACGTTATTGAAAAAATTCACCTTAGTAAAGATTATTTCCCATAAATATAGCCATGCTGCCCCTAAGAAATGAGATGGCTGTCCTTGGATACGACCACTGCTGCTGGAGAGATTGTGCAAATCAAAAATAGCTTTTGCACAGGAGTTACAGCTTGTCCCACAGTCGTCCTGTGGTAATGAACGCTTCATTCAGGTCATCAGGCAGGGGTCTGATTATGACAGCTAGGGTGGTCGTATCCAAGTACGTCTATCCTTGGCTATAAAGGGACAACATGGCTCAATTTATGGGAAATTATCTTCACACAAGTGAACATCGTATTCAAGAAGTGTTTATAAATGGCAGATTAATTAAATGTGTATGCCCAGATGATAATATCCCTTTAAGTGTTATCGCTTTATACCTTCTTCTGTTCACATATAACACAGTGCCATATAAGGTGAGGCAATACTGCTACTTCAATTACCCCCCACAATTATATCATTAACATTTGCTCTCTGATGTCGCAGTAGTCTTACCAGTACCAGCTCTACAGATCACATGTGTTTTACCCACACAAGTAAAATATAAAATAAAAAACAAATAAAGAAAAAAAAAACACTGAACGGGTTTCGGTATCAAATTGCAAAATAAAAAATGCGAAAAATTAGATTTTTTAATAGAATCTTCTAGCCTTATTATGGTTCTTTAAATGTTGCAGTCCTCACGGACCCCTATGACCTCTTGTGTTCCCCTCTTCCTCCTTGCAACAGATTAACCTTTTCATAACCAAGGTGAATGATTGCAGTTCTGTTCTGGCCTTATTTAAATGACCATATGTTGGGAACTGCTAAATATCATAACGATGTTTCCTTTTTTTTTTTAAATAATATGTGAGACTATAAATTGAAAGATTCGTTTTATGAATTACATGCTGTTTGTTTATAGAATTGGCAGACAAATTACGAAAAATATGAAAAAAATGAAAATTTTTTGTCATTTCTCCCATTAAAGTTTTTTTTTTTTTAATAAGCAGTAATATTGAATAAACCTTTAGCAAAATATTAAAAACATGTACAGTACATCATTAATCTATCAGCCTTCCCCAGGATAAGTTACAGATGCAGAGGGGGCAGGTACTTCTGCAAACTCCCTGCAGTTCCCTCCTTCTCCATGTTGCCTTCAACTGACAAGCTAGAAGGGGCTTATATCACCTATAGATTCTGTACTATGGCACCTATATCAGGATTGTGTTTCTAGGTGCCACATACCCGGAGATATCCACTACTAATCTTAAAGTCAGGAGTGAAAACTGTATGGAAAAATCGGACACCTAACTTTTTACTTTAACTAGTGGCTCTATGGCACCTAGAATCACAATCCTAATTTTAAAGGGAAGATTCTTGTTTTTAAAATTACACCAGAACTGAAATTGTAGCTGCCCCAGGTAATATGTTATAGCTGTTTGCAGAGGACTCCAGACTCCAACCATTCCAGTGCTAAACTCTCAAAAATTCTCTACCACAAAACAGCCTCATAATCATTTGTATACAGTTCTGTATGTGATCGCGTTTTCATGTTTTCTTTTTTACAGCTTTGCTTTGCCTATAAAGGATATCTGTCCAATGCAATTTCCCTAAATTTCGAATATGTAAACAGTACAGGATTTGCTCTAAGTGTATCCGATACTTTCAGTTATAGCTTTACACAGGGGGACAGGTAAGATCCTTTTTGACTTTGACTTATTTTTGAACTACCCGATCCCCCTCCTGCCTCTAGTGCCTGGTCCAATCATGACATATCAACATTGGACATGCAGCCAATCAGTGGCCGCCTCATGCTATACCCCTATGTTCTGCAAAGGATATAAGGACTATGCTATTGGCACTTCTAGTGGACGTCCTAATGGCTTATAGAAGGATATGGAATGTCCTAATACAGTGGAATCTTGGATTACTTATACTTACTTCCCGGGAATAGGCTTCTAATCTAAATCTCTCATATATCAAAGGAAGTTTTCCCATTGTAAATTATTGAAACCCAGATGATTGGTTCTGCATTATCTTGGAAAACAAGTAAATTTGGGCTCCTAATCCAAGTTGCTCGTATATATCAAAGCAAGTTTTCCCATAGGAAATCATTGCACACCCAAACATTTTTAGTCGTGTTTAATATAACATGTAGCCCCTTTATATCTTCTACTTCTTCAATATTGTGTTGGGTGAGAGAGGGAGGCACAGCACAGTAGAGGGTGTGGAGGGACACGTAATGCTTGTAAATCAAGTTACACGTAATATGCGAGCTTGCCTTGCAAAACGCTTGTAGACCAAGCTACTTGTAATCCAACGTTTCACTGTATGAGGACACCTTCCTTTTAAAAATCAACTTTTAAAATTATGCAAATGAGGCAGTAGTGCTCTGGGTGTGGGGTTACCAGAGGTCCTCCATGCTGTGGCTTCCGGGCTGTTAGACTGTGCAGGAACCCTTCTCTCCCTCTGTCGGAGGCTACATCAGGAAGAGGGAGGGGGGAGACATGTAGCGTAACATGTAACAACCAACGTGGAGGGGCTTCTGGCTTATTAGCATAATTTTGATATTAGAAGGAAGGAGGTCAAGGATAACAAATATTAGAAGGTTACGACAGTCACGGTGCCTGGATCTATGAAATATCATGCTTGATTTTGACAGTAAATTTCCTTTAAAATGAATAATAATATATTTGTTATTTTTTTAGTTGGACGTACACCTGTATAGATTTGTTACAGCTTGTTAAAACCAAGTATACAGGCAGGAACTTCAATGTGCTTTATATCTACCTCATGTCCGGCCAAGATTATTATGTAGACGTCCTGTACATTGGGCAGACTGTTACTACGGATAATGTGTACGGTAAGTCACTTTAGTTGTAAGGTTATGTTGAATCTTTTCCCCCCCAATGCCATGTATCCAATTGTACAGATAAGGGGCAAGGGAGAAGAGATCAGGGGCATAATAGTAGAGGCTGGGCCCCATAGCAGACTTCTGATTGGGACCCCCTACTCTCATCAGAATATATATATTTTTGTATACTGACGCATTTATACACAAACATTTATGGACTTGTCTGCATGGGGAAAGTACACGTCAGGAAGTAGAGATGAGAGAACCCTAGTCCTGTCGTTCTATTGCCCCCTCCCTTCCCCTTTCATTTCCTTCCAGAGCTGCTGATTTATGTTGTGTACTGTGGAAGATGTGCTCTGTTATATACATATTATGCTGTACAAAGTGCAGTATATAATAGTGCAAATCCTCCATTCTTTAGTGTGTCAGGCCTTATGCCGGGGCCCCCTGACACTGTGGGCCCCATAGCAGCCGCTGTGGCTGCTACCGCTGAAATGACGCCCCTGAAAGAGATCATAGAGCAGTAACGTCTTTGCATCTGTAAAGGAAACCTACCATGATGGATCTTGGGAATCCCAAGTCTTGACTCTGGCTTTGCACAACATTGCAATAGCAGTATATCTATGTTTATGCCAGATTAATGAAGAGGTGCACATAGCTCTGTGAGACTTTGGGGCAGTGAAATTTTGAAATATTTTTACTCCAAAAAAACTAGAGAAAACTAATGATAAATAACTTCCACAGTGACGGCGTAAGTAGAAGCTTCTCAGTACCGATCATGTTCTCTGCTCGACAGATCCAACGCTGTATATGAGAGACTAAGATAAATACCACTCCTGTCTTCTCTTCAGGGGGGAACTTGACATTCAGGCACCCCCTATTTCCCATGCCCTAAAATACACAGTGGTTCAGGCATTGGGGACTTGAACAGTCTGCCCTAAATATACATTGGGTGGTCCAGAACCGGTTAGACGTGTTGTCCCAACAAGGCAACTATGAACTTGGGTTATTGTAAATGTTTCTGCCTCCCATACGTAAGATCCAGGGTTTGGGTCTTTTCAGGGATAAAATATATGAACTCTCCAGTTTATACCAATTTTATTTCACGCAGTCGATAGAAGAAGTCCGGCTTTATCACCAAGTGGAGTCTTTATACAAGATGTCAGCGTGACCCAGTCAGTGAGCGCGTCTAACAACCAGTATACCATCACTGTAACGCCGTATAATTGTGGATACAATTTTCCACTTTTTGCGGCTGGATTTGCAGAGGTAGGTAATTAGCATGAAAGATTCTTATGTACAACCTTCCATTAAAAAAAAAAAACGACAGGTTCCTGTAATATATTTATGAAATGGAAAGATGTGAATGTTCACATGGCCCTTCTGATCCCTGTCAGATACAGGGTTGCTATATTGTAAATCCAAATCATCCAGTTGAGGGGGATTTGGGTCTACTTAAAGACAAAACTGAACCCAACTGGTGCTCAAAATCTCTTATTGCTGCAGCCTCGGGACATTAAGAGAGATAAAACCAGTGAGTAGCACAAGACTCAACACCCAACTGTAGTGAAAAGATGACAATTGGGGGGGAGGCCAACTTTATCCAAGGTGGACAGACAGAAAAAAAAGCTTAAAGGGTTTGTCCGAATGTAGAAAAACATGGCAGCTTTCTTCCAAAAACAGCTCCTCTCCTGACCATAGGAAGTGTGTGGTATTGCAACTAATCTCCTATCATCTCAATACAGCTCAACTGCAATACCGGCACAAACAATGGTCTGGTGCTACAACCTGTCCCACAAAAAGCAAGCCCTCAAACTGTTATTGGAAAAGTTAAAAGATTACAGCTCCTGAAATGCAGGTGAAAAGTGAAAACAAAAAGGGAAAAATGTAAAATGAATTTGTCAGGAATAGGATAGCATCTACTTGGAGTCCCTAGGATCCATAGTATATAGCCATATTACCCTATTACCAGTGGCGTAACTAGAAGCTGATGGGCCCCAGTGCAAAATCTGTGCCAGGCCCCCGACTATAATGTATGGTTTATAGTACTAAGCTTCTCATATGGGAAAGTGACACCATAAGGGCCCCCTAAACCTCTGGGGCCCGGGTGCGACTGCAACCTCTGTACCCCATTAAAGTTACACCCCTGCCTATTACATAGCGTCTTAGTTAGACACCAAGAGACAATTATGGTACTTTGCTTAATTTCCATCTGTCAGAAGAGACATCTGCTGTTGTGTTCTGCATATTCTGCATAGGACACAGCCATCAGCCATGTCCCAGTCTTCTCCCTGTTACTAACACATATTAATATTCACTGAATTGTACTTACATTTATTTTACCTTAGGGGTTTCTGAGTGGCTCAGATTCAGCAATTTATACAACATCATCCTGGACACAAAATGCATCGATCCAGATAAATCGAATCCAAACGGCATCCCCTCCCATCGGAGGAACATTCAGCATTAAAGCTTATGGAAAAGAAACAAACGGTACAGTTACTTGTCAGTCATCAAATGTCCTAATTAGAATTACTGTATATTCCTGTATCCTTAGTTGGATCCATTTTTTATGTGTCTACAGCTGTACATTGAAAATAATTATGTATCCCTTGGGTCCCTGCTCATTATCCCTCATACACTTCTGCTAAGAGAAGCCGTGGCCAGGCAGGCAGTGCTTAAAAGTAGATGCCTAAATAATGCAATCTAATCAGAACTATGTAGTAATACCCTTATACAACAAAAAGATATGTGCTGGTCAATTGTCACAGGCTAATGGACTTATACCGCTCCCCTTTCACCCTGTATAGTTGCACACCCTATGGCTCCATTTACCAGAGCTCAATATGGGCCAATGCACAAGGGTTGTGGTGGAGACGGGAGGGGTGATAACTAGAGATGAGCGAGCACTAAAATGCTCGAGTGCTCGCCTCGAAAAACGAGCCCCATTGAAGTCAATGGGAAACCCAAGCATTTTTTTAAATAAAACAGAACATTAAAAGAACAGTGCAAAAAAATATATCCCAGATGTTTGCAGATGTTTTCCCTGTAAGAACACATTGAAATAACACTATTCTTCACTTTCCAGGTGTGCGCGCATGTCTCCCGCTAAGTTAGGAGATGTGCACGAACGTCTGGAATGTGAAGAATAGTGTTATTTCAGTGTGTTCTGCACTTAAATGGTCCTGTATTCACTGTTTTTAATGTTTTTAATGTTTTAATTCTATTCTTCACTTTGCAGATGTGCACGCGTATCTCCGAACCTATGGGGAGACACGCGCGCACACCTGCAATGTGAAGAATAGTGTTAGTTCAATGTGTTCTTACAAGTAAAACATCTGCAAACATGTGTAATATTTTTTTTTTTACAATAAAAATACTTTTATTCAATTTATTTTATTAATTTACTGCTCGATCTCGAGCCGGCGAGATACTCGTCCGAGTAACGAGCTAATACTCAACCGAGCAGTATACTCGGACGAGTATACTCGCTCATCTCTAGTGATAACTCCTCACCCCTCTGATCTCCATTGAGAGCCCAAAGGCTGCACCACAAAACGGACAGGAATATGACCTGCTCTAGTTTTCGACGCGGTCCCCCGGCTAGGTCATGGTGTGTTGAGACACTTTGTTCTCACCGCACTGTGACCAGGTGTTCTTGACCTCTACAGGGACAAGATCTGCCCACAACTTGTGTGGTCATATCACGGCTCCCAATACAGTCTTATGTAAGGTTGTTGTCTTCATGATCACTTCATCTATGAACTGTCATCAGTTATCCCTTTCCTTTTGTTTTTTCTGCAGATCTCAAGGTGGACGTCTCCGATGTTGATCTGAAATACGCATTAGAGACTATCCCAGAGATGGGCCAGGTCTCTATCCTCTCAAGATATGGAAACTGCAGAGGATACACAATGCAGATAAAGTTCTTGACTGCTGCAGGATACCAGCCCCTGCTACAGGTATATCCGTGGCAGCAGCTACTAGGGGTCAGGGGAGTCAACAGTCAGAGCTTGGCCTATCATTTTATGTCTCTATCATCTGTTTTATAAGTAATATAAAGATTTTAGACTATAGAAAAGTCTTTCTCATACAAAAATACTCTTTCTGAGACAAAAGTTTTTCTCATGCTCAGCTCGATGGAGCAGTGAAATTATAGTGATTGAGAGGAGAAAAAGCTACAGTCAGACTTCCTGGCCCTTGCCTTGCATTGACTTAAAAGGGTTTTCCATGAATTCTGGAAAATCCTGTGGGGTTAGGTCAGGTGCAGCAAAAAAACTAAAACTTTGTTTCGGCTCCCACTCCGTTACATCCAGTTCTTGACCTTGGTCTTGCCAGAAAGTTTTGGAGAGTCACTTGGTCCCTCATCGGCCAAAGAGTGTCCTCCTCAGACCTGTGGAAAACAAAGCAAGTGATATCATGGTCAGAGGAAGTGACGTCCAATCATCAGGAGGCCATTCATTGGCTTAAGTGGGTCCTTGACCACTATAACATCCAGGTGAAGAACCAAAAACCAGAAGAACCAGAGTGGTGTTGGAACCGGTCCTCATAGGGTTTTCAGAATTCCTGGAAACCTCTTTAACTGTCAGAGAACTAAAGTGAATTTTTTGGAAGTCTCTAAACACATCAGATGTTATTGTGAACCTGTAAAAATAGGTGACTTTACTGATTCGTCTCTAATGTGTTTGGCCAACTTTGTTGCATAGTATTTTATCCAATATTTTTGCTTTAAATTTACAGGATACACAATTTGGATTGTCATATGTAACATGTCATGGCTTGGCGTTCCTTCGGCCAAGTCAATAATGTAGTCATATACGAGTATATGTATCTACCCTGGCCAAGGTCTATTGATGTTTAGCCTTGCCTACTAAAGGGGAAGTCTCATGATTGTTCCGGGGGCTGTGATCTGGCTGTAAAATTTTGACATTCACCCAATGAAAAGGAAGTTTTTAGCGTTTTGGCATTGCTTTATTATACATCACAGAATATCACAACTTTATCAAAAGTCACATTACAGGCGGTCCCCTACTTAAGGACACCTGATTTACAGACAACCCATAGTTACAGACAGACCCCTCTGACCTCTGGTGCAGTCTCTGGATGTTACTATAGTCCCAGGCTGCAATGATCAGCTGTAAGGTGTCTGTAATGAAGCTTTATTGATAATTCTTGGTTCAATTACACCAAAAATTTTGAAACTCCAATTGTCACTGGGGCAAAAGAAAAGAACTTCCATTATAAAATATACAGTTTCGACTTACATACAAATTCAACTTAAGAACAAACCTCCAGACCCTATCTTGTATGTAACCCGGGGACTGCCTGTATTTACAAAATATGTATTAAAAGCCGTGCATCTTTCTAGGTAGATGATTCCATGGTGACCGGTGTGAATGCTACAGTGTCCACAGCCAAATTAATAGACGGCGGGCTGTTTCGTCAGCACCTTTATGGAGATTTGGCGAGAACAAGAAATACAAACCCACAGGTACGGAAAATGTACTTACTTTATATAAAGATGGTACTGCAATAGGAGTTAATTCTCCCCTGTCAGAACAGGATTGTGAATGCACTTTGTTAATGTTACTATTTTCAAGACTTTCAAGACTATTTTCAAGACTGCTGTGACTAAATAGAAAAATGAAATTTTCAGATTACAGCCAGTCCCCTACTTAAGCACACCCAACTTACAGACAACCTCTAGTTACAGACGGACCCCTCTGCCCACTGTGACCCCTGGTGACCTCTCTGGATGTTACTATAGTCCCAGACTGCAATGATCAGCTGTAAGGTGTCTGTAATGAAGCTTTATTGATAATCCTTGGTCCCATTGCAGCACAAAATTTTGAAACTCCAATTGTCACTGGGGCAAAAAATTTTTTGGTCTGGATCTACAATTATAAAATATATAGTGTCGACTTACATACAAATTTAACTTAAGAACAAACCTATGGAACCTATCTTGTACACAACCCAAGGCCTGCCTGTATTAATTACTGTATTACTATTATTATTATAAGAATAATTCTGTTTATTATTAATTATACAAACTATTTACTTTACAAATATCATAAAATAGATAGTAATTACATTCTAATATTTGAGCTATAAGCTGTCCGTCTATTGGGAAGCTTACTGCTCCATTAATTCAGGAAAAGAGTAACCCTGTTTTTGGGATTAGTGGAGGACCTGGCATTAGGACCCTCAACATTCAGGAAATTATTACCTATCCATAAGATAACTAATTTATTTGGCCAAAAAATAAAACATTTCCAGGTTTTTCTAATGACAATCCTCTTTTTGTTAAATCCTATGTCCTTGGTCCATTGTAGGTGGAAGTCTACATCAACGGGATTCCTTCAAAGTGTTCTGGAAACTGTGACTACACCTGGGACCAGAACCAGACACCGGTTATCTATTCTCTCAATACAGGTACATAGCGTCCCCACTTTAAACAATACGTTGACTATTGTTGTCAACCCCCTGTAGGCCTATTGCAGCTATAAATATGTTAATTGTAATGATATTTTTTTCCAGACATCAGTGGAGAAGATGAGTTATTGATAATAAATGGGACTGGATTTTCTAACAGCACGGCCAGTGACACAACCTACGTGACCATCGGAAACCTCAGTTGTGTCATTCTTGCCCTCACTGGTAAGTCAATCTCTACATTATATATTTCAGAGACAGAGATCCCAACTAAGGGCTCTCTCTGGAGTGAAGAATAGCTCCAAGCCTTATGGTCTGGGAATATATTACTATGTTTCCCTATAGTAGAAGATACATATGAAATGTGTGAGACAGAGGCATTGAAGGAGAAGAAGAGTTGCCCCTACTCCAGCAAAGGTTTGGAAAACTGATCTCCACCCGTCATATGATTTCTCTGTGTTTTTTTTACTTCTAGTCAATGAGATCCGATGTCAGGTCCAGAAAGCCAGCGCCGGCACATTCCCCATCAGTGTCTACATTGCAGAACTCGGGTTTGCAGGATCATCTGGAGGGAACTTGACTTTTACTCATCAGATCAGCGTCTCCTCAGTCACTCCATCATCTGGAAGTACCGCAGGTATTGAAGCAGATGCTTTACTCTTTAGTCTTCATTTACTCTATAACAGTGATGACGAACCGGTTGACCAAACTACAACCAAAACCCACTTATTTATCACAAAGTGCCAGCAATTTAAGCAGTAACTTATTGCACCCTGTATTTCCATAACTTTTAATCGTATCGGCCTCCTGAGGAAACCAATACAGTTGCAGGAAGAAGGGCAAACTTGGCATATCCTTGTAGGTTCTCTCCAGGGTCCTTCTGTACAGGAAGAATCTTGAGGCGAGCAGGAGGACCTTCAAAGATAATCTGGTCCTGTCTTTACCGGAAGACTCTTTGAGTCCTGTCCAGTGAACTCTGTGCTGGGGTAATGGGCTGGGTACCAACAAAGAGGTCTCTGAGTGCCACCTCTGCCAACGATGCCATAGGTTTGCCATTACTGCTCTATAAGGATAGTCTGAATTAACATGGGGTATCAAGGGCCAGATACCCCAAGATTATCTAGCGCTATGTAGCTGTCGAGCTATGAGACTATGTGGTGTGAAGACATCTACTGTAATGTGTGTCATGCAATCAGGTGGCACTACCTCCAGGTTACACTGAGTCTTAATAAGCTCCCGTAAGGCTTCATAGGGACCGTACAGGAACATAATGATACTGATGATAATGATACTAATGATATCCTATTGTGGTACAAAGTGCTCAGAGGGAACAGTAGTAGGGACGTGAACTGACTATTTGTGCTTTACAGTCTTTGTTATTAATGGTTGATATCTAAATATCATCAAATCATTCAAGTTTCGCTACGTTTAAGCTTTGCCAGATTTTGCAGGGTCGGGTCCAATTCGATTTGGGTTGGAGTCTATTCAGCCTGAACTGATGTTGCTTTAATTGTCCTGGAAATTGTTGCCCTCTCATCCTCTAAAATTTACTTTTTTATATTAAAAAAAGGCCTATCATCTTTGGCAGGGCTGGTGCCAGCACAAGGCGTACCTGGGCAAGTGTCAGGGCCCAAAGCTGCTAGGGGGGGGGCTACATACTGAATCCATAGGGGGTGAAGGGGACTTTATATAAAATAATCATGACGGTGCTGTTTGGGATGATAAACTAGGGAATATTTTAGCTTCAGAATTTTTAATGCTGCCCCACTGCAAAGGGGCTCACTGAGGCTCTGTCGTCCAGTGGCCTACTGAAATCTGGAGCCGATCCTGCGGTTTGCTTAGTGTTAGTGAGCAGAGTCTGAGAATCTACTACATACACGCGAGATGTGATCTATGTAAAAATTGGTAAACATGGTACTTATCTGCATTGACACAGAAAATCTCCTTTCCTTATAGGAGGAACATTAGTAACAATTTCTGGCTCTGGATTTGGTGATAGCTCAGTGGTAGAAGTTGGCAGCAGAGGATGCGCTGTGGTCTCCTCTAATCTGACTGTGATCACCTGCCGCACTTCCGCAGTAAGTCTGTTTTTCAGTCCCAATAGTTTTGATGTTCCCTGTTATCTACAATGTGACCATATGACATAAATAATCTAATGTTTCAGGGACTAGAAGGTTTGGCTGATGTTACTGTTTTCACCAATGGACTCAATGGAACCTTACAAAACGCCTTCAACTTCACTTCTTACTCGGCACCGACCATCACTGGAATCAGCCCTAGTACCAGCAGTGTTCTGGGGAACACAAACCTGACCATTTCAGGCTCTAACTTCCAAGATCAGTCAGCGGACAATGCAGTGTATATTGGGAACACCCTGTGCCCGCTTCTGGAGTGGACACCAACCAGAATAACGTGTCTCCTGCCTGCACTTCCTCCTGGGACATACAACGTCCTGATACAAGTTGGAAAATGGGGATTTGCAATAAGCAGGTATTACTTATATTTTTTATCTGCTGTCAGGTTTGCAGGCCCATAGTCACATGTGATTGCGAAGAACTTCTCATATACTGACTCTGGCTTCTACAACTAGTTATCTTCTCCTGATTTAGCTGTGTGAACAGTCTCCTAATGATTCTTCTGTTTATTCCTTCCCTTCTTGTTCTGGCTTTAGCTTCTTTACTACTTGTCTTTGGCAGTCTCTTCTGCTTGTAAGTTTGAACCTGCAACCTGACACATTACACCGCAGATTCAATCTGGATCCATCCTGGCTTGCAGTAACCTCTGGATAAGAGACTAAGGTTTTGTTAACAGGAATGGTATCTTATTCTATGTAGTATTTTCAAGCTTATGGACTTAGTGGCTCGGTAAGTTTTTATTGATGTAATTGGTATGTGCAATGGACACAGGTACCACAAGAACACACTATGGTCCATTTGCAGCCCTATGATGCATGTAGCCTATCTCTGTGGACATTGTTGCCCATTGCTCATCCCATCAGTATTGAAGCAGCAGAAACAGCGCCACCTCAGACTATCTTTAGTACTGCAGCTCATTTCTTTTCATTCACATCTTGAGATTTCATCTGGTAATCATACATACACAGTAATCAGTGGATATATTACATTTTCTCTCTGTTTTATTGCAGCTCAGACAATGAAACTTCAGTTGAATATATCCTGGAAGTGAACAGTATCTTCCCACAATATGGATCCCTGTATGGAGGTTCTCGGGTCACACTGACAGGATCCGGGTTTAGTCTTAACCCAAATGAAACCCAAGTACAAATAGGTACAGAAAAGTATATGCATCAGTTTTTTAAAGGGGTTGGCCACTTTACCTCATGTTTTTGTAATGTGTATGTAAGTGTGAGGGGGGCAGGATATTCCGTAACTTACCAATATATATCTATAAATAGTTCTGCTCCGCTTTTTTGATATGGGAAGTTAAGCCTCCTGTCTTTTATCTCATCAGCCAGTACTTTCTAGGACCTTATGATAGCATTATGGTCCTGGCAGGGCGATTGTTCATGGACAGTTAGAGATCACATGACCTTCCGTCTGCGGCCATTTTATGGACAGGAATGTCTGGCTGATAAGGTAACAGACAGAAGTTGTTACTCAGCATATCCAGACTGTTAAACTTCCTACTTCTCCAGCTCAGTGACATTGATTCATATGTGATATTGCTGTTGTATGTTTCATATTCTCTATATTAAATTTCATATTAATATATATATTATGTTCTAGGTTCCCTCCCATGTAACGTCTCTGACACTTCAGCCAACGAGTTGATCTGTGTGATACAGAGACCCGGTACGGTATATACAGTAACCAATGGAGGAAGACATTCAGGTGAGTACAGACTTCAGGCAAAACATTCCCACCATGTGTATAAAGGCTACTGTAACAACGACTTGGCACGTTGAAACTTACCTTGAATCACTTTTAAATTAAGCAATGCCACTTTTATTCCATGTTACATACAGCTTTTTTTATAAGCTGCATCATTTTGGAAAATTGGAAAACCTCCAGGCTTATAGGGGGTTGTACAGGTGGCTCAGTGGTTAGCACTACAGCCCTGCACCTCTGGGGTCCTGGGTTGAAGTCCCATCCAGGTCAACATCTGCAAAGAATTTATCTGTTCTCTTCGTGTTTGCATGGGTTTCCTCTGGGTCCTCCAGTTTCCTCCCACACTCCAACACATACTGGTAGGGTGATTAGATTGTGAGCCCCATGGGGACAGGGACCAATTTGACAAGCTCTGTTTGTGCTATATAAATAAAGGAATTGTTATTATTATTGTACCAAGTATTACTGAAGACATTGATTGGTTGGGTCATTTCTCGGGATGATGATGGGACCCCCGCCAACCCAGAATGATACTTCATACAAGCCCTTTAAAGTATTGTGATTGGCCATGCAATGGGTCAAACCCATGGTACCTTTCAGAACATATGTAAGAGTTTCATGTATGTCTCCATAGTCTCATGGTCAGTCTTCCCAATTTCTACAAGAAGAGTTACACGCTTTTCTTGGCACTGGTGTAGCGCCACTAAACATCATGTCATGGTTGATATTCTGCTTGACTTTCTCTACAATGTGTATGAACATTGAGGATGCTGTCAAATTATCATTATACATTGTTTATACATTGACTAATAAGTATATCCTTTATGCAGTGTATGGCGCAGGTTACGCCTGGTCTCCATCCAGCCTGGTGATATCTCCAGGAGATACTGTAGTTTGGCAATGGAGCTCTCAGCCGCTCATCTTGGGTATTGGATACAGAGTATTCTCAGTGTCGGATCCTGGCAACTTCACCTATGATGGAGTCTCCTTTAACAGCGGGGATCGTACCCTCTCAGGTATGTAGCTACTTATTTTTACACATTAGGTTACTGAATGTTAGGATGGTGGTCACTGTATATGGTGGATCTGTATATGTGCGATATATATATGCATATATATATATTCTGTACATGTGTGTGTATATGGTGTATACAATGTATTTGTGTTTATATGCTGTATGTCTGTAAATGGCACTGCATGTGTGTATATGTGATGTGTATATGCTCTGTACGTGTGTATGGGTGAAGAACTGTATATTTATGTATATAGGTATATAAATGTGAGTGTATATATGAGCGTAATATGCATAATATTTTAGGGGGGCCCATTCAGAAGTCTGCTACGAGACACTGCCTCTCCTAGTTATGCCCCTGGTATGGTTATTGATAACATTGTTGTTTTCTTCCTGACAGGCTCCTTTTCCTATCAGTTCACATCTCCGGGGGTGTATTACTACAGCAGCGGATATGTTATTAATGGGCAGTCCATAGTTATGCAAGGAGTGGTCAATGTGATCCCCATCAGTGACCAGAACAGCCAAGTGCGTGTCTATGTGGGAGGACATGAAGCCATCTATGCGGCTGGTAATTGAACATACTTTACTATCTACAAGGTAGCCAAAAGAGCCAAAATTTTCCAATATTGGCATGTTTCCCACAATCCTCTAGTGGAGTGTCAATGGCTGTAAGTTGCCACACACCTGCAAAGTGGCCTTAAAGGGTTGGCCGAGAGCATAAAAAACCCATTGGTGGCAAACATTCACTTTCCTCCCAGCGCCCCATTGGGGTCTGTGCCCCATGTTAACAGTGGTGACCACAGCGTTGGAGGTTGGGAGGTGACCACAGAGGAAAGTAAATGTGTATTTTTTTAACCACCCCCACAATGGGTTTTTTAATGCCCTCGGACAACCCCTTTAATTGTCAAAGTCTCCATAAGGAGAGCTCTTACTTCCCAACCCTAGTTAAAAGCCTCTCACTCAGCCAAACCACTGTACTGATGAGATGCAAAGCCATTGAAACAGCGCTGTCTACAGTTGGAAATCTGTTCCTGCTGGAATAAATATACTAGTTTGGCTTTAAACCCATATCATGTTATTAGGCTTCTTAAAACTCATACTTGATCATAAGGGGTCTTCCAAAGGTAGCCAAAAGAGGCAATGCATTCCATATCCCATCTTGGAAAACATATTTTTATACTATTCTGAATCCCTCAGTGGAGTGTCAATGGCTCTAAGTCTCTACACCCCTACAAGGCGTAAGGAGAGCTCTTAGGCTATATTCACACTGCCGTTGCCCGCCCGTACCTTACCGTAGCGGGCAACGGCAGTGTACGGGGAGAGGCCCCTCTACATAGGAATTAATGGCGCAAGGCGCCGTACTACGGAGAAAGATAGGACAGGTCCTATCTTTTTCCGGGTACGGAGCGGTACGGTGCCGCACATGTGCTGCACCGTACCGCTCCCGTAGGGCGCCGTGGGCCCATTGACGTCTATGGAGGACGTATATCGGCCGTATATACGTCGGCCGTATATACGTCCTCCATACGCCAGTGTGAATGTAGCCTTACTCTAGAGAACCCTTTGGAATGATTTTAAAATAAAAAAATGGTATTAGTTCCAAAATGGCAGCCAATGAAACAGCTTTACAGTCTTTAGAGGGAGCCTATGCCTCATTTGTCTCCTCCTAAGTAATAAGTTAAAGGGGTAAAACAAGACTTTCTGTCACTGGAGGTTAGGATGATACTTGACAGCAGTCATGTGGAGAAGCACCTCAAAGGAGAGTCACTTTATTTCTGTTATCCTGATCATCATTGTACACCGATGGTCATTATTCTCCATCGTAAAGTACTAAAGCATACATAACAACTATTTAATGGTTAAAATGGGGGGGATCTGAACTCGCACTTTTGGCAGGTGTCACATAAATCCTATCACTTTTGAGTCAGAACAAGGCGACTTGGCCCAGTATTGGCACTAGAACTACAAGGCCATTGAGAACTAAATTAAGGAGTAAGTTTGTTCTCATAAATGTTTGTTCATGATGTTTCCTCAGCTTTGCCTGCGTCCACACCAGCCAGTGCCTGCATCACGCCCGATCCAGAGTGCCCGCAGCTTTTGTCCCTCGCTGCCAGTAACACGTCTTTGTGGTTTGGGTTCTCAGCCTGTTACTCTCCTGTTATTAAAAACATTACCCCAAATTCTGGAACAATCCACGATTCAATAACCATCACTGGAAGCGGCTTCAGTAACATCACTTGTGCCAACCAGGTATTCAGTTTTATTAATTGTCCTTGAACAATCTTACCATAACGTTGCCTAATTTGTGACCATTCATGATGTTTTCTCCAAACTGTTCAATTTTGGTTCTGCTTCCAAAAACCTCTGTTCCTATGTCTTTTTATCTTAGGTTTCAATTGGCAACTATCCTTGTATCGTGTCTTCTGCTGATGAGAATACAATCACTTGTAATGTGGATCCCCAGGGCTCAATGGATATTGGGGTTGCAGAAATGGTGTCACTGACTGTAAACAACCTGGGCAACGCCATTAACTCATTAAGGAATGAGATGGACAGAAGATTTGCCTTAATACCCCACATCGACTACATCTCACCAGTCAATGGGTCCATCACAGGGTCTACCAGAGTCACCATACATGGATCGGGGTTCCTGAACATAAATAACAGCATTGTGGTGACCGGGATAGGATGTAACATTGTATCAGTGAATTACACATCTATTGTATGTGATACGCTATCTAGTTACTCCCACAGTCTTAATGTTGGGGTAACAGTGAGGGGAATCCCTGCTCAGTGCAATGGATCCTGCACCTTCACCTATTCAAGCGATTTAGTACCACAAGTATCTAGTATTTCCCCAGCTCAAGTTGGAAACACGTCCACCACAATCTACATCAATGGCCTTGGCTTTGGGATGGATGCTGATAATGTAGCTGTTTATGCCGGAGACAAGATATTAGATGTGTTAGCCGTCAACGACACATACATAACATGCAGAATAGACCCTCTTCCTGCCGGAAACTATCCTGTTAAGGTTGTTGTATATAGTAAAGGTTTGGCTCAGGGCTATTCCACCGTGACCAGTCCTGCTGAGGCCACTCTACTGACACCTTCTGGAAGTGTTTTAGGTGGAACTCTTCTACTTGTACAAGGGAATGGATTTCATCCTACCAACACCACAGTGCAAGTTGATGGTGCCCCGTGTCCAATAACTGCGGTTACTCCTGGTAGTCTCCAGTGCATTACTCCCTCCAGCACCACTGCCCGAATTACTACTGTGATCATCCGTGTACCATCTGCTTCTTTTCACAAAGAGGTAAGTTAGGAAAGATACTATAGGAGAATTACCTTTTAATCTTTTAACACTGAACCCTTTTACATTCTTATGTTGCCGTTTTTTACTCCCCAAATTCTAAGCCTTATCGGCTTTGTTTTTACGTCTTCCAGTGTACAATCCAAATGGCGCTCCCCTTTTTCTTTGGATCATGGAGATACCAAATTTATATTTTTTATGTTATATTTGTATTAAAAAATGTAAATCTTTGAAAAAACAATCTGTAAAATGTGAAACCTGTGAGTTTTTAATACTTTGGTGTGAGATGCTTGGTAGCGTGTAGAGATGAGCGAGTATACTGCTCGGTCGGGTAATAGCATACTCGGACGAATCGTTGCTCGGACGAGTATCTCGCCGGCTCGGGATCGAGCATTAAATTAATAAAAGACAGTGAGGAACAGTGTTTACAGTGAATAATAACACTTTACACATGTTTACGGATGTTTTCCTTGTAAGAACACATTGAAATAATCTAGATCTTGCATTCTACAGTAAAATAATGTAAGAATTACCACAGTAATATTCTACTGTAATAACAGTTTAGCTACCCAAAATCCCTTGAGGTACTAAGCAAAGAGGGATCATGGTTTTGGGAAAGGAGACCCTATAAGTGTACATTTTGCCCTTCATTGTAAGTATATGTTGGGCGGATTCTAAACGTATCCTTACAGCGGGATGCTAGATTGTATCCAACTGTATGGGGTGTGATAGAACCTCCTGTTCTCCCCCACCTCCCTGAAAGTGGGAGGAAGAGTGAACATCCCCATCATCTTGTGATTGGCTCCTGCTGATGTTAAAGGTGTCTCCAATGTGACATACAGTAACTGTTTATCTGTCTATGGACAGTTACATCACTTGGGACCCCCAGGGTGTACGCTCAGCAGAGGCTGGGGATGGATGCAATACAGTTGCATCCATCACCCATAGGCCATTATGGTCTCTGTTGAGCTTATATGTCACATTGGAGCAGGAAGCAGCATGGAAAATCTAGTTTTGTCCTGCTGGATGCATCGTATACTGTGCAGACGGAGGTATAAAGGATGTCCTGATCTGCCAGTATATGTCTATGTATACGTTCTGCGTATACGTGTCTTGTCTCTCTTCCTCTTTCTCTTTCCATTATCGGAACAAATATCTGCCACTGCAAAATGTATAATACTCAAGTAACCATGTTATGTCACACTGATGTCACCATATGTATGTACTTGTGTAGTAATACTTTCTAAATAATGTACAATATGTATAGTATTATTACCTCAGAAGTCCATGTGGTCCCCATGTCTCCTCCTGTATCTGCCCCCAGTTATCTTACACACTGCACACATGGCTGATATGTATATAGGTATGTATGTATCTAACATATGTATATGTTAGATATGGCTGATGTACAGTGGGGAAAAAAAGATTTAGTCCGTCACCTATTGTGCAAGTTCTACCATTTAAAAACATGAGAGGGGCCTGTAATTGACTTCCAGGGCCGTAACTTGAGCGGATGCAAAGGTTGCGATTGCACCCGGTCCCAAGAGGTTAGGGGGCCCTTATGGTGTCACTTTCCCATATGAGAAGACTATTACTATAAACCATACATTATAGTCGAGGGCCTGGCACAGACTTTGCACTGGGGCCCATCAGCTTCTAGTTATGCCACTGTTGACTTCATAGGTAGAACCTCAACTGGGAGACAAAATGTGAAAACAAATCCAGAAATTCACATTGTCTGATTTTAAACAAATTTTTTTTTTGTTTTCTGTAAGTCTTCACAAGGTGGGCGAACTCTGTTGCTGGTACGTTGGTCCTTTCCTCCCTGAAGATCTCCTCTAGAGCAGTGATGTTTTGGGCTGTTGCTCGGCTTTCATCTCCCTCTAAAGGTTTTCTATTGGGTTGAGATCTGGAGATTGCGTAGGTCACTCCAGGACCTTTAAATGCTTCTTACGAAGCTGCTCCTTCGTTGCCCTGGCAGTGTGCTTGGGATCATGGTCATGCTGAAAGACCCAGCTACGTTCCATCTTCAGTGCCCTGTGAGACACTGAAGGGGTTAACTGTGGATGGGCAGTATGTTTTCCCTAGGTTTTGCTATTATGCAAGGCCTTAGTGCTGAGGTTGGGTTGTCCAGCACCTTGGACACAGGTGGTGGGAACAGCCCAATCAGCCTGCATAAAGCCGCTCAGCAGAGCTGAGAGTGTGCTCTCTCTGGAAGGAGGCTGGAGAGCACGCAGCCTTGACCTCTGTGCCTGGAGCAACAAAAGTGTTTTTGTTAGTGGTGAGTCAGAGAACCATTGTTTAGTTAGCACCCTGACGGGTAGGATATTATTTTGTTTTGATGCCTGAATGTGAAGGCTGTTTATTTTGTTCCTGCTGAAATAAACACAGGCTAGACCTGTTTTGGACTGTACTTTGGTGTCACTGTCGTGAACTGCATCACAGCACCCCGCTACCAGGGTCTCTACTGGGCCAAATCTCCCACAGCCCTTACTGATGGAAGGAGGTTTGCACTCAAAATCTTACGATACACGGCCCCATTCATTCTTTCATGTACAAGGATCAGTCATCCTGGTCCCTTTGCAGAGAAACAGCCCCTCGTCATGATCCCCTACCCCCATGCGTCACAGTAGGTCTGGGGTTCTTTGGATGCATCTCAGCATTCACCCTATACCAAACACAAAGAATTGTGTTTCTACCAAACAGTTCTACTTTGGTTTCACCTGACCATAAGACGTTCCAATTCTCTTCTGGAACATCCAAATGCTCTCTAGCAATCTTCAGACGGGCCCGGATATGTAGTGGCTTAAGCAGGATGACACGTCCAGCATCTGAGTGCCTGGTGGTGTAGTCTGTTAGTGACAGTGGCCTTTTTTTACTTTGGTCTCAGCTTTCTGCAGTGCAGTCACCAGGTCCTCCGTGTGTTTCTGGGATTTTCACTCTCTGTTCTTGTGAACATTTTGACCCCACGGGGTAAGATCTTGTGTGGAGATCTTGCTTGCATGTCTTTCATTTCCTAATTCAACAGTTGATTTCTTTACAACTGCTGACAGATTCAGTCTTTCCAGCCTGGTGCAAATTTGTTTCTGGTGTCCTTCAACGGCTCTTTGGAAATCCACCATAGTGGAGTTTGGAGTGTGACTGTTTGAGGAAAACAAGCTCAAACAGGAGCCATTACTCCAGGTAGTGAGAGAAGGACAGAGGAGCCATTACTCTAGATCTTGCATTCTACAGTAAAATAATGTAAGAATTACCACAGTAATATTCTACTGTAATAACAGTTTAGCTACCCAAAATCCCTTGAGGTACTAAGCAAAGAGGGATCATGGTTTTGGGAAAGGAGACCCTATAAGTGTACATTTTGCCCTTCATTGTAAGTATATGTTGGGCGGATTCCAAACGTATCCTTACAGCGGGATGCTAGATTGTATCCAACTGTATGAGGTGTGATAGAACCTCCTGTTCTCCCCCACCTCCCTGAAAGTGGGAGGAAGAGTGAACATCCCCATCATCTTGTGATTGGCTCCTGCTGATGTTAAAGGTGTCTCCAATGTGACATACAGTAACTGTTTATCTGTCTATGGACAGTTACATCACTTGGGACCCCCAGGGTGTACGCTCAGCAGAGGCTGGGGATGGATGCAATACAGTTGCATCCATCACCCATAGGCCATTATGGTCTCTGTTGAGCTTATATGTCACATTGGAGCAGGAAGCAGCATGGAAAATCTAGTTTTGTCCTGCTGGATGCATCGTATACTGTGCAGACGGAGGTATAAAGGATGTCCTGATCTGCCAGTATATGTCTATGTATACGTTCTGCGTATACGTGTCTTGTCTCTCTTCCTCTTTCTCCTTCCGTTATCGGAACAAATATCTGCCACTGCAAAATGTATAATACTCAAGTAACCATGTTATGTCCCACTGATGTCACCATATGTATGTACTTGTGTAGTAATACTTTCTAAATAATGTACAATATGTATAGTATTATTACCTCAGAAGTCCATGTGGTCACCATGTCTCCTCCTGTATCTGCCCCCAGTTATCTTACACACTGCACACATGGCTGATATGTATATAGGTATGTATGTATCTAACATATGTATATGTTAGATATGGCTGATGTACAGTGGGGAAAAAAGATTTAGTCCGTCACCTATTGTGCAAGTTCTACCATTTAAAAACATGAGAGGGGCCTGTAATTGACTTCCAGGGCTTCCAAGAGGTCAGGGGGCCCTTATGGTGTCACTTTCCCATATGAGAAGGCTATTACTATAAACCATACATTATAGTCGGGGGCCTTGCACAGACTTTGCACTGGGGCCCATCAGCTTCTAGTTACGCCACTGTTGACTTCATAGGTAGAACCTCAACTGGGAGACAAAATGTGAAAACAAATCCAGAAATTCACATTGTCTGATTTTAAACAAATTTTTTTTTTGTTTTCTGTAAGTCTTCACAAGGTGGGCGAACTCTGTTGCTGGTACGTTGGTCCTTTCCTCCCTGAAGATCTCCTCTAGAGCAGTGATGTTTTGGGCTGTTGCTCGGCTTTCATCTCCCTCTAAAGGTTTTCTATTGGGTTGAGATCTGGAGATTGCGTAGGTCACTCCAGGACCTTTAAATGCTTCTTACGAAGCTGCTCCTTCGTTGCCCTGGCAGTGTGCTTGGGATCATGGTCATGCTGAAAGACCCAGCTACGTTCCATCTTCAGTGCCCTGTGAGACACTGAAGGGGTTAACTGTGGATGGGCAGTATGTTTTCCCTAGGTTTTGCTATTATGCAAGGCCTTAGTGCTGAGGTTGGGTTGTCCAGCACCTTGGACACAGGTGGTGGGAACAGCCCAATCAGCCTGCATAAAGCCGTTCAGCAGAGCTGAGAGTGTGCTCTCTCTGGAAGGAGGCTGGAGAGCACGCAGCCTTGACCTCTGTGCCTGGAGCAACAAAAGTGTTTTTGTTAGTGGTGAGTCAGAGAACCATTGTTTAGTTAGCACCCTGACGGGTAGGATATTATTTTGTTTTGATGCTTGAATGTAAAGGCTGTTTATTTTGTTCCTGCTGAAATAAACACAGGCTAGACCTGTTTTGGACTGTACTTTGGTGTCACTGTCGTGAACTGCATCACAGCACCCCGCTACCAGGGTCTCTACTGGGCCAAATCTCCCACAGCCCTTACTGATGGAAGGAGGTTTGCACTCAAAATCTTACGATACACGGCCCCATTCATTCTTTCATGTACAAGGATCAGTCATCCTGGTCCCTTTGCAGAGAAACAGCCCCTCGTCATGATCCCCTACCCCCATGCGTCACAGTAGGTCTGGGGTTCTTTGGATGCATCTCAGCATTCACCCTATACCAAACACAAAGAATTGTGTTTCTACCAAACAGTTCTACTTTGGTTTCACCTGACCATAAGACGTTCCAATTCTCTTCTGGAACATCCAAATGCTCTCTAGCAATCTTCAGACGGGCCCGGATATGTAGTGGCTTAAGCAGGATGACACGTCCAGCATCTGAGTGCCTGGTGGTGTAGTCTGTTAGTGACAGTGGCCTTTTTTTACTTTGGTCTCAGCTTTCTGCAGTGCAGTCACCAGGTCCTCCGTGTGTTTCTGGGATTTTCACTCTCTGTTCTTGTGAACATTTTGACCCCACGGGGTAAGATCTTGTGTGGAGATCTTGCTTGCATGTCTTTCATTTCCTAATTCAACAGTTGATTTCTTTACAACTGCTGACAGATTCAGTCTTTCCAGCCTGGTGCAAATTTGTTTCTGGTGTCCTTCAACGGCTCTTTGGAAATCCACCATAGTGGAGTTTGGAGTGTGACTGTTTGAGGAAAACAAGCTCAAACAGGAGCCATTACTCCAGGTAGTGAGAGAAGGACAGAGGAGCCATTACGGAGCCATTACTCCAGGTAGTGAGAGAAGGACAGAGGAGCCATTACTCCAGGTAGTGAGAGAAGGACAGAGGAGCCATTACGGAGCCATTACTCCAGGTAGTGAGAGAAGGACAGAGGAGCCATTACTACAGGAGGCCGGAGGAGCCTCTTAAAGAAGATGTTACAGGTCTGTGAGAGACAGAAATCTTGCTTGTTTGTAGGTCATCAAATACTTTTTTTCCACCACAATTTGCAAATAACTTCTTTAAAAAACCAGACAATGGGGGTCATTTACTAAGGGGCCGATTCGCGTTTTCCCGACGTGTTACCCGAATATTTCCGATTTGCGCCGATTGTACCTGAATTGCCCCGGGATTGTGGCGCACGCGATCGGATTGTGGTGCATCGGCGCCGGCATGCGCGCGACGGAAATCAGGGTGCGTGGCCGAACGAAAACCCGACGTATTCGGAAAAACCGCCGCATTTAAAAACCCGAAAAAGTGTCGCTTGGGAAGCGCTTACCTTCACTTGGTCCGAGGTGGTGCAATCCGGCGCGTTCAGATGCTTTTCAGCGCAGCAGCGCCACCTGATGGACGGCGGAGGAACTACCTTCATAAATCCCGGCCAGACCCGAATCCTGTGCAGAGAACGCGCCGCTGGATCGCGAATGGGCCGGGTAAGTAAATCTGCCCCAATGTGATTTTCTGGGTTTGTTTTCTCATTCTGTGTCTCATAGTTGAGGATCCACCCATGATGTCAATTACAGGTCTCTCTCATTTTTTCAAGTAGGAAAACTTGTACAAACTACACTAAATATGTTTTTCCCCACTGTATATGGCAGTATTTGTAAGCTGTAGATATGGCTGCTACATGTTACATGAGAGAATAATTACCTCTTATGCTGTAGACATGGTGGATATCTTACCACAGGGATATTTATACCTTCCACCTTTTTTCCACCTTTTGCAATGCCCACAGGTAAATCACAGTACAAACCTCCTGATTTGGCCACAGAAACATGCAGATATAAGATATATAGACACATAAGATATTGGGGAAGTGACTTTTTTGCTCATTTCTAGATGTTACATTGAGGCGTATCTCCAGAATTGGGGGGGATCATCATCACTGGATATTGGCGTGTACAAAAGAAAGAGCTCATACACAGACCAGCAAACGTCTGACGCCATAAACGAATTCCAGGGCATACAGTCACAAAGCATTACTATCCGGGAACAGCAGGTAGGTAGTACAGTATGTTGTACTACTCTGTGTAGGAGTTTTCTCTACATGAACAGTATTTGGTGTTACGAGTAACACTGTATTTATTTTTCCCTAAGGTGATAACATTACAGAACTGGAACACAACCCAACAAGCACAAAATGAAGTGCAGAAAATTACCATTACCAAATACTGTGTCTCTCCATGTCCTGCCATGTTCTTCACACTGATCTATGGCAATGAAGAAACAGGTAACATTTTGTGAAAGAAAGTGACATAAAGTTAAATCATTTCTAATATCTGAATACCACAATACAGACCAAGATACCTCCCCAGAATCCAAAATTCCACAGTTCAGCCGAAGTACCTTCCCATCAATGACAAATGCAGTACAGATCAAGATACATCCCAGAACCACTGTTCAGCTAAGATACCTCCCAGAAGTACCAGAAACAGGAGTGTAGCACAAAATACCTCCCCAAAACAGCAAAAGGGCACATTTACTAAAGGTCGTGGGCCACCTTTCTTTGCACGTTCTTTCTAGTGCAATCTGCTTGCATATGTATCTAAGAAGTGTCCGGGTCACATTTGTGTTGCACGCACATGACCCTTTTGTGGCGCGGCTGC
This sequence comes from Engystomops pustulosus, assembly GCA_019512145.1. NCBI lineage: Eukaryota > Metazoa > Chordata > Amphibia > Anura > Leptodactylidae > Engystomops > Engystomops pustulosus. The sequence continues at coordinate 7,464,716 of CM033645.1, forward strand.
ACTATTCTTCATGCAAAACAAATCTCTACATTGAAAGAGGCGCTCCAGTGCTCAGTCAAACCATGCGCCAGATGTGCAACGTCCAACAGAAGTGTGTTACACACCCTATGTTAAGGGTGCACCAAAAAAAGTGTGGTGCACTCTGTCGGGTCAGTGCAGGGGGCACCAGATTCATGAAGAACGGGCACCAGAAATCCTGAATCTGGTGCACGCCGCACACTACACAGGTAACTGCACATAGTACACACTGCACTTATCTTAGTAAATGTGCCCTAATATGCTTCAGTTTGCCAGAAAATTCCACCCAGAAGCACAAGATACCACAGTGTAACACTAAACAGCTGCAGGGAGAAGCTTGGAGGAGGGTCCAGATAAAGTAAAAATGTTGCTAAATTTTGATAACGGATAATGTTAACTAATGTTCATGTTAATAATCCTCTCCTACCCAGAATAATCTGAGGGCACACATGCTCTCCAGCTGTCATAATCTCACAAACCTGTCCACTAAACAGTGCAACCACAGACTTGGTGCAAACAGTCAGACTGGGTAAATAATGGCCAACTAACCCAAAGACTCTTGCAAGCCCTGGCACTGCCTACTGCAAATAATCCCCCTAAGGGCGAACCCACTATCAGACACCTGCTAACAGACCCTGAAAGCCCCTGCAATTTGAGAGGGGAACTTACTTTATCTGGCAGCTGCTGGATGGTGGAGCGGACAGGTAACAGGAAATCAGAGATAGACCAGTGTTCACACAAGTACACAGAAAAATGTCAAGATAAACCAAACACTAGTCTGAGTCAGGGAGAGTGAGGTCACACTGGGAGGGACAAGACACAGAGCGACAAACAACAGATAATTACATTGCAGACAAAACTTTGTCAAATCCAAGATGGGGACTAGACACAAATGTAGAGAGAGAGAATGGTCGAATAAACGTAGCTGAGGTTGGATACACAGAATAGCAGTAGCAAAAACAAATAGTAGGACTGCAATAAAAAGTAACCTCTGATGGAGCTTGACAGAATATAAGCAGAGTTATGGATGCCACCTCCAGCAACTGACTGGTTCAGCCCTCTATAACTCAAGCCACAGCAGCACACAAAACAAATGAAATCATATGCCCAGCTTTTTTATCTGTCTATTTTATCAAAATCTGTTGTGTTATCTTATTTGTTTCCAATTCCATTTCAAAATCTGATAATGGATATTTCCTCATTGTTCCCCTTGGTAGCTCCTCTATCAGCTGATGCGACGGCATTTGATATCCAACAAGCATTAAATAGTCTATGGTCCATACGGCCAGACACGGTCTCTGTTCAGCAGGAGGCATCTGATGTACAAAATATCTATGATGTCACCTTCAATTCACAAAGAGGTAAGTAACGGTGGCAAACGTGATCGAGAACGAGAGATAATAGGAGAATGTTTGATGTAGTTTTAACCTGCTTAAGTTGGAGTGTGTGCCTGGACCCTATTAGCTGGCATTCTACTTACAAGGCTAAAAACTATTTACAATGGGTGTTTTATTTAGAGGGGTTGGCCACTCTTTTACATACATTGCCCACGTGCCTTAATAATAATCCCTGAATGTTCATCAAGTGATTCTGCAGTCCTGCTACTTACTGCTGCTTACAGCTACTTTAGTGCTGTCAGCAACCTCTCCGCGGATCCTTGTTTACATGTCTGAGCTCTGATGAATGGGAGGGGCTGCAGCAGGAGAGTCATCCTGCTACCTCCCCACTCCCATCTCCCTTTGTCTGTCAGTGAGACGGAATGTGAGAAATAGAGGCAGAGTGGGTGACGTCATTAGGATGGACTGAAGGAGTGAGCGACAGGAGGTTCCGAAAACAGCAGTCTTGAGCAGAAGCTAAAACCGATATCAACTTCGGGCTGGAATAGATTTAATCTATAACCTACAGCAGTAAATTTGTCTGTCCTCAGCATCCCCAACCTGGTTCAACTTTTTTCCCACCCCTTTTTTTTTAGAAAGTGGTGTAAAGGGGCCCAAAAGTAGCAAAATGTGCCTAGAATTGTGACTTTTTCATGCCTTGTGCACCAAAAAATCTGGCACACAAGGTATAACCATTACAGGGACGCCAAACGTGTATATACGAAATTCATGTCTTACTTATTTTGCACAATTAAAACCCTTTTTATAATTTAAACAAATCTGTTCTTTTCACCATATTCTACAACCCATACATTTTGTATTGTTCCTTCATCCAAACTGCGTGAGAGCTTGTTTTTTGCAGGATGAGCTGTTGTTTTCATTGGTGCTTTCTATTCTGTTTTCAGAAAATACAATGAAACAGCATTGTCAGAGCAGCCAACACTGTGACATTCCGCAACATATTTTGCATATTTTATTTTAGTTTTTTGTCATATACAACATTCCATATCTATTACTTTATGGTGTCATGATCTCTGTTAATGTGCATATTATATAACAAATATTATTCCTCATCATTTTAGGTGATTTCCAGCTTCTCTCATTTTTAATTCTGGGTGGCAGCAACATTTCAGTGGATATAGAAGAAACAACTAAAGGTGCTCCGGACATGAAGACCTTCACATTAATGTGGGATGACGTATACTCCTCTCCTCTGGCATCAAATGCGTCTTCTCTAGAGGTGAGTAACATAACAGCAGGGATCAGACACAGTCCATAGAATTTTGCCGTAGTAACTGCATCCCCATAGATCAGAGATATCTTCTTACAGTTGATAATTAGTGAATGGGGCAGGAAGCAGACAGCGCCATTCTCTGTGTAGAGGCTGAACTGTGTCACTGCAGGAACTAATATGCTGTACCCTGGCGCAGACACTTTATATATACGAGTAGTTTGCACGTTCTATTTTCCGCGCAAATTTAGACAGAAAACTGGTGAAAACACTTTAATAAATTTGGGACGTGATCTATGGATATATTTGTTGGATTTTGGAATAGGGCTATCACTGTAAGCAAATTTGGACAAAAGTTTTGCATATGTTATTCAATTATTAAAATCTATTTCCTATAGGTGAAAAATGCTGTACTAGAAATCCTAAGCGCGCAGTGTCCGGATACCATCGCTAACCAGAAGGAAAGTTCATCCGTCAAGTATTTCAGGAACTATGAAACAGATTACTCCTCGGTATGGAAATATACACTACATAGCATTTCTTCTTTATGTATAAGGGGGTATTGTCATCCAGGACATTCATAGTATATTCATGGTATATTCATGGTATATTCATGTATCTTCATGGCATATACCTATATAGATAGATGCTGGTTCCGTGTCTTCCTGGAGAACAGGGCATCCCTTCTCCTGCAGTGAGTGGAGCAGTAACCTCTCATGAGTAGCTTCCTCCATTCGCTTCTAATGTAGTAATAAGCCTTTTAGATGTATTGGTCCCAGTGGTTAATAAATCACCTTGCAGTATGAAGATGTCAAATAATGAACCTATAATGACCGGTTGTAAAAAAAAAAGAGGATAAATCACCTTCGACTGACGCTCTCCATCAAATATATAAGTCCTTTGAATCCGTATTCAGGTGTCACCATCCAGAATTTCAAACGACGTTCCACTCCTCCGCACCTTGAAACAAGCTTTTCCAAGGTCTATAGAGTATAATAAGAAAACATTGCGTAGCCTGTGTACGAATTTATTTAAAAAAAATGTATTGCCATGTGCTCACATGTAATACTTATAAAATGTGCATATCAAATTTCCAGCCATCCATGCTCCACCCTGGGTTTTGCCTTCTCAGCTTCTTCCGGGACATTGCTATTGTCAGTGGTAACATCCCATTTATAGAATGTATTCCTGTACATAATACATTATAAACCGCCATAAACATAAATAAAATAAAAAGAAATAACCCACAGAAGGAGCTCAATACCTTTAAAGAGAACCTGTCACCAGGAAGGTCATTTTTACATGATGACAGGTTTCATTAGCCTCTGACGTGTTGATTACACTAATAACTTTTTTATGTATCTGAATAATTCCAATGCTTTTTAATTGTTTCTTTATCATTACCTGCTCCCTGCCAGCAGTGTGTGGTGAGTCCTAGGGTGAGGGGCAGTTCAATGAGCTGACCAAAGCAGGCGGTGAGAGCAGGGGTGAGGCTGAGGAAGGGGATGGGCAATGAGTAAGGTTGAGGAGAGGAGAAGTAGACGACTTGTGCCATATGAACTGCTTCCCCCTGGGACTCACCACACACTGCTGGCAGGGAGCCAGGCAATGTTAAAGAAACAATTAAAGGCACTCAAATTATTCAGTGCACTACAAAGGCACATTTGAAATCAATATTGGAACCTGTCATCATATAAAAATGAACTTCCTCAGGAGAAATGTTTCCTTTAATTCAATTCAAATATCAATTTCTTCCTTAATGCTATATTGTACAATATACAAAATACTTCTATTTCATTTAAAAAGTCACATGACAAAAATTTTCCAAAAATTGTTTTGAATCCACCCAATAACATTCCAAGGCGAGTTTCTTAAACCAGAAAACCCACAACATATTAAAAAACCCCACCTGACGTTTCAAAGTGCCAGTGCCTGAGCCAGTAGGAGGAGCTCCCACTCCCAGTTGGGTTTTCCATTGAGAACGCTGTTCTCAAATGGTCACGTGACCTGTTGCCTCCAGACTTGGGCGGGTACCTCAAAATAGCCAACCTGCATCATATACTCTGACTTGTGGATCGGCCCAGGTCTGTGAGCTCCAGGATTGAGGACTGCATGAGTGCAGTGACACAACTTTTTGGGATTGTGTAATTTTTCTGAGCTGTTGAATTCTTGTATTCTGCTTATTGTCTTTCTGCTATGAAATCCCCCAATGGTCGGTACAAACACCAGACTTTCTTTTGTGTGGAATGAAATGTGGAATCTTCTCCAATCCCGATAACAATTACTTTTCCTTACAGTCTTACTACTCGGGCACTGTAACCGGCGAGACTGAAGCTTTTTGTGGACGCTTTTCCTTTAAGAACCCAGGAAAACTGTTTGATTATAATGAACAGAAGCCAGCAACTCTATCGCCATATGGTTACATCTCACTGACCTTACAAAGCAAGGTATGGCTTTTTTTTGGTTAATACAGTATGAAAAAGTATCATTAATGATAATTTTTTAAATATTTACATCTCCCTGCTTAAAAGACAAACGATAATGAGGTGTTCTCATCTGGGCATAAACGTTTATTTTCATTCATCAGCCATATAGAAACATTTTTTGGATTGGACGTTATTGAAAAAATTCACCTTAGTAAAGATTATTTCCCATAAATATAGCCATGCTGCCCCTAAGAAATGAGATGGCTGTCCTTGGATACGACCACTGCTGCTGGAGAGATTGTGCAAATCAAAAATAGCTTTTGCACAGGAGTTACAGCTTGTCCCACAGTCGTCCTGTGGTAATGAACGCTTCATTCAGGTCATCAGGCAGGGGTCTGATTATGACAGCTAGGGTGGTCGTATCCAAGTACGTCTATCCTTGGCTATAAAGGGACAACATGGCTCAATTTATGGGAAATTATCTTCACACAAGTGAACATCGTATTCAAGAAGTGTTTATAAATGGCAGATTAATTAAATGTGTATGCCCAGATGATAATATCCCTTTAAGTGTTATCGCTTTATACCATCTTCTGTCCACACATTACACAGTGCCATATAAGGCGAGGCAATACTGCTACTTCAATTACCCCCCACAATTATATCATTAACATTTGCTCTCTGATGTCGCAGTAGTCTTACCAGTACCAGCTCTACAGATCACATGTGTTTTACCCACACAAGTAAAATATAAAATAAAAAACAAATAAAGAAAAAAAAAACACTGAACGGGTTTCGGTATCAAATTGCAAAATAAAAAATGCGAAAAATTAGATTTTTTAATAGAATCTTCTAGCCTTATTATGGTTCTTTAAATGTTGCAGTCCTCACGGACCCCTATGACCTCTTGTGTTCCCCTCTTCCTCCTTGCAACAGATTAACCTTTTCATAACCAAGGTGAATGATTGCAGTTCTGTTTTGGCCTTATTTAAATGACCATATGTTGGGAACTGCTAAATATCATAACGATGTTTCCTTTTTTTTTTTAAATAATATGTGAGACTATAAATTGAAAGATTCGTTTTATGAATTACATGCTGTTTGTTTATAGAATTGGCAGACAAATTACGAAAAATATGAAAAAAATGAAAATTTTTTGTCATTTCTCCCATTAAAGTTTTTTTTTTTTTAATAAGCAGTAATATTGAATAAACCTTTAGCAAAATATTAAAAACATGTACAGTACATCATTAATCTATCAGCCTTCCCCAGGATAAGTTACAGATGCAGAGGGGGCAGGTACTTCTGCAAACTCCCTGCAGTTCCCTCCTTCTCCATGTTGCCTTCAACTGACAAGCTAGAAGGGGCTTATATCACCTATAGATTCTGTACTATGGCACCTATATCAGGATTGTGTTTCTAGGTGCCACATAACCGGAGATATCCACTGCTAATCTTAAAGTCAGGAGTGAAAACTGTATGGAAAAATCGGACACCTAACTTTTCACTTTAACAGTGGTTCTGTGGCACCTAGAATCACAATCCTAATTTTAAAGGGAAGATTCTTGTTTTTAAAATTACACCAGAACTGAAATTGTAGCTGCCCCAGGTAATAAGTTATAGCTGTCCATTCTCTTCCAGCGCTAAACTCTCAAAAATTCTCTACCACAAAACAGCCTCATAATCATTTGTATACAGTTCTGTATGTGATCGCGTTTTCATGTTTTCTTTTTTACAGCTTTGCTTTGCCTATAAAGGATATCTGTCCAATGCAATTTCCCTAAATTTCGAATATGTAAACAGTACAGGATTTGCTCTAAGTGTATCCGATACTTTCAGTTATAGCTTTACACAAGGGGACAGGTAAGATCCTTTTTGACTTTTTGAACTACCCGATCCCCCTCCTGCCTCTAGTTCCTGGTCCAATCATGACATATCAACATTGGACATGCAGCCAATCAGTGGCTGCCTCATGTTATACCACTATGCTCTGCAGAGGCTGTAGGGACTATGCTATTGGCACTTTTAGTGGACATCCTAATGGTTTATAGAAGGACATGGAATTTCCAAATACAGTGGAATCTTGGATCACTTATAATTACTTCCCGGGAATATTCTTGTAATCCAAATCTCTCATATATCAAAGGAAGTTTTCCCATTGTAAATTATTGAAACCCAGATGATTGGTTCCACATTATCTTGGAAAACAAGTAAAATTTGGGCTCCTAATCCAAGTTGCTCGTATATATCAAAGCAAGTTTTCCCATAGGAAATCATTGACACGATTCATTCCACACCCCAAACATTTTTAGTCATGTTTAGTACAACATGTAGCCCCTTTATATCTTCTACTTCTTCAATATTGTGTTGGGTGAGAGAGGGAGGCACAGCACAGTAGAGGGCGTGGAGGGTCACATAATGGTTGTATTAGGAAACTTTGCTTGTAAACCAAGTTACACTTTTCGTAATATGCAACCTTGTCTTGCAAAATGCTTGTAGACCAAGCTACTTGTAATCCAAAGTTCCACTGTTTGAGCACTCCTTCCTTCTAAAAATCTACGTAAAATTATGCAAATTAGCCAGTAGTGCTCTGGGTGTGGGGTTACCAGAGGTCCTCCATGCAGTGGCTTCTGGGCTGTTAGACTGTGCAGGAACCCTTCCCCTCTCCCTCTGTCGGAGGCTACATCAGGAAGAGGGAGGGGGGAGACATGTAGCGTAACATGTAACAACCAACGTGGAGGGGCTTCTGGCTTATTAGCATAATTTTGATATTAGAAGGAAGGAGGTCAAGGATAACAAATATTAGAAGGTTACCACAGTCCCGGTGCCTGGATCTATGAAATATCATGCTTGATTTTGACAGTAAATTTCCTTTAAAATGAATAATAATATATTTGTTATTATTTTAGTTGGACGTACACCTGTATAGATTTGTTACAGCTTGTTAAAACCAAGTATACAGGCAGGAACTTCAATGTGCTTTATATCTACCTCATGTCCGGCCAAGATTATTATGTAGACGTCCTGTACATTGGGCAGACTGTTACTACGGATAATGTGTACGGTAAGTCACTTTAGTTGTAAGGTTATGTTGAATCTTTTCCCCCCCAATGCCATGTATCCAATTGTACAGATAAGGGGCAAGGGAGAAGAGATCAGGGGCATAATAGTAGAGGCTGGGCCCCATAGCAGACTTCTGATTGGGACCCCCTACTCTCATCAGAATATATATATTTTTGTATACTGACGCATTTATACACAAACATTTATGGACTTGTCTGCATGGGGAAAGTACACGTCAGGAAGTAGAGATGAGAGAACCCTAGTCCTGTCGTTCTATTGCCCCCTCCCTTCCCCTTTCATTTCCTTCCAGAGCTGCTGATTTATGTTGTGTACTGTGGAAGATGTGCTCTGTTATATACATATTATGCTGTACAAAGTGCAGTATATAATAGTGCAAATCCTCCATTCTTTAGTGTGTCAGGCCTTATGCCGGGGCCCCCTGACACTGTGGGCCCCATAGCAGCCGCTGTGGCTGCTACCGCTGAAATGACGCCCCTGAAAGAGATCATAGAGCAGTAACGTCTTTGCATCTGTAAAGGAAACCTACCATGATGGATCTTGGGAATCCCAAGTCTTGACTCTGGCTTTGCACAACATTGCAATAGCAGTATATCTATGTTTATGCCAGATTAATGAAGAGGTGCACATAGCTCTGTGAGACTTTGGGGCAGTGAAATTTTGAAATATTTTTACTCCAAAAAAACTAGAGAAAACTAATGATAAATAACTTCCACAGTGACGGCGTAAGTAGAAGCTTCTCAGTACCGATCATGTTCTCTGCTCGACAGATCCAACGCTGTATATGAGAGACTAAAATAAATACCACTCCTGTCTTCTCTTCAGGGGGGAACTTGACATTCAGGCACCCCCTATTTCCCATGCCCTAAAATACACAGTGGTTCAGGCATTGGGGACTTGAACAGTCTGCCCTAAATATACATTGGGTGGTCCAGAACCGGTTAGACATGTTGTCCCAACAAGGCAACTATGAACTTGGGTTATTGTAAATGTTTCTGCCTCCCATACGTAAGATCCAGGGTTTGGGTCTTTTCAGGGATAAAATATATGAACTCTCCAGTTTATACCAATTTTATTTCACGCAGTCGATAGAAGAAGTCCGGCTTTATCACCAAGTGGAGTCTTTATACAAGATGTCAGCGTGACCCAGTCAGTGAGCGCGTCTAACAGCCAGTATACCATCACTGTAACGCCGTATAATTGTGGATACAACTTTCCACTTTTTGCGGCTGGATTTGCACAGGTAGGTAATTAGCATGAAAGATTCTTATGTACAACCTTCCATTAAAAAAAAAAAACGACAGGTTCCTGTAATATATTTATGAAATGGAAAGATGTGAATGTTCACATGGCCCTTCTGATCCCTGTCAGATACAGGGTTGCTATATTGTAAATCCAAATCATCCAGTTGAGGGGGATTTGGGTCTACTTAAAGACAAAACTGAACCCAACTGGTGCTCAAAATCTCTTATTGCTGCAGCCTCGGGACATTAAGAGAGATAAAACCAGTGAGTAGCACAAGACTCAACACCCAACTGTAGTGAAAAGATGACAATTGGGGGGGAGGCCAACTTTATCCAAGGTGGACAGACAGAAAAAAAAGCTTAAAGGGTTTGTCCGAATGTAGAAAAACATGGCAGCTTTCTTCCAAAAACAGCTCCTCTCCTGACCATAGGAAGTGTGTGGTATTGCAACTAATCTCCTATCATCTCAATACAGCTCAACTGCAATACCGGCACAAACAATGGTCTGGTGCTACAACCTGTCCCACAAAAAGCAAGCCCTCAAACTGTTATTGGAAAAGTTAAAAGATTACAGCTCCTGAAATGCAGGTGAAAAGTGAAAACAAAAAGGGAAAAATGTAAAATGAATTTGTCAGGAATAGGATAGCATCTACTTGGAGTCCCTAGGATCCATAGTATATAGCCATATTACCCTATTACCAGTGGCGTAACTAGAAGCTGATGGGCCCCAGTGCAAAATCTGTGCCAGGCCCCCGACTATAATGTATGGTTTATAGTACTAAGCTTCTCATATGGGAAAGTGACACCATAAGGGCCCCCTAAACCTCTGGGGCCCGGGTGCGACTGCAACCTCTGTACCCCATTAAAGTTACACCCCTGCCTATTACATAGCGTCTTAGTTAGACACCAAGAGACAATTATGGTACTTTGCTTAATTTCCATCTGTCAGAAGAGACATCTGCTGTTGTGTTCTGCATATTCTGCATAGGACACAGCCATCAGCCATGTCCCAGTCTTCTCCCTGTTACTAACACATATTAATATTCACTGAATTGTACTTACATTTATTTTACCTTAGGGGTTTCTGAGTGGCTCAGATTCAGCAATTTATACAACATCATCCTGGACACAAAATGCATCGATCCAGATAAATCGAATCCAAACGGCATCCCCTCCCATCGGAGGAACATTCAGCATTAAAGCTTATGGAAAAGAAACAAACGGTACAGTTACTTGTCAGTCATCAAATGTCCTAATTAGAATTACTGTATATTCCTGTATCCTTAGTTGGATCCATTTTTTATGTGTCTACAGCTGTACATTGAAAATAATTATGTATCCCTTGGGTCCCTGCTCATTATCCCTCATACACTTCTGCTAAGAGAAGCCGTGGCCAGGCAGGCAGTGCTTAAAAGTAGATGCCTAAATAATGCAATCTAATCAGAACTATGTAGTAATACCCTTATACAACAAAAAGATATGTGCTGGTCAATTGTCACAGGCTAATGGACTTATACCGCTCCCCTTTCACCCTGTATAGTTGCACACCCTATGGCTCCATTTACCAGAGCTCAATATGGGCCAATGCACAAGGGTTGTGGTGGAGACGGGAGGGGTGATAACTAGAGATGAGCGAGCACTAAAATGCTCGAGTGCTCGCCTCGAAAAACGAGCCCCATTGAAGTCAATGGGAAACCCAAGCATTTTTTTAAATAAAACAGAACATTAAAAGAACAGTGCAAAAAAATATATCCCAGATGTTTGCAGATGTTTTCCCTGTAAGAACACATTGAAATAACACTATTCTTCACTTTCCAGGTGTGCGCGCATGTCTCCCGCTAAGTTAGGAGATGTGCACGAACGTCTGGAATGTGAAGAATAGTGTTATTTCAGTGTGTTCTGCACTTAAATGGTCCTGTATTCACTGTTTTTAATGTTTTTAATGTTTTAATTCTATTCTTCACTTTGCAGATGTGCACGCGTATCTCCGAACCTATGGGGAGACACGCGCGCACACCTGCAATGTGAAGAATAGTGTTAGTTCAATGTGTTCTTACAAGTAAAACATCTGCAAACATGTGTAATATTTTTTTTTTTACAATAAAAATACTTTTATTCAATTTATTTTATTAATTTACTGCTCGATCTCGAGCCGGCGAGATACTCGTCCGAGTAACGAGCTAATACTCAACCGAGCAGTATACTCGGACGAGTATACTCGCTCATCTCTAGTGATAACTCCTCACCCCTCTGATCTCCATTGAGAGCCCAAAGGCTGCACCACAAAACGGACAGGAATATGACCTGCTCTAGTTTTCGACGCGGTCCCCCGGCTAGGTCATGGTGTGTTGAGACACTTTGTTCTCACCGCACTGTGACCAGGTGTTCTTGACCTCTACAGGGACAAGATCTGCCCACAACTTGTGTGGTCATATCACGGCTCCCAATACAGTCTTATGTAAGGTTGTTGTCTTCATGATCACTTCATCTATGAACTGTCATCAGTTATCCCTTTCCTTTTGTTTTTTCTGCAGATCTCAAGGTGGACGTCTCCGATGTTGATCTGAAATACGCATTAGAGACTATCCCAGAGATGGGCCAGGTCTCTATCCTCTCAAGATATGGAAACTGCAGAGGATACACAATGCAGATAAAGTTCTTGACTGCTGCAGGATACCAGCCCCTGCTACAGGTATATCCGTGGCAGCAGCTACTAGGGGTCAGGGGAGTCAACAGTCAGAGCTTGGCCTATCATTTTATGTCTCTATCATCTGTTTTATAAGTAATATAAAGATTTTAGACTATAGAAAAGTCTTTCTCATACAAAAATACTCTTTCTGAGACAAAAGTTTTTCTCATGCTCAGCTCGATGGAGCAGTGAAATTATAGTGATTGAGAGGAGAAAAAGCTACAGTCAGACTTCCTGGCCCTTGCCTTGCATTGACTTAAAAGGGTTTTCCATGAATTCTGGAAAATCCTGTGGGGTTAGGTCAGGTGCAGCAAAAAAACTAAAACTTTGTTTCGGCTCCCACTCCGTTACATCCAGTTCTTGACCTTGGTCTTGCCAGAAAGTTTTGGAGAGTCACTTGGTCCCTCATCGGCCAAAGAGTGTCCTCCTCAGACCTGTGGAAAACAAAGCAAGTGATATCATGGTCAGAGGAAGTGACGTCCAATCATCAGGAGGCCATTCATTGGCTTAAATGGGTCCTTGACCCCTGAAATATCAAGGTGCACAACCAAAAACCAGAAGTAACAGAGTGGTGTTGGAACCGGTCCTCATAGGGTTTTCAGAATTCCTGGAAACCTCTTTAACTGTCAGAGAACTAAAGTGAATTATTTGGAAGTCTCTAGATGTTATCGTGAACAATGGGCGACTTTACTGATTCGTCTCTAATGTGTTTGGCCAACTTTGTTGCATAGTGTTTTATCCAATATTTTTGCTTTAAATTTACAGGATATTGAACACAATTTGGATTGTCATATATAACTTGTCATGGCTTGGCGTTCCTTCGACCAAGACAATAATGTAGTCATATACTGTATCTACCCTTGCCAAGGTCTATTGATATTTAGCCTTGCCTACTAAAGGGGAAGCCTCATGACCGTTATGGGGGCTGTGATCTGGCTGTAAAATTTTGACATTCACCCAATGAAAAGGAAGTTTTTAGCGTTTTGGCATTGCTTTATTATACATCACAGAATATCACAACTTTATCAAAAGTCACGTTATTTACAAAATATGTATTAAAAGCCGTGCACCTTTCTAGGTAGATGATTCCATGGTGACCGGTGTGAATGCTACAGTGTCCACAGCCAAATTAATAGACGGCGGGCTGTTTCGTCAGCACCTTTATGGAGATTTGGTGAGAACAAGAAATACAAACCCACAGGTACGGAAAATGTACTTACTTTATATAAAGATGGTACTGCAATAGGAGTAAATTCTCCCCTGTCAGAACATTATTATGAATGCACTTTGTTAATGTTACTATTTTCAAGACTTTCAAGACTATTTTCAAGACTGCTGTGACTAAATAGAAAAATGAAATTTTCAGATTACAGCCAGTCCCCTACTTAAGCACACCCAACTTACAGACAACCTCTAGTTACAGACGGACCCCTCTGCCCACTGTGACCCCTGGTGACCTCTCTGGATGTTACTATAGTCCCAGACTGCAATGATCAGCTGTAAGGTGTCTGTAATGAAGCTTTATTGATAATCCTTGGTCCCATTGCAGCACAAAATTTTGAAACTCCAATTGTCACTGGGGCAAAAAATTTTTTGGTCTGGATCTACAATTATAAAATATATAGTGTCGACTTACATACAAATTTAACTTAAGAACAAACCTATGGAACCTATCTTGTACACAACCCAAGGCCTGCCTGTATTAATTACTGTATTACTATTATAATTATTATAAGAATAATTCTGTTTATTATTAATTATACAAACTATTTACTTTATAAATATCATAAAATAGATAGCAATTACATTCTAATATTTGAGCTATAAGCTGTCCGTCTATTGGGAAGTTTACTGCTCCATTAATTCAGGAAAAGAGTAACCCTGTTTTTGGGATTAGTGGAGGACCTGGCATTAGGACCCTCAACATTCAGGAAATTATTACCTATACATAAGATAACTAATTTATTTGGCCAAAAAATAAAACATTTCCAGGTTTTTCTAATGACAATCCTCTTTTTGTTAAATCCTATGTCCTTGGTCCATTGTAGGTGGAAGTCTACATCAACGGGATTCCTTCAAAGTGTTCTGGAAACTGTGACTACACCTGGGACCAGAACCAGACACCGGTTATCTATTCTCTCAATACAGGTACATAGCGTCCCCACTTTAAACAATACATTGACTATTGTTGTCAACCCCCTGTAGGCCTATTGCAGCTATAAATATGTTAATTGTAATGATATTTTTTTCCAGACATCAGTGGAGAAGATGAGTTATTGATAATAAATGGGACTGGATTTTCTAACAGTACGGCCAGTGACACAACCTACGTGACCATCGGAAACCTCAGTTGTGTCATTCTTGCCCTCACTGGTAAGTCAATCTCTACATTATATATTTCAGAGATGGAAATCCAAACTATGGGCTCTCTCTGAAGTGAAGAATAGCTCCAAGCCTTATGGTCTGGGAATATATTACTATGTTTCCCTATAGTAGAAGATACATATGAAATGTGTGAGACAGAGGCACTGAAGGAGAAGAGTTGCCCCTACTCCAGCAAAGGTTTGGAAAACTGATCTCCACCCGTCATATGATTTCTCTGTGTTTTTTTTACTTCTAGTCAATGAGATCCGATGTCAGGTCCAGAAAGCCAGCGCCGGCACATTCCCCATCAGTGTCTACATTGCAGAACTCGGGTTTGCAGGATCATCTGGAGGGAACTTGACTTTTACTCATCAGATCAGCGTCTCCTCAGTCACTCCATCATCTGGAAGTACCGCAGGTATTGAAGCAGATGCTTTACTCTTTAGTCTTCATTTACTCTATAACAGTGATGACGAACCGGTTGACCAAACTACAACCAAAACCCACTTATTTATCACAAAGTGCCAGCAATTTAAGCAGTAACTTATTGCACCCTGTATTTCCATAACTTTTAATCGTATCGGCCTCCTGAGGAAACCAAGACAGTTGCAGGAAGAAGGGCAAATTTGGCATATCCTTGTAGGTTCTTTCCAGGGTCCTTCTGTACAGGAAGAATCTTGAGGCGAGCAGGAGGACCTTCAAAGATAATCTGGTCCTGTCTTTACCGGAAGACTCTTTGAGTCCTGTCCAGTGAACTCTGTGCTGGGGTAATGGGCTGGGTACCAACAAAGAGGTCTCTGAGTGCCACCTCTGCCAACGATGCCATAGGTTTGCCATTACTGCTCTATAAGGATAGTCTGAATTAACATGGGGTATCAAGGGCCAGATACCCCAAGATTATCTAGCGCTATGTAGCTGTCGAGCTATGAGACTATGTGGTGTGAAGACATCTACTGTAATGTGTGTCATGCAATCAGGTGGCACTACCTCCAGGTTACACTGAGTCTTAATAAGCTCCCGTAAGGCTTCATAGGGACCGTACAGGAACATAATGATACTGATGATAATGATACTAATGATATCCTATTGTGGTACAAAGTGCTCAGAGGGAACAGTAGTAGGGACGTGAACTGACTATTTGTGCTTTACAGTCTTTGTTATTAATGGTTGATATCTAAATATCATCAAATCATTCAAGTTTCGCTACGTTTAAGCTTTGCCAGATTTTGCAGGGTCGGGTCCAATTCGATTTGGGTTGGAGTCTATTCAGCCTGAACTGATGTTGCTTTAATTGTCCTGGAAATTGTTGCCCTCTCATCCTCTAAAATTTACTTTTTTATATTAAAAAAAGGCCTATCATCTTTGGCAGGGCTGGTGCCAGCACAAGGCGTACCTGGGCAAGTGTCAGGGCCCAAAGCTGCTAGGGGGGGGGCTACATACTGAATCCATAGGGGGTGAAGGGGACTTTATATAAAATAATCATGACGGTGCTGTTTGGGATGATAAACTAGGGAATATTTTAGCTTCAGAATTTTTAATGCTGCCCCACTGCAAAGGGGCTCACTGAGGCTCTGTCGTCCAGTGGCCTACTGAAATCTGGAGCCGACCCTGCGGTTTGCTTAGTGTAAGTGAACAGGGTTGGAGAATCTACTACATACACACGAGATGTGATCCATATTAAAATTGGTAAACATGGTACTTATCTGCATTGACACAGAAAATCTCCTTTCCTTATAGGAGGAACATTAGTAACAATTTCTGGCTCTGGATTTGGTGATAGCTCAGTGGTAGAAGTTGGCAGCAGAGGATGCGCTGTGGTCTCCTCTAATCTGACTGTGATCACCTGCCGCACTTCCGCAGTAAGTCTGTTTTTCAGTCCCAATAGTTTTGATGTTCCCTGTTATCTACAATGTGACCATATGACATAAATAATCTTATGTTTCAGGGACTAGAAGGTTTGGCTGATGTTACTGTTTTCACCAATGGACTTAATGCGACTTTACAAAACGCCTTCAACTTCACTTCTTACTCGGCACCGACCATCACTGGAATCAGCCCTAGTACCAGCAGTGTTCTGGGGAACTCTAACCTGACCATTTCAGGCTCTAACTTCCAAGATCAATCAGCGGACAATGCTGTGTATATTGGGAACACCCTGTGCCCGCTTCTGGAGTGGACACCAACCAGAATAACGTGTCTCCTGCCTGCACTTCCTCCTGGGACATACAACGTCCTGGTTCAAGTCAGAAACTGGGGATTTGCAATAAGCAGGTATTACTTATATCTTTTATCTGCTGTCAGGTTTGCAGGCCCGTAGTCACAAGTGATTGCAAAGAACTTCTCATATACTGACTCAGGCTTGTACAACTAGTTATCTTCTCTGGATTTAACGGTGTGAACAGTCTCCTAGTGATTCCCCTGTTTATCCATTCCCTTCTTGTTCTGGCTTCAGCTTCTTTACTACATGTCTTTGGCAGTCTCTTTTGCTTGTAAGTTTGAACCTGCAACCTGACACATTAGACTGCAGATTCAATCTGGATCCATCCTGGCTTGCGGTAGCCTCTGGATAACAGACTTAGGTTTTGTTAATAGGAATAGTATCTTATTCTATGCAGTATTTTCAGGCTTATGGACTTAGTGGCTCGGTAAGTTTTTATTGCTGTAATTGGTGTGTGCAGTGGACACACGTAACATAAGAACACACTATGGTCCATTTGCAGTCCCATAATGAATGTAGCCTATCTCTGTGGACATTGTTGCCCATTGCTCACCCCATCAGTATTGAAGCAGCAGAAACAGCGCCACCTCAGACTATCTTTAGTACTGCAGCTCATTTCTTTTCATTCACATCTTGAGATTTCATCTGGTAATCATACATACACAGTAATCAGTGGATATATTACATTTTCTCTGTGTTTTATTGCAGCTCAGACAATGAAACTTCAGTTGAATATACCCTGGAAGTGAACAGTATCTTCCCACAATATGGATCCCTGTATGGAGGTTCTCGGGTTACACTCACAGGATCCGGGTTCAGTCTTAACCCAAATGAAACCCAAGTACAAATAGGTACAGAAGAGTATATGCATCAGTTTTTTAAAAGGGTTGGCCACTTTACCAAATGTTTTTGTAATGTGTATGTAAGTGTGGGGGGGGGGGGGCAGGATATTCCGTAACTTACCAATATATATCTATAAATAGTTCTGCTCCGCTTTCTTGATATGGGAAGTTAAGCCTCCTGTCTTTTATCTCATCAGCCAGTACTTTCTAGGACCTTAGATAGCATTATGGTCCTGGCAGGGCGATTGTTCATGGACAGGTAGAGATCACATGACCTTCCGTCTGCGGCCATTTTATGGACAGGAATGTCTGGCTGATAAGGTAACAGACAGAAGTTGTTACTCAGCATATCCAGACTGTTAAACTTCCTACTTCTCCAGCTCAGTGACATTGATTCATATGTGATATTGCTGTTGTATGTTTCATATTCTCTATATTAAATTTCATATTAATATATATATTATGTTCTAGGTTCCCTCCCATGTAACGTCTCTGATAGTTCAGCCAGTGAGTTGATCTGTGTGATACAGAGACCCGGTACGGTATATACAGTAACCAATGGAGGAAGACATTCAGGTGAGTGCAATCTCACGCCAAACATTCCCACCATCCGTATAAAGTCTACTGTAACAACGACTTGGCACGTTGGCGTTTCAGCACTATCACTATGAAAAACTTACCTTGTATCACTTTTAAATTAAGCAATGCCACTTTTATTCCATGTTACATACAGCTTTTTTTTATAAGCTGCATCATTTTGGAAAATTGGAAAACCTCCAGGCTTATAGGGGTTGTACAGGTGGCTCAGTGGTTAGCACTACAGCCCTGTACCTCTGGGGTCCTGGGTTGAAGTCCCATCCAGGTCAACATCTGCAAAGAGTTTATCTGTTCTCTTCGTGTTTGCGTGGGTTTCCTCTGGGTCCTCCAGTTTCCTCCCACACTCCAACACATACTGGTAGGGTGATTAGATTGTGAGCCCCATGGGGACAGGGACCAATTTGACAAGCTCTGTTTGTGCTATATAAATAAAGGAATTGTTATTATTATTGTACCAAGTATTACTGAAGACATTGATTGGTTGGGTCATTTCTCGGGATGATGATGGGACCCCCGCCAACCCAGAATGATACTTCATACAAGCCCTTTAAAGTATTGTGATTGGCCATGCAATGGGTCAAACCCATGGTACCTTTCAGAACATATGTAAGAGTTTCATGTATGTCTCCATAATCTCATGGTCAGTCTTCCTAATTTCTACAAGAAGAGTTACACGCTTTTCTTGGCACTGGTGTAGCGCCACTAAACATCATGCCGTGGTTGATATTCTGCTTGACTTTCTCTACAATGTGTATGAACATTGAGGATGCTGTCAAATTATCATTATACATTGTTTATACATTGACTAATAAGTATATCCTTTATGCAGTGTATGGCGCAGGTTACGCCTGGTCTCCATCCAGCCTGGTGATATCTCCAGGAGATACTGTAGTTTGGCAATGGAGCTCTCAGCCGCTCATCTTGGGTATTGGATACAGAGTATTCTCAGTGTCGGATCCTGGCAACTTCACCTATGATGGAGTCTCCTTTAACAGCGGGGATCGTACCCTCTCAGGTATGTAGCTACTTATTTTTACACATTAGGTTACTGAATGTTAGGATGGTGGTCACTGTATATGGTGGATCTGTATATGTGCGATATATATATGCATATATATATATTCTGTACATGTGTGTGTATATGGTGTATACAATGTATTTGTGTTTATATGCTGTATGTTTGTAAATGGCACTGCATGTGTGTATATGTGATGTGTAAATGCTCTGTACGTGTGTATGGGTGAAGAAGCGTAATATGTATAATATTTTAGGGGGGCCCATTCAGAAGTCCGCTACGAGACACTGCCTCTCCTAGTTATGCCCCTGGTATGGTTATTGATAACATTGTTGTTTTCTTCCTGACAGGCTCCTTTTCCTATCAGTTCACATCTCCGGGGGTGTATTACTACAGCAGCGGATATGTTATTAATGGGCAGTCCATAGTTATGCAAGGAGTGGTCAATGTGATCCCCATCAGTGACCAGAACAGCCAAGTGCGTGTCTATGTGGGAGGACATGAAGCCATCTATGCGGCTGGTAATTGAACATACTTTACTATCTACAAGGTAGCCAAAAGAGCCAAAATTTTCCAATATTGGCATGTTTCCCACAATCCTCTAGTGGAGTGTCAATGGCTGTAAGTTGCCACACACCTGCAAAGTGGCCTTAAAGGGTTGGCCGAGAGCATAAAAAACCCATTGGTGGCAAACATTCACTTTCCTCCCAGCGCCCCATTGGGGTCTGTGCCCCATGTTAACAGTGGTGACCACAGCGTTGGAGGTTGGGAGGTGACCACAGAGGAAAGTAAATGTGTATTTTTTTAACCACCCCCACAATGGGTTTTTTAATGCCCTCGGACAACCCCTTTAATTGTCAAAGTCTCCATAAGGAGAGCTCTTACTTCCCAACCCTAGTTAAAAGCCTCTCACTCAGCCAAACCACTGTACTGATGAGATGCAAAGCCATTGAAACAGCGCTGTCTACAGTTGGAAATCTGTTCCTGCTGGAATAAATATACTAGTTTGGCTTTAAACCCATATCATGTTATTAGGCTTCTTAAAACTCATACTTGATCATAAGGGGTCTTCCAAAGGTAGCCAAAAGAGGCAATGTATTCCATATCCCATCTTGGAAAACATATTTTTATACTATTCTGAATCCCTCAGTGGAGCGTCAATGGCTCTAAGTCTCTACACCCCTACAAGGCGTAAGGAGAGCTCTTAGGCTATATTCACACTGCCGTTGCCCGCCCGTACCTTACCGTAGCGGGCAACGGCAGTGTACGGGGAGAGGCCCCTCTACATAGGAATTAATGGCGCAAGGCGCCGTACTACGGAGAAAGATAGGACAGGTCCTATCTTTTTCCGGGTACGGAGCGGTACGGTGCCGCACATGTGCTGCACCGTACCGCTCCCGTAGGGCGCCGTGGGCCCATTGACGTCTATGGAGGACGTATATCGGCCGTATATACGTCGGCCGTATATACGTCCTCCATACGCCAGTGTGAATGTAGCCTTACTCTAGAGAACCCTTTGGAATGATTTTAAAATAAAAAAAATGGTATTAGTTCCAAAATGGCAGCCAATGAAACAGCTTTACAGTCTTTAGAGGGAGCCTATGCCTCATTTGTCTCCTCCTAAGTAATAAGTTAAAGGGGTAAAACAAGACTTTCTGTCACTGGAGGTTAGGATGATACTTGACAGCAGTCATGTGGAGAAGCACCTCAAAGGAGAGTCACTTTATTTCTGTTATCCTGATCATCATTGTACACCGATGGTCATTATTCTCCATCGTAAAGTACTAAAGCATACATAACAACTATTTAATGGTTAAAATGGGGGGGATCTGAACTCGCACTTTTGGCAGGTGTCACATAAATCCTATCACTTTTGAGTCAGAACAAGGCGACTTGGCCCAGTATTGGCACTAGAACTACAAGGCCATTGAGAACTAAATTAAGGAGTAAGTTTGTTCTCATAAATGTTTGTTCATGATGTTTCCTCAGTTTTGCCTGCGTCCACACCAGCAAGTGCCTGCATCACGCCCGATCCAGAGTGCCCTCAGCTTTTGTCCCTCGCTGCCAGTAACACGTCTTTGTGGTTTGGGTTCTCAGCCTGTTACTCTCCTGTTATTAAAAACATTACCCCAAATTCTGGAACAATCCACGATTCAATAACCATCACTGGAAGCGGCTTCAGTAACATGACTTGTGCCAACCAGGTATTCAGTTTTATTAATCGTCCTTGAACAATCTTACCATAAAGTTGCCTAATTTGTGACCATTCATAATGTTTTCTCCAAAGTGTTCAATTTTGGTTGTGCTTCCAAAAACCTCTGTTCCTATGTCTTTTTATCTCAGGTTTCAATTGGCAACTATCCTTGTATCGTGTCTTCTGCTGATGAGAATACAATCACTTGTAATGTGGATCCCCAGGGCTCAATGGATATTGGGGTTGCAGAAATGGTGTCACTGACTGTAAATAACCTGGGCAACGCCATTAACTCATTAAGAAATGAGATGGACAGAAGATTCGCCTTAATACCCCACATCGACTACATCTCACCAGTCAATGGGTCCATCACAGGGTCTACCAGAGTCACCATACATGGATCGGGGTTCCTGAACATAAATAACAGCATTGTGGTGACCGGGATAGGATGTAACATTGTATCAGTGAATTACACATCTATTGTATGTGATACGCTATCTAGTTACTCCCACAGTCTTAATGTTGGGGTAACAGTGAGGGGAATCCCTGCTCAGTGCAATGGATCCTGCACCTTCACCTATTCAAGCGATTTAGTACCACAAGTATCTAGTATTTCCCCAGCTCAAGTTGGAAACACGTCCACCACAATCTACATCAATGGCCTTGGCTTTGGGATGGATGCTGATAATGTAGCTGTTTATGCCGGAGACAAGATATTAGATGTGTTAGCCGTCAACGACACATACATAACATGCAGAATAGACCCTCTTCCTGCCGGAAACTATCCTGTTAAGGTTGTTGTATATAGTAAAGGTTTGGCTCAGGGCTATTCCACCGTGACCAGTCCTGCTGAGGCCACTCTACTGACACCTTCTGGAAGTGTTTTAGGTGGAACTCTTCTACTTGTACAAGGGAATGGATTTCATCCTACCAACACCACAGTGCAAGTTGATGGTGCCCCGTGTCCAATAACTGCGGTTACTCCTGGTAGTCTCCAGTGCATTACTCCCTCCAGCACCACTGCCCGAATTACTACTGTGATCATCCGTGTACCATCTGCTTCTTGGAGCCATTACTCCAGGTAGTGAGAGAAGGACAGAGGAGCCATTACTACAGGAGGCCGGAGGAGCCTCTTAAAGAAGATGTTACAGGTCTGTGAGAGACAGAAATCTTGCTTGTTTGTAGGTCATCAAATACTTTTTTTCCACCACAATTTGCAAATAACTTCTTTAAAAAACCAGACAATGGGGGTCATTTACTAAGGGCCCGATTCGCGTTTTCCCGACGTGTTACCCGAATATTTCCGATTTGCGCCGATTGTACCTGAATTGCCCCGGGATTGTGGCGCACGCGATCGGATTGTGGCGCATCGGCGCCGGCATGCGCGCGACGGAAATCAGGGTGCGTGGCCGAACGAAAACCCGACGTATTCGGAAAAACCGCCGCATTTAAAAACCCGAAAAAGTGTCGCTTGGGAAGCGCTTACCTTCACTTGGTCCGAGCTGCTGTATTCCGGCGCGTTCAGATGCTTTTCAGCGCAGCAGTGCCACCTGATGGACGGCGGAGGAACTACCTTCATAAATCCCGTCCGGACCCGAATCCTGTGCAGAGAACGCGCCGCTGGATCGCGAATGGGCCGGGTAAGTAAATCTGCCCCAATGTGATTTTCTGGGTTTGTTTTCTCATTTTGTGTCTCATAGTTGAGGATCCACCCATGATGTCAATTACAGGTCTCTCTCATTTTTTCAAGTAGGAAAACTTGTACAAACTGCACTAAATATGTTTTTCCCCACTGTATATGGCAGTATTTGTAAGCTGTAGATATGGCTGCTACATGTTACATGAGAGAATAATTACCTCTTATGCTGTAGACATGGTGGATATCTTACCACAGGGATATTTATACCTTCCACCTTTTTTCCACCTTTTGCAATGCCCACAGCTAAATCACAGTACAAACCTCCTGATTTGGCCACAGAAACATGCAGATATAAGATATATAGACACATAAGATATTGGGGAAGTGACTTTTTTGCTCATTTCTAGATGTTACATTGAGGCGTATCTCCAGAATTGGGGGGGATCATCATCACTGGATATTGGCGTGTACAAAAGAAAGAGCTCATACACAGACCAGCAAACGTCTGACGCCATAAACGAATTCCAGGGCATACAGTCACAAAGCATTACTATCCGGGAACAGCAGGTAGGTAGTACAGTATGTTGTACTACTCTGTGTAGGAGTTTTCTCTACATGAACAGTATTTGGTGTTACGAGTAACACTGTATTTATTTTTCCCTAAGGTGATAACATTACAGAACTGGAACACAACCCAACAAGCACAAAATGAAGTGCAGAAAATTACCATTACCAAATACTGTGTCTCTCCATGTCCTGCCATGTACTACACACTGATCTATGGCAATGAAGAAACAGGTAACATTTTGTGAAAGAAAGTGACATAAAGTTAAATCATTTCCAATATCTGAATACCACAATACAGACCAAGATACCTCCCCAGAATCCAAAATTCCACAGTTCAGCCGAAGTACCTTCCCATCAATGACAAATGCCGCAGTACAGATCAAGATACATCCCAGAACCACTGTTCAGCTAAGATACCTCCCAGAAGTACCAGAAACAGGAGTCTAGCACTAAATACCTCCCCAAAACAGCAAAAGGGCACATTTACTAAATGCCGTGGGCCACCTTTCTGTCAGATTTTGCACGTTCTTTCTAGTGCAATCTGCTTGCATATGTATTTAAGAAGTGTCCGGGTGACATTTGTGTTGCACGCACATGACCCTTTTGTGGCGCGGCTGCACTATTCTTCATGCAAAACAAATCTCTGCACTGAAAGAGGCGCTCCAGTGCTCAGTCAAACCATGCGCCAGATGTGCAACATCCAACAGAAGTGTGTTACACGCCCTATGTTAAGGGTGCACCAAAAAAAAAGTGGTGCACTCTGTCGGGTCAGTGCAGGGGGCACCAGATTCATGAAGAATGGGCACCAGAAATCCTGTATCTGGTGCACGCCGCACACTACACAAGTAACTGCACATAGTACACACTGCACTTATCTTAGTAAATGTGCCCTAATATGCTTCAGTTTGCCAGAAAATTCCACCCAGAAGCACAAGATACCACAGTGTAACACTAAACAGCTGCAGGGAGAAGCTTGGAGGAGGGTCCAGATAAAGTAAAAATGTTGCTAAATTTTGACGGATAATGTTAACTAATGTTCATGTTAATAATCCTCTCCTACCCAGAATAATCTGAGGGCACACATGCTCTTCAGTTGTCATAATCTCACAAACCTGTCCACTAAACAGTGCAACCACAGACTTGGTGCAAACTGTCAGATTGGGTAAATAATGGCCAACTAACCCAAAGACTCTTGCGAGCCCTGGCACTGCCTACTGCAAATAATCCCCCTAAGGGCGAACCCACTATTAGGCACCTGCTAACAGACCCTGAAAGCCCCTGCAATTTGAGAGGGGAACTTACTTTATCTGGCAGCTGCTGGATGGTGGAGCGGACAGGTAACAGGAAATCAGAGATAGACCAGTGTTCACACAAGTACACAGAAAAATGTCAAGATAAACCAAACACTAGTCTGAGTGAGGGAGAGTGAGGTCACACTGGGAGGGACAAGACACAGAGCGACAAACAACAGATAATTACATTGCAGACAAAACTTTGTCAAATCCAAGATGGGGACTAGACACAAATGTAGAGAGAGAGAATGGTCGAATAAACGTAGCTGAGGTTGGATACACAGAATAGCAGTAGCAAAAACAAATAGTAGGACTGCAATAAAAAGTAACCTCTGATGGAGCTTGACAGAATATAAGCGGAGTAATGGATGCCACCTCCAGCAACTGACTGGTTCAGCCCTCTATAACTCAAGCCACAGCAGCACACAAAACAAATGAAATCTCATGCACAGCTTTTTTATCTGTCTATTTTATCTAAATCTGTTGTGTTATCTTATTTGTTTCCAATTCCATTTCAAAATCTGATAATGGATATTTCCTCATTGTTCCCCTTGGTAGCTCCTCTATCAGCTGATGCGACGGCATTTGATATCCAACAAGCATTAAATAGTCTATGGTCCATACGGCCAGACACGGTCTCTGTTCAGCAGGAGGCATCTGATGTACAAAATATCTATGATGTCACCTTCAATTCACAAAGAGGTAAGTAACGGTGGCAAACGTGATCGAGAACGAGAGATAATAGGAGAATGTTTGATGTAGTTTTAACCTGCTTAAGTTGGAGCCTAATCTGTATCATGTGTTGGCCACACAGGAGACTCCATATGGCGTATGTGCCAGGACCCTATTAGCTGGCATTCTACTTACAAGGCTAAAAACTATTTACAATGGGTGTTTTATTTAGAGGGGTTGGCCACTCTTTTACATACATTGCCCATGTGCCTTAATAATAATCCCTGAATGTTCATCAAGTGATTCTGCAGTCCTGCTACTTACTGCTGCTTACAGCTACTTTAGTGCTGTCAGCAACCTCTCCGCGGATCCTTGTTTACATGTCTGAGCTCTGATGAATAGGAGGGGCTGTAGCAGGAGAGTCATCCTGCTACCTCCCCACTCCCATCTCCCTTTGTCTGTCAGTGAGACGGAATGTGAGAAATAGAGGCAGAGTGGGTGACGTCATTAGGATGGACTGAAGGAGTGAGCGACAGGAGGTTCCGAAAACAGCAGTCTTGAGCAGAAGCTAAAACCGATATCAACTTCGGGCTGGAATAGATTTAATCTATAACCTACAGCAGTAAATTTGTCTGTCCTCAGCATCCCCAACCTGGTTCAACTTTTTCCCCACCCCTTTTTTTTTAGAAAGTGGTGTAAAGGGGCCCAAAAAGTAATAAAATGTGCCTAGAATTGTGACTTTTTCATGCCTTGTGCACCAAAAAATCTGGCACACAAGGTATAACCATTACAGGGACGCCAAACGTGTATATACGAAATTCATGTCTTACTTATTTTGCACAATTAAAACCCTTTTTATAATTTAAACAAATCTGTTCTTTTCACCATATTCTACAACCCATACATTTTGTATTGTTCCTTCATCCAAACTGCGTGAGAGCTTGTTTTTTGCAGGATGAGCTGTTGTTTTCATTGGTGCTTTCTATTCTGTTTTCAGAAAATACAATGAAACAGCATTGTCAGAGCAGCCAACACTGTGACATTCCGCAACATATTTTGCATATTTTATTTTAGTTTTTTGTCATATACAACATTCCATATCTATTACTTTATGGTGTCATGATCTCTGTTAATGTGCATATTATATAACAAATATTATTCCTCATCATTTTAGGTGATTTCCAGCTTCTCTCATTTTTAATTCTGGGTGGCAGCAACATTTCAGTGGATATAGAAGAAACAACTAAAGGTGCTCCGGACATGAAGACCTTCACATTAATGTGGGATGACGTATACTCCTCTCCTCTGGCATCAAATGCGTCTTCTCTAGAGGTGAGTAACATAACAGCAGGGATCAGACACAGTCCATAGAATTTTGCCGTAGTAACTGCATCCCCATAGATCAGAGATATCTTCTTACAGTTGATAATTAGTGAATGGGGCAGGAAGCAGACAGCGCCATTCTCTGTGTAGAGGCTGAACTGTGTCACTGCAGGAACTAATATGCTGTACCCTGGCGCAGACACTTTATATATACGAGTAGTTTGCACGTTCTATTTTCCGCGCAAATTTAGACAGAAAACTGGTGAAAACACTTTAATAAATTTGGGACGTGATCTATGGATATATTTGTTGGATTTTGGAATAGGGCTATCACTGTAAGCAAATTTGGACAAAAGTTTTGCATATGTTATTCAATTATTAAAATCTATTTCCTATAGGTGAAAAATGCTGTACTAGAAATCCTAAGCGCGCAGTGTCCGGATACCATCGCTAACCAGAAGGAAAGTTCATCCGTCAAGTATTTCAGGAACTATGAAACAGATTACTCCTCGGTATGGAAATATACACTACATAGCATTTCTTCTTTATGTATAAGGGGGTATTGTCATCCAGGACATTCATAGTATATTCATGGTATATTCATGGTATATTCATGTATCTTCATGGCATATACCTATATAGATAGATGCTGGTTCCGTGTCTTCCTGGAGAACAGGGCATCCCTTCTCCTGCAGTGAGTGGAGCAGTAACCTCTCATGAGTAGCTTCCTCCATTCGCTTCTAATGTAGTAATAAGCCTTTTAGATGTATTGGTCCCAGTGGTTAATAAATCACCTTGCAGTATGAAGATGTCAAATAATGAACCTATAATGACCGGTTGTAAAAAAAAAAGAGGATAAATCACCTTCGACTGACGCTCTCCATCAAATATATAAGTCCTTTGAATCCGTATTCAGGTGTCACCATCCAGAATTTCAAACGACGTTCCACTCCTCCGCACCTTGAAACAAGCTTTTCCAAGGTCTATAGAGTATAATAAGAAAACATTGCGTAGCCTGTGTACGAATTTATTTAAAAAAAATGTATTGCCATGTGCTCACATGTAATACTTATAAAATGTGCATATCAAATTTCCAGCCATCCATGCTCCACCCTGGGTTTTGCCTTCTCAGCTTCTTCCGGGACATTGCTATTGTCAGTGGTAACATCCCATTTATAGAATGTATTCCTGTACATAATACATTATAAACCGCCATAAACATAAATAAAATAAAAAGAAATAACCCACAGAAGGAGCTCAATACCTTTAAAGAGAACCTGTCACCAGGAAGGTCATTTTTACATGATGACAGGTTTCATTAGCCTCTGACATGTTGATTACAAAATTTACCTTTTTTATGTATCTGAATAATTCCAATGCTTTTTAATTGTTTCTTGATCATTACCTGCTCCCTGCCAGCAGTGTGTGGTGAGTCCTAGGGTGGGGGGCAGTTGACTGAGCTGACCAAAGCAGGCGGTGAGAGCAGGGGTGAGGCTGAGGAAGGGGATGGGCAATGAGTAAGGTTGAGGAGAGGAGAAGTAGACGACTTGTGCCATATGAACTGCTTCCCCCTGGGACTCACCACACACTGCTGGCAGGGAGCCAGGCAATGTTAAAGGCACTCAAATTATTCAGTGCACCACAAAGGCACATTTGAAATCAATATTGGAACCTGTCATCATATAAAAATGAACTTCCTCAGGAGAAAGGTTTCCTTTAATTCAATTCAAATATCAATTTCTTCCTTAATGCTATATTGTACAATATACAAAATACTTCTATTTCATTTAAAAAGTCACATGACAAAAATTTTCCAAAAATTGTTTTGAATCCACCCAATAACATTCCAAGGCGAGTTTCTTAAACCAGAAAACCCACAACATATTAAAAAACCCCACCTGACGTTTCAAAGTGCCAGTGCCTGAGCCAGTAGGAGGAGCTCCCACTCCCAGTTGGGTTTTCCATTGAGAACGCTGTTCTCAAATGGTCACGTGACCTGTTGCCTCCAGACTTGGGCGGGTACCTCAAAATAGCCAACCTGCATCATATACTCTGACTTGTGGATCGGCCCAGGTCTGTGAGCTCCAGGATTGAGGACTGCATGAGTGCAGTGACACAACTTTTTGGGATTGTGTAATTTTTCTGAGCTGCTGAATTCATAATCTTGTATTCTGCTTATTGTCTTTCTGCTATGAAATCCCCCAATGGTCGGTACAAACAACAGACTTTCTTTTGTGTGGAATGAAATGTGGAATCTTCTCCAATCCCGATAACAATTACTTTTCCTTACAGTCTTACTACTCGGGCACCGTAACCGGCGAGACAGAAGCTTTTTGTGGACGCTTTTCCTTTAAGAACCCAGGAAAACTGTTTGATTATAATGAACAGAAGCCAGCAACTCTATCGCCATATGGTTACATCTCACTGACCTTACAAAGCAAGGTATGGCTTTTTTTTGGTTAATACAGTATGAAAAAGTATCATTAATGATAATTTTTTAAATATTTACATCTCCCTGCTTAAAAGACAAACGATAATGAGGTGTTCTCATCTGGGCATAAACGTTTATTTTCATTCATCAGCCATATAGAAACATTTTTTGGATTGGACGTTATTGAAAAAATTCACCTTAGTAAAGATTATTTCCCATAAATATAGCCATGCTGCCCCTAAGAAATGAGATGGCTGTCCTTGGATACGACCACTGCTGCTGGAGAGATTGTGCAAATCAAAAATAGCTTTTGCACAGGAGTTACAGCTTGTCCCACAGTCGTCCTGTGGTAATGAACGCTTCATTCAGGTCATCAGGCAGGGGTCTGATTATGACAGCTAGGGTGGTCGTATCCAAGTACGTCTATCCTTGGCTATAAAGGGACAACATGGCTCAATTTATGGGAAATTATCTTCACACAAGTGAACATCGTATTCAAGAAGTGTTTATAAATGGCAGATTAATTAAATGTGTATGCCCAGATGATAATATCCCTTTAAGTGTTATCGCTTTATACCTTCTTCTGTTCACATATAACACAGTGCCATATAAGGTGAGGCAATACTGCTACTTCAATTACCCCCCACAATTATATCATTAACATTTGCTCTCTGATGTCGCAGTAGTCTTACCAGTACCAGCTCTACAGATCACATGTGTTTTACCCACACAAGTAAAATATAAAATAAAAAACAAATAAAGAAAAAAAAAACACTGAACGGGTTTCGGTATCAAATTGCAAAATAAAAAATGCGAAAAATTAGATTTTTTAATAGAATCTTCTAGCCTTATTATGGTTCTTTAAATGTTGCAGTCCTCACGGACCCCTATGACCTCTTGTGTTCCCCTCTTCCTCCTTGCAACAGATTAACCTTTTCATAACCAAGGTGAATGATTGCAGTTCTGTTCTGGCCTTATTTAAATGACCATATGTTGGGAACTGCTAAATATCATAACGATGTTTCCTTTTTTTTTTTAAATAATATGTGAGACTATAAATTGAAAGATTCGTTTTATGAATTACATGCTGTTTGTTTATAGAATTGGCAGACAAATTACGAAAAATATGAAAAAAATGAAAATTTTTTGTCATTTCTCCCATTAAAGTTTTTTTTTTTTTAATAAGCAGTAATATTGAATAAACCTTTAGCAAAATATTAAAAACATGTACAGTACATCATTAATCTATCAGCCTTCCCCAGGATAAGTTACAGATGCAGAGGGGGCAGGTACTTCTGCAAACTCCCTGCAGTTCCCTCCTTCTCCATGTTGCCTTCAACTGACAAGCTAGAAGGGGCTTATATCACCTATAGATTCTGTACTATGGCACCTATATCAGGATTGTGTTTCTAGGTGCCACATACCCGGAGATATCCACTACTAATCTTAAAGTCAGGAGTGAAAACTGTATGGAAAAATCGGACACCTAACTTTTTACTTTAACTAGTGGCTCTATGGCACCTAGAATCACAATCCTAATTTTAAAGGGAAGATTCTTGTTTTTAAAATTACACCAGAACTGAAATTGTAGCTGCCCCAGGTAATATGTTATAGCTGTTTGCAGAGGACTCCAGACTCCAACCATTCCAGTGCTAAACTCTCAAAAATTCTCTACCACAAAACAGCCTCATAATCATTTGTATACAGTTCTGTATGTGATCGCGTTTTCATGTTTTCTTTTTTACAGCTTTGCTTTGCCTATAAAGGATATCTGTCCAATGCAATTTCCCTAAATTTCGAATATGTAAACAGTACAGGATTTGCTCTAAGTGTATCCGATACTTTCAGTTATAGCTTTACACAGGGGGACAGGTAAGATCCTTTTTGACTTTGACTTATTTTTGAACTACCCGATCCCCCTCCTGCCTCTAGTGCCTGGTCCAATCATGACATATCAACATTGGACATGCAGCCAATCAGTGGCCGCCTCATGCTATACCCCTATGTTCTGCAAAGGATATAAGGACTATGCTATTGGCACTTCTAGTGGACGTCCTAATGGCTTATAGAAGGATATGGAATGTCCTAATACAGTGGAATCTTGGATTACTTATACTTACTTCCCGGGAATAGGCTTCTAATCTAAATCTCTCATATATCAAAGGAAGTTTTCCCATTGTAAATTATTGAAACCCAGATGATTGGTTCTGCATTATCTTGGAAAACAAGTAAATTTGGGCTCCTAATCCAAGTTGCTCGTATATATCAAAGCAAGTTTTCCCATAGGAAATCATTGCACACCCAAACATTTTTAGTCGTGTTTAATATAACATGTAGCCCCTTTATATCTTCTACTTCTTCAATATTGTGTTGGGTGAGAGAGGGAGGCACAGCACAGTAGAGGGTGTGGAGGGACACGTAATGCTTGTAAAT
The DNA here is from genome assembly GCA_019512145.1 of Engystomops pustulosus. Taxonomy (NCBI): domain Eukaryota; kingdom Metazoa; phylum Chordata; class Amphibia; order Anura; family Leptodactylidae; genus Engystomops; species Engystomops pustulosus. Next base: position 7,496,368 of record CM033645.1, read on the forward strand.
CAAGTTACACGTAATATGCGAGCTTGCCTTGCAAAACGCTTGTAGACCAAGCTACTTGTAATCCAACGTTTCACTGTATGAGGACACCTTCCTTTTAAAAATCAACTTTTAAAATTATGCAAATGAGGCAGTAGTGCTCTGGGTGTGGGGTTACCAGAGGTCCTCCATGCTGTGGCTTCCGGGCTGTTAGACTGTGCAGGAACCCTTCTCTCCCTCTGTCGGAGGCTACATCAGGAAGAGGGAGGGGGGAGACATGTAGCGTAACATGTAACAACCAACGTGGAGGGGCTTCTGGCTTATTAGCATAATTTTGATATTAGAAGGAAGGAGGTCAAGGATAACAAATATTAGAAGGTTACGACAGTCACGGTGCCTGGATCTATGAAATATCATGCTTGATTTTGACAGTAAATTTCCTTTAAAATGAATAATAATATATTTGTTATTTTTTTAGTTGGACGTACACCTGTATAGATTTGTTACAGCTTGTTAAAACCAAGTATACAGGCAGGAACTTCAATGTGCTTTATATCTACCTCATGTCCGGCCAAGATTATTATGTAGACGTCCTGTACATTGGGCAGACTGTTACTACGGATAATGTGTACGGTAAGTCACTTTAGTTGTAAGGTTATGTTGAATCTTTTCCCCCCCAATGCCATGTATCCAATTGTACAGATAAGGGGCAAGGGAGAAGAGATCAGGGGCATAATAGTAGAGGCTGGGCCCCATAGCAGACTTCTGATTGGGACCCCCTACTCTCATCAGAATATATATATTTTTGTATACTGACGCATTTATACACAAACATTTATGGACTTGTCTGCATGGGGAAAGTACACGTCAGGAAGTAGAGATGAGAGAACCCTAGTCCTGTCGTTCTATTGCCCCCTCCCTTCCCCTTTCATTTCCTTCCAGAGCTGCTGATTTATGTTGTGTACTGTGGAAGATGTGCTCTGTTATATACATATTATGCTGTACAAAGTGCAGTATATAATAGTGCAAATCCTCCATTCTTTAGTGTGTCAGGCCTTATGCCGGGGCCCCCTGACACTGTGGGCCCCATAGCAGCCGCTGTGGCTGCTACCGCTGAAATGACGCCCCTGAAAGAGATCATAGAGCAGTAACGTCTTTGCATCTGTAAAGGAAACCTACCATGATGGATCTTGGGAATCCCAAGTCTTGACTCTGGCTTTGCACAACATTGCAATAGCAGTATATCTATGTTTATGCCAGATTAATGAAGAGGTGCACATAGCTCTGTGAGACTTTGGGGCAGTGAAATTTTGAAATATTTTTACTCCAAAAAAACTAGAGAAAACTAATGATAAATAACTTCCACAGTGACGGCGTAAGTAGAAGCTTCTCAGTACCGATCATGTTCTCTGCTCGACAGATCCAACGCTGTATATGAGAGACTAAGATAAATACCACTCCTGTCTTCTCTTCAGGGGGGAACTTGACATTCAGGCACCCCCTATTTCCCATGCCCTAAAATACACAGTGGTTCAGGCATTGGGGACTTGAACAGTCTGCCCTAAATATACATTGGGTGGTCCAGAACCGGTTAGACGTGTTGTCCCAACAAGGCAACTATGAACTTGGGTTATTGTAAATGTTTCTGCCTCCCATACGTAAGATCCAGGGTTTGGGTCTTTTCAGGGATAAAATATATGAACTCTCCAGTTTATACCAATTTTATTTCACGCAGTCGATAGAAGAAGTCCGGCTTTATCACCAAGTGGAGTCTTTATACAAGATGTCAGCGTGACCCAGTCAGTGAGCGCGTCTAACAACCAGTATACCATCACTGTAACGCCGTATAATTGTGGATACAATTTTCCACTTTTTGCGGCTGGATTTGCAGAGGTAGGTAATTAGCATGAAAGATTCTTATGTACAACCTTCCATTAAAAAAAAAAAACGACAGGTTCCTGTAATATATTTATGAAATGGAAAGATGTGAATGTTCACATGGCCCTTCTGATCCCTGTCAGATACAGGGTTGCTATATTGTAAATCCAAATCATCCAGTTGAGGGGGATTTGGGTCTACTTAAAGACAAAACTGAACCCAACTGGTGCTCAAAATCTCTTATTGCTGCAGCCTCGGGACATTAAGAGAGATAAAACCAGTGAGTAGCACAAGACTCAACACCCAACTGTAGTGAAAAGATGACAATTGGGGGGGAGGCCAACTTTATCCAAGGTGGACAGACAGAAAAAAAAGCTTAAAGGGTTTGTCCGAATGTAGAAAAACATGGCAGCTTTCTTCCAAAAACAGCTCCTCTCCTGACCATAGGAAGTGTGTGGTATTGCAACTAATCTCCTATCATCTCAATACAGCTCAACTGCAATACCGGCACAAACAATGGTCTGGTGCTACAACCTGTCCCACAAAAAGCAAGCCCTCAAACTGTTATTGGAAAAGTTAAAAGATTACAGCTCCTGAAATGCAGGTGAAAAGTGAAAACAAAAAGGGAAAAATGTAAAATGAATTTGTCAGGAATAGGATAGCATCTACTTGGAGTCCCTAGGATCCATAGTATATAGCCATATTACCCTATTACCAGTGGCGTAACTAGAAGCTGATGGGCCCCAGTGCAAAATCTGTGCCAGGCCCCCGACTATAATGTATGGTTTATAGTACTAAGCTTCTCATATGGGAAAGTGACACCATAAGGGCCCCCTAAACCTCTGGGGCCCGGGTGCGACTGCAACCTCTGTACCCCATTAAAGTTACACCCCTGCCTATTACATAGCGTCTTAGTTAGACACCAAGAGACAATTATGGTACTTTGCTTAATTTCCATCTGTCAGAAGAGACATCTGCTGTTGTGTTCTGCATATTCTGCATAGGACACAGCCATCAGCCATGTCCCAGTCTTCTCCCTGTTACTAACACATATTAATATTCACTGAATTGTACTTACATTTATTTTACCTTAGGGGTTTCTGAGTGGCTCAGATTCAGCAATTTATACAACATCATCCTGGACACAAAATGCATCGATCCAGATAAATCGAATCCAAACGGCATCCCCTCCCATCGGAGGAACATTCAGCATTAAAGCTTATGGAAAAGAAACAAACGGTACAGTTACTTGTCAGTCATCAAATGTCCTAATTAGAATTACTGTATATTCCTGTATCCTTAGTTGGATCCATTTTTTATGTGTCTACAGCTGTACATTGAAAATAATTATGTATCCCTTGGGTCCCTGCTCATTATCCCTCATACACTTCTGCTAAGAGAAGCCGTGGCCAGGCAGGCAGTGCTTAAAAGTAGATGCCTAAATAATGCAATCTAATCAGAACTATGTAGTAATACCCTTATACAACAAAAAGATATGTGCTGGTCAATTGTCACAGGCTAATGGACTTATACCGCTCCCCTTTCACCCTGTATAGTTGCACACCCTATGGCTCCATTTACCAGAGCTCAATATGGGCCAATGCACAAGGGTTGTGGTGGAGACGGGAGGGGTGATAACTAGAGATGAGCGAGCACTAAAATGCTCGAGTGCTCGCCTCGAAAAACGAGCCCCATTGAAGTCAATGGGAAACCCAAGCATTTTTTTAAATAAAACAGAACATTAAAAGAACAGTGCAAAAAAATATATCCCAGATGTTTGCAGATGTTTTCCCTGTAAGAACACATTGAAATAACACTATTCTTCACTTTCCAGGTGTGCGCGCATGTCTCCCGCTAAGTTAGGAGATGTGCACGAACGTCTGGAATGTGAAGAATAGTGTTATTTCAGTGTGTTCTGCACTTAAATGGTCCTGTATTCACTGTTTTTAATGTTTTTAATGTTTTAATTCTATTCTTCACTTTGCAGATGTGCACGCGTATCTCCGAACCTATGGGGAGACACGCGCGCACACCTGCAATGTGAAGAATAGTGTTAGTTCAATGTGTTCTTACAAGTAAAACATCTGCAAACATGTGTAATATTTTTTTTTTTACAATAAAAATACTTTTATTCAATTTATTTTATTAATTTACTGCTCGATCTCGAGCCGGCGAGATACTCGTCCGAGTAACGAGCTAATACTCAACCGAGCAGTATACTCGGACGAGTATACTCGCTCATCTCTAGTGATAACTCCTCACCCCTCTGATCTCCATTGAGAGCCCAAAGGCTGCACCACAAAACGGACAGGAATATGACCTGCTCTAGTTTTCGACGCGGTCCCCCGGCTAGGTCATGGTGTGTTGAGACACTTTGTTCTCACCGCACTGTGACCAGGTGTTCTTGACCTCTACAGGGACAAGATCTGCCCACAACTTGTGTGGTCATATCACGGCTCCCAATACAGTCTTATGTAAGGTTGTTGTCTTCATGATCACTTCATCTATGAACTGTCATCAGTTATCCCTTTCCTTTTGTTTTTTCTGCAGATCTCAAGGTGGACGTCTCCGATGTTGATCTGAAATACGCATTAGAGACTATCCCAGAGATGGGCCAGGTCTCTATCCTCTCAAGATATGGAAACTGCAGAGGATACACAATGCAGATAAAGTTCTTGACTGCTGCAGGATACCAGCCCCTGCTACAGGTATATCCGTGGCAGCAGCTACTAGGGGTCAGGGGAGTCAACAGTCAGAGCTTGGCCTATCATTTTATGTCTCTATCATCTGTTTTATAAGTAATATAAAGATTTTAGACTATAGAAAAGTCTTTCTCATACAAAAATACTCTTTCTGAGACAAAAGTTTTTCTCATGCTCAGCTCGATGGAGCAGTGAAATTATAGTGATTGAGAGGAGAAAAAGCTACAGTCAGACTTCCTGGCCCTTGCCTTGCATTGACTTAAAAGGGTTTTCCATGAATTCTGGAAAATCCTGTGGGGTTAGGTCAGGTGCAGCAAAAAAACTAAAACTTTGTTTCGGCTCCCACTCCGTTACATCCAGTTCTTGACCTTGGTCTTGCCAGAAAGTTTTGGAGAGTCACTTGGTCCCTCATCGGCCAAAGAGTGTCCTCCTCAGACCTGTGGAAAACAAAGCAAGTGATATCATGGTCAGAGGAAGTGACGTCCAATCATCAGGAGGCCATTCATTGGCTTAAGTGGGTCCTTGACCACTATAACATCCAGGTGAAGAACCAAAAACCAGAAGAACCAGAGTGGTGTTGGAACCGGTCCTCATAGGGTTTTCAGAATTCCTGGAAACCTCTTTAACTGTCAGAGAACTAAAGTGAATTTTTTGGAAGTCTCTAAACACATCAGATGTTATTGTGAACCTGTAAAAATAGGTGACTTTACTGATTCGTCTCTAATGTGTTTGGCCAACTTTGTTGCATAGTATTTTATCCAATATTTTTGCTTTAAATTTACAGGATACACAATTTGGATTGTCATATGTAACATGTCATGGCTTGGCGTTCCTTCGGCCAAGTCAATAATGTAGTCATATACGAGTATATGTATCTACCCTGGCCAAGGTCTATTGATGTTTAGCCTTGCCTACTAAAGGGGAAGTCTCATGATTGTTCCGGGGGCTGTGATCTGGCTGTAAAATTTTGACATTCACCCAATGAAAAGGAAGTTTTTAGCGTTTTGGCATTGCTTTATTATACATCACAGAATATCACAACTTTATCAAAAGTCACATTACAGGCGGTCCCCTACTTAAGGACACCTGATTTACAGACAACCCATAGTTACAGACAGACCCCTCTGACCTCTGGTGCAGTCTCTGGATGTTACTATAGTCCCAGGCTGCAATGATCAGCTGTAAGGTGTCTGTAATGAAGCTTTATTGATAATTCTTGGTTCAATTACACCAAAAATTTTGAAACTCCAATTGTCACTGGGGCAAAAGAAAAGAACTTCCATTATAAAATATACAGTTTCGACTTACATACAAATTCAACTTAAGAACAAACCTCCAGACCCTATCTTGTATGTAACCCGGGGACTGCCTGTATTTACAAAATATGTATTAAAAGCCGTGCATCTTTCTAGGTAGATGATTCCATGGTGACCGGTGTGAATGCTACAGTGTCCACAGCCAAATTAATAGACGGCGGGCTGTTTCGTCAGCACCTTTATGGAGATTTGGCGAGAACAAGAAATACAAACCCACAGGTACGGAAAATGTACTTACTTTATATAAAGATGGTACTGCAATAGGAGTTAATTCTCCCCTGTCAGAACAGGATTGTGAATGCACTTTGTTAATGTTACTATTTTCAAGACTTTCAAGACTATTTTCAAGACTGCTGTGACTAAATAGAAAAATGAAATTTTCAGATTACAGCCAGTCCCCTACTTAAGCACACCCAACTTACAGACAACCTCTAGTTACAGACGGACCCCTCTGCCCACTGTGACCCCTGGTGACCTCTCTGGATGTTACTATAGTCCCAGACTGCAATGATCAGCTGTAAGGTGTCTGTAATGAAGCTTTATTGATAATCCTTGGTCCCATTGCAGCACAAAATTTTGAAACTCCAATTGTCACTGGGGCAAAAAATTTTTTGGTCTGGATCTACAATTATAAAATATATAGTGTCGACTTACATACAAATTTAACTTAAGAACAAACCTATGGAACCTATCTTGTACACAACCCAAGGCCTGCCTGTATTAATTACTGTATTACTATTATTATTATAAGAATAATTCTGTTTATTATTAATTATACAAACTATTTACTTTACAAATATCATAAAATAGATAGTAATTACATTCTAATATTTGAGCTATAAGCTGTCCGTCTATTGGGAAGCTTACTGCTCCATTAATTCAGGAAAAGAGTAACCCTGTTTTTGGGATTAGTGGAGGACCTGGCATTAGGACCCTCAACATTCAGGAAATTATTACCTATCCATAAGATAACTAATTTATTTGGCCAAAAAATAAAACATTTCCAGGTTTTTCTAATGACAATCCTCTTTTTGTTAAATCCTATGTCCTTGGTCCATTGTAGGTGGAAGTCTACATCAACGGGATTCCTTCAAAGTGTTCTGGAAACTGTGACTACACCTGGGACCAGAACCAGACACCGGTTATCTATTCTCTCAATACAGGTACATAGCGTCCCCACTTTAAACAATACGTTGACTATTGTTGTCAACCCCCTGTAGGCCTATTGCAGCTATAAATATGTTAATTGTAATGATATTTTTTTCCAGACATCAGTGGAGAAGATGAGTTATTGATAATAAATGGGACTGGATTTTCTAACAGCACGGCCAGTGACACAACCTACGTGACCATCGGAAACCTCAGTTGTGTCATTCTTGCCCTCACTGGTAAGTCAATCTCTACATTATATATTTCAGAGACAGAGATCCCAACTAAGGGCTCTCTCTGGAGTGAAGAATAGCTCCAAGCCTTATGGTCTGGGAATATATTACTATGTTTCCCTATAGTAGAAGATACATATGAAATGTGTGAGACAGAGGCATTGAAGGAGAAGAAGAGTTGCCCCTACTCCAGCAAAGGTTTGGAAAACTGATCTCCACCCGTCATATGATTTCTCTGTGTTTTTTTTACTTCTAGTCAATGAGATCCGATGTCAGGTCCAGAAAGCCAGCGCCGGCACATTCCCCATCAGTGTCTACATTGCAGAACTCGGGTTTGCAGGATCATCTGGAGGGAACTTGACTTTTACTCATCAGATCAGCGTCTCCTCAGTCACTCCATCATCTGGAAGTACCGCAGGTATTGAAGCAGATGCTTTACTCTTTAGTCTTCATTTACTCTATAACAGTGATGACGAACCGGTTGACCAAACTACAACCAAAACCCACTTATTTATCACAAAGTGCCAGCAATTTAAGCAGTAACTTATTGCACCCTGTATTTCCATAACTTTTAATCGTATCGGCCTCCTGAGGAAACCAATACAGTTGCAGGAAGAAGGGCAAACTTGGCATATCCTTGTAGGTTCTCTCCAGGGTCCTTCTGTACAGGAAGAATCTTGAGGCGAGCAGGAGGACCTTCAAAGATAATCTGGTCCTGTCTTTACCGGAAGACTCTTTGAGTCCTGTCCAGTGAACTCTGTGCTGGGGTAATGGGCTGGGTACCAACAAAGAGGTCTCTGAGTGCCACCTCTGCCAACGATGCCATAGGTTTGCCATTACTGCTCTATAAGGATAGTCTGAATTAACATGGGGTATCAAGGGCCAGATACCCCAAGATTATCTAGCGCTATGTAGCTGTCGAGCTATGAGACTATGTGGTGTGAAGACATCTACTGTAATGTGTGTCATGCAATCAGGTGGCACTACCTCCAGGTTACACTGAGTCTTAATAAGCTCCCGTAAGGCTTCATAGGGACCGTACAGGAACATAATGATACTGATGATAATGATACTAATGATATCCTATTGTGGTACAAAGTGCTCAGAGGGAACAGTAGTAGGGACGTGAACTGACTATTTGTGCTTTACAGTCTTTGTTATTAATGGTTGATATCTAAATATCATCAAATCATTCAAGTTTCGCTACGTTTAAGCTTTGCCAGATTTTGCAGGGTCGGGTCCAATTCGATTTGGGTTGGAGTCTATTCAGCCTGAACTGATGTTGCTTTAATTGTCCTGGAAATTGTTGCCCTCTCATCCTCTAAAATTTACTTTTTTATATTAAAAAAAGGCCTATCATCTTTGGCAGGGCTGGTGCCAGCACAAGGCGTACCTGGGCAAGTGTCAGGGCCCAAAGCTGCTAGGGGGGGGGCTACATACTGAATCCATAGGGGGTGAAGGGGACTTTATATAAAATAATCATGACGGTGCTGTTTGGGATGATAAACTAGGGAATATTTTAGCTTCAGAATTTTTAATGCTGCCCCACTGCAAAGGGGCTCACTGAGGCTCTGTCGTCCAGTGGCCTACTGAAATCTGGAGCCGATCCTGCGGTTTGCTTAGTGTTAGTGAGCAGAGTCTGAGAATCTACTACATACACGCGAGATGTGATCTATGTAAAAATTGGTAAACATGGTACTTATCTGCATTGACACAGAAAATCTCCTTTCCTTATAGGAGGAACATTAGTAACAATTTCTGGCTCTGGATTTGGTGATAGCTCAGTGGTAGAAGTTGGCAGCAGAGGATGCGCTGTGGTCTCCTCTAATCTGACTGTGATCACCTGCCGCACTTCCGCAGTAAGTCTGTTTTTCAGTCCCAATAGTTTTGATGTTCCCTGTTATCTACAATGTGACCATATGACATAAATAATCTAATGTTTCAGGGACTAGAAGGTTTGGCTGATGTTACTGTTTTCACCAATGGACTCAATGGAACCTTACAAAACGCCTTCAACTTCACTTCTTACTCGGCACCGACCATCACTGGAATCAGCCCTAGTACCAGCAGTGTTCTGGGGAACACAAACCTGACCATTTCAGGCTCTAACTTCCAAGATCAGTCAGCGGACAATGCAGTGTATATTGGGAACACCCTGTGCCCGCTTCTGGAGTGGACACCAACCAGAATAACGTGTCTCCTGCCTGCACTTCCTCCTGGGACATACAACGTCCTGATACAAGTTGGAAAATGGGGATTTGCAATAAGCAGGTATTACTTATATTTTTTATCTGCTGTCAGGTTTGCAGGCCCATAGTCACATGTGATTGCGAAGAACTTCTCATATACTGACTCTGGCTTCTACAACTAGTTATCTTCTCCTGATTTAGCTGTGTGAACAGTCTCCTAATGATTCTTCTGTTTATTCCTTCCCTTCTTGTTCTGGCTTTAGCTTCTTTACTACTTGTCTTTGGCAGTCTCTTCTGCTTGTAAGTTTGAACCTGCAACCTGACACATTACACCGCAGATTCAATCTGGATCCATCCTGGCTTGCAGTAACCTCTGGATAAGAGACTAAGGTTTTGTTAACAGGAATGGTATCTTATTCTATGTAGTATTTTCAAGCTTATGGACTTAGTGGCTCGGTAAGTTTTTATTGATGTAATTGGTATGTGCAATGGACACAGGTACCACAAGAACACACTATGGTCCATTTGCAGCCCTATGATGCATGTAGCCTATCTCTGTGGACATTGTTGCCCATTGCTCATCCCATCAGTATTGAAGCAGCAGAAACAGCGCCACCTCAGACTATCTTTAGTACTGCAGCTCATTTCTTTTCATTCACATCTTGAGATTTCATCTGGTAATCATACATACACAGTAATCAGTGGATATATTACATTTTCTCTCTGTTTTATTGCAGCTCAGACAATGAAACTTCAGTTGAATATATCCTGGAAGTGAACAGTATCTTCCCACAATATGGATCCCTGTATGGAGGTTCTCGGGTCACACTGACAGGATCCGGGTTTAGTCTTAACCCAAATGAAACCCAAGTACAAATAGGTACAGAAAAGTATATGCATCAGTTTTTTAAAGGGGTTGGCCACTTTACCTCATGTTTTTGTAATGTGTATGTAAGTGTGAGGGGGGCAGGATATTCCGTAACTTACCAATATATATCTATAAATAGTTCTGCTCCGCTTTTTTGATATGGGAAGTTAAGCCTCCTGTCTTTTATCTCATCAGCCAGTACTTTCTAGGACCTTATGATAGCATTATGGTCCTGGCAGGGCGATTGTTCATGGACAGTTAGAGATCACATGACCTTCCGTCTGCGGCCATTTTATGGACAGGAATGTCTGGCTGATAAGGTAACAGACAGAAGTTGTTACTCAGCATATCCAGACTGTTAAACTTCCTACTTCTCCAGCTCAGTGACATTGATTCATATGTGATATTGCTGTTGTATGTTTCATATTCTCTATATTAAATTTCATATTAATATATATATTATGTTCTAGGTTCCCTCCCATGTAACGTCTCTGACACTTCAGCCAACGAGTTGATCTGTGTGATACAGAGACCCGGTACGGTATATACAGTAACCAATGGAGGAAGACATTCAGGTGAGTACAGACTTCAGGCAAAACATTCCCACCATGTGTATAAAGGCTACTGTAACAACGACTTGGCACGTTGAAACTTACCTTGAATCACTTTTAAATTAAGCAATGCCACTTTTATTCCATGTTACATACAGCTTTTTTTATAAGCTGCATCATTTTGGAAAATTGGAAAACCTCCAGGCTTATAGGGGGTTGTACAGGTGGCTCAGTGGTTAGCACTACAGCCCTGCACCTCTGGGGTCCTGGGTTGAAGTCCCATCCAGGTCAACATCTGCAAAGAATTTATCTGTTCTCTTCGTGTTTGCATGGGTTTCCTCTGGGTCCTCCAGTTTCCTCCCACACTCCAACACATACTGGTAGGGTGATTAGATTGTGAGCCCCATGGGGACAGGGACCAATTTGACAAGCTCTGTTTGTGCTATATAAATAAAGGAATTGTTATTATTATTGTACCAAGTATTACTGAAGACATTGATTGGTTGGGTCATTTCTCGGGATGATGATGGGACCCCCGCCAACCCAGAATGATACTTCATACAAGCCCTTTAAAGTATTGTGATTGGCCATGCAATGGGTCAAACCCATGGTACCTTTCAGAACATATGTAAGAGTTTCATGTATGTCTCCATAGTCTCATGGTCAGTCTTCCCAATTTCTACAAGAAGAGTTACACGCTTTTCTTGGCACTGGTGTAGCGCCACTAAACATCATGTCATGGTTGATATTCTGCTTGACTTTCTCTACAATGTGTATGAACATTGAGGATGCTGTCAAATTATCATTATACATTGTTTATACATTGACTAATAAGTATATCCTTTATGCAGTGTATGGCGCAGGTTACGCCTGGTCTCCATCCAGCCTGGTGATATCTCCAGGAGATACTGTAGTTTGGCAATGGAGCTCTCAGCCGCTCATCTTGGGTATTGGATACAGAGTATTCTCAGTGTCGGATCCTGGCAACTTCACCTATGATGGAGTCTCCTTTAACAGCGGGGATCGTACCCTCTCAGGTATGTAGCTACTTATTTTTACACATTAGGTTACTGAATGTTAGGATGGTGGTCACTGTATATGGTGGATCTGTATATGTGCGATATATATATGCATATATATATATTCTGTACATGTGTGTGTATATGGTGTATACAATGTATTTGTGTTTATATGCTGTATGTCTGTAAATGGCACTGCATGTGTGTATATGTGATGTGTATATGCTCTGTACGTGTGTATGGGTGAAGAACTGTATATTTATGTATATAGGTATATAAATGTGAGTGTATATATGAGCGTAATATGCATAATATTTTAGGGGGGCCCATTCAGAAGTCTGCTACGAGACACTGCCTCTCCTAGTTATGCCCCTGGTATGGTTATTGATAACATTGTTGTTTTCTTCCTGACAGGCTCCTTTTCCTATCAGTTCACATCTCCGGGGGTGTATTACTACAGCAGCGGATATGTTATTAATGGGCAGTCCATAGTTATGCAAGGAGTGGTCAATGTGATCCCCATCAGTGACCAGAACAGCCAAGTGCGTGTCTATGTGGGAGGACATGAAGCCATCTATGCGGCTGGTAATTGAACATACTTTACTATCTACAAGGTAGCCAAAAGAGCCAAAATTTTCCAATATTGGCATGTTTCCCACAATCCTCTAGTGGAGTGTCAATGGCTGTAAGTTGCCACACACCTGCAAAGTGGCCTTAAAGGGTTGGCCGAGAGCATAAAAAACCCATTGGTGGCAAACATTCACTTTCCTCCCAGCGCCCCATTGGGGTCTGTGCCCCATGTTAACAGTGGTGACCACAGCGTTGGAGGTTGGGAGGTGACCACAGAGGAAAGTAAATGTGTATTTTTTTAACCACCCCCACAATGGGTTTTTTAATGCCCTCGGACAACCCCTTTAATTGTCAAAGTCTCCATAAGGAGAGCTCTTACTTCCCAACCCTAGTTAAAAGCCTCTCACTCAGCCAAACCACTGTACTGATGAGATGCAAAGCCATTGAAACAGCGCTGTCTACAGTTGGAAATCTGTTCCTGCTGGAATAAATATACTAGTTTGGCTTTAAACCCATATCATGTTATTAGGCTTCTTAAAACTCATACTTGATCATAAGGGGTCTTCCAAAGGTAGCCAAAAGAGGCAATGCATTCCATATCCCATCTTGGAAAACATATTTTTATACTATTCTGAATCCCTCAGTGGAGTGTCAATGGCTCTAAGTCTCTACACCCCTACAAGGCGTAAGGAGAGCTCTTAGGCTATATTCACACTGCCGTTGCCCGCCCGTACCTTACCGTAGCGGGCAACGGCAGTGTACGGGGAGAGGCCCCTCTACATAGGAATTAATGGCGCAAGGCGCCGTACTACGGAGAAAGATAGGACAGGTCCTATCTTTTTCCGGGTACGGAGCGGTACGGTGCCGCACATGTGCTGCACCGTACCGCTCCCGTAGGGCGCCGTGGGCCCATTGACGTCTATGGAGGACGTATATCGGCCGTATATACGTCGGCCGTATATACGTCCTCCATACGCCAGTGTGAATGTAGCCTTACTCTAGAGAACCCTTTGGAATGATTTTAAAATAAAAAAATGGTATTAGTTCCAAAATGGCAGCCAATGAAACAGCTTTACAGTCTTTAGAGGGAGCCTATGCCTCATTTGTCTCCTCCTAAGTAATAAGTTAAAGGGGTAAAACAAGACTTTCTGTCACTGGAGGTTAGGATGATACTTGACAGCAGTCATGTGGAGAAGCACCTCAAAGGAGAGTCACTTTATTTCTGTTATCCTGATCATCATTGTACACCGATGGTCATTATTCTCCATCGTAAAGTACTAAAGCATACATAACAACTATTTAATGGTTAAAATGGGGGGGATCTGAACTCGCACTTTTGGCAGGTGTCACATAAATCCTATCACTTTTGAGTCAGAACAAGGCGACTTGGCCCAGTATTGGCACTAGAACTACAAGGCCATTGAGAACTAAATTAAGGAGTAAGTTTGTTCTCATAAATGTTTGTTCATGATGTTTCCTCAGCTTTGCCTGCGTCCACACCAGCCAGTGCCTGCATCACGCCCGATCCAGAGTGCCCGCAGCTTTTGTCCCTCGCTGCCAGTAACACGTCTTTGTGGTTTGGGTTCTCAGCCTGTTACTCTCCTGTTATTAAAAACATTACCCCAAATTCTGGAACAATCCACGATTCAATAACCATCACTGGAAGCGGCTTCAGTAACATCACTTGTGCCAACCAGGTATTCAGTTTTATTAATTGTCCTTGAACAATCTTACCATAACGTTGCCTAATTTGTGACCATTCATGATGTTTTCTCCAAACTGTTCAATTTTGGTTCTGCTTCCAAAAACCTCTGTTCCTATGTCTTTTTATCTTAGGTTTCAATTGGCAACTATCCTTGTATCGTGTCTTCTGCTGATGAGAATACAATCACTTGTAATGTGGATCCCCAGGGCTCAATGGATATTGGGGTTGCAGAAATGGTGTCACTGACTGTAAACAACCTGGGCAACGCCATTAACTCATTAAGGAATGAGATGGACAGAAGATTTGCCTTAATACCCCACATCGACTACATCTCACCAGTCAATGGGTCCATCACAGGGTCTACCAGAGTCACCATACATGGATCGGGGTTCCTGAACATAAATAACAGCATTGTGGTGACCGGGATAGGATGTAACATTGTATCAGTGAATTACACATCTATTGTATGTGATACGCTATCTAGTTACTCCCACAGTCTTAATGTTGGGGTAACAGTGAGGGGAATCCCTGCTCAGTGCAATGGATCCTGCACCTTCACCTATTCAAGCGATTTAGTACCACAAGTATCTAGTATTTCCCCAGCTCAAGTTGGAAACACGTCCACCACAATCTACATCAATGGCCTTGGCTTTGGGATGGATGCTGATAATGTAGCTGTTTATGCCGGAGACAAGATATTAGATGTGTTAGCCGTCAACGACACATACATAACATGCAGAATAGACCCTCTTCCTGCCGGAAACTATCCTGTTAAGGTTGTTGTATATAGTAAAGGTTTGGCTCAGGGCTATTCCACCGTGACCAGTCCTGCTGAGGCCACTCTACTGACACCTTCTGGAAGTGTTTTAGGTGGAACTCTTCTACTTGTACAAGGGAATGGATTTCATCCTACCAACACCACAGTGCAAGTTGATGGTGCCCCGTGTCCAATAACTGCGGTTACTCCTGGTAGTCTCCAGTGCATTACTCCCTCCAGCACCACTGCCCGAATTACTACTGTGATCATCCGTGTACCATCTGCTTCTTTTATTAGCTATTCAGGGTCTAAGGAAAGTTTTACCCCATTACAAGTATATAACTATTTTATGGCTTGTTACAGTAATGGGCCTGGAGTAGGATTCTTTTTTGCGGCTTCGATGGTCACACATTGTTATCTTGCTCTCATGATGGCTGCTCTTGCCCAAAGCCTTAGGAAAACAAGACAAAATAAGAACCGGTGCTGCTATCCCAATGAATTACTGAGATTGTGATTATTTTTTTATTCCCTTTGGCCGAAACGTCAGAATCGCTTGTCCATTACTTCCAGATGATCAACATCCAGATGTTTGGATGCCTTCAAATCTAGTGATTAACCCTCTCAGTGGCCCCACTCCCTTTTTAGACTTGTTTTTGTAATAGGATGCAGTTATCATTGGCAGAGGTTTAGGTCAAGGTTTCTGAGATGTATCCATATAGTGGATGTATATACAGTATATATAATACACACACATATACGGTATATATATATATATATATATATATATATATACACACAGGAGGTCCCCTACTTAAGAACACCTGACTTACATATGACCCCTAGTTACAAACGGACCTCTGGTAATTGGTAATTTACTGTACTTTAGTCCTAGGCTACAATAAACAGCTATAACAGTTATCACAGGTGTCTGCAATGAAGTTTTATTGTTAATCCTGGTTCTTATGACAACCCAACATTTTTAAAATCCATTTGTCACAGAGACCAAAAAGATTTGAGTGGGGTTACAATAATAAAGTATACGGTTCCGACTTACATACAAACGCAACTTAAGAACAAACCTACAGAACCTATCTTGTACGTAACCCGGGGACTGCCTGTATATATATATATATATATATATATATACATATATGTATATATATTATTTATTGGGCCACGAAATGTATTGTTATAAACTTTGGATGTCGACTTTATCTAATCTACAAAGGGTTAAATGAAGGAATGTACCAGCCCCGCAGCAGTCAGGGAGCCAACACATAAAGACAGAGTCTTGACCCCATTAGCTTGTGTCCCCATCCACCAGCACTAATTGCTCATTAAAAAAGCTTTAATGAACTTGTGCATGAATGCCCGGGGTTCTTGAACCTGCTGCTGGCTTCTGCCTTCTCTTTCTGCTCAGGGGAGATGTTTTGTTAGGTTGGAGTTATGGTGCGGGGACTCAAGTACCTGGAGGACGAACGATCATTGACGAAATTGCGAATCCTCATCAGAGAAAGGGTTAACTGACGTGCCATTTGCAGTCAAAAAATTCCCATTTTTCTTCTCAAACATTGGGCACCATGACTCTAAAAAAGAGCTTCTGCAGCAGCTGTAGGGATTATATTTAAATCTGGTTCGGAGGCTTCATATACCCTCATGTCTTGGTTTAGGTAATACTGTATATTTGGATTATGGTATATTTTATATCCATTTAGGGGAATTTTACCATAAATCCTCCAAACTACAAACTCCGGACTTTTAGGAGTCATAGTTTTCTAAAATCTGGAGACCACTACATTAGGCATCTCCCGGAACAACTTTTTAGATGAATAACTATACAAAACCTGAAACAAGGGGAAGTCTATGTGATGCCCATACATGATCCTCTCCATCGCCATACAATGTTATTTCCTTTCTACTGTTATTCTAGAAGTTTTCTGCACCAGCCCCCCCCCCCCCTTTTAAATTCCATTTTCAGTTCCAGCTGAATTTTCCGGGACCCCTGACCCAGCATTGTGATTTTCGGTAATGGCAGGAAGTGGGATAAGTGCTGGCACTTGTAAAACTCCACCTACAATGAGTGCAAGTTCCTGTAATAAAGGACCATTCAATGTATGTTTGGACCCAAAGTTTAGGGACAATTCTTTTCTTCCCGTTCCATAATCATCTCTCTCACCACCGACTGTTATGCTGGAATAGTGGCGGGGAGATAAGATCACAGTTGATGGTCTGGACGGCAACCGGGTCAGGGTTACTCTTTGGGTGCCAAAATGTCATTTTCAGATCACCAAAAAGTGATTGTGTTTGAAAGTCTGTGATAAGTAATTCTAGATTTAACGGTTAGTATCATAATTGGAAACCCTATTCATATAGGAGAGACGTTTTTGGATGGTCAGAAAATTTATTTTGAAGTGGAAACTATCTAATACATTTCCAAAGGCCAACAAAATTGGGAGCTGCCAATAAATGCCTGATGTTATCTGAGATTCTTATCTTTAAAATGACACTCAAATCATCTTTCTAGGTGCTACAGAACTAAATATAGGGGCTTCTGAACTCACCATCCCCCTGCAGCCTCTAAACATGACTCATCTCAGGCAAAATATGACTCTTCTGTGCTTATTTTCCCATGACTTTGAAGGGGATTTTTTTTAAAGGTATATGGGCGAGATGTCACATTAAACAAGGGGTGCTCGAGTGAGAATGACACGCAGCTGGTATGAGCTATGTGTGACTTGTGGGGTAAATTATAATGTTCTCTATGTCTTGTAAAAAAAACACATGAGAATGTTGGCTGTGTAAAGGCGAGCTCAAGCCAGAACTTTGAACTATAACTACAAGTCATGAGCCAAACACTGAATAGCATGATGCTCAGCCAACACTACACATTCCCTATACACAGGGCTGTTTCATGTGTATACGGCAGGCCATGGATTATCATTCATCATCTGAACTATATGATATGGTATTAAAACAATCCGATCTGACCTCTCCATTATAAGGGTGGGTGAGGTCACCCCTTGTTGACTGGATGTGAGCTCAGAGGACACAGGGGGCTCATATATTGAAAACTTTACAAGTTAGATTGATATATCATAGGATCATCCTTAGTGAAGAGAAACTCATTGGGGCAGATTTACTTACCCGGTCCATTCGCGATCCAGCGGCGCATTTTCTGCGCTGAATTCGGGTCCGGCCGGGATTTATTAAGGTAGTTCCTCCGCCGTCCACCAGGTGGCGTTGCTGCGCTGAAAAGCATCGGAACGCGCTGGAGTTCACCGAGCCGGGCTGAGTGAAGGTAAGTGCAAGCTCCACGACAGATTTTTTGTTTTAAATGCAGCGGTTTTTCCGAATCCGTCGGGTCTTCGTTCGGCCACGCTCCCCGATTTCCGTCGCGTGCATGCCGGCGCCGATGCGCCACAATCCGATCGCATGCGCCAAAAACCCGGGGCAATTCAGGGAAAATCGGCACAAATCGGAAATATTCGGGTAACACGTCGGGAAAACGCGAATCCGGCCCTTAGTAAATGACCCCCAGTGTCTTAATTTTTGTTGTATTATTTTACATTAAATATTTAACTAATAAATGTTTTTTTTATTAATTTTTTTCAGGCTCCTTAGCGATAATAAAATTACTGTTTTGAAGAATGGCTCATTTTATGGACTTCTAGACCTGGAGAGACTGTAAGTATTTAGGTGGTTACCTTTAAATTCTGTATATATTTTACTGTATATTTGTCTTTATGGAATATAAAAATTGCTATGGATTAAAAATAAAGCTTATAGGGGTTGACCACGTTTCAATAAATCTGTTCCATTAGACATGTCTCTGCATGTATACGTACCTGTGCCTTTGCTCATTTGCAAGCTTCAGCCTTTCCCTGCTGTCACCATGCTGCCCTCTGTATATATACACAGCTTCCTCTCTATCACTGCTCCAGCCCATCTTCATTGCATCACCCTCTCTCTCTCACAGACCAGAAGAGAGCAGGATGACTTATAACTCTCCTGCTACAGCTCCTCCTATTCAGCAGAGCTCAGACATGTAAACAAAAAATTATGGAGAGTCTGCACACAGCACACAAGTAGGAGTAGTAAGTAGCAGGACTGCGTAATAACTTGATTAAAGCAGTAAAGGCACATGTACAACTTATGTAAAAGAGTGGCCAACCCCTTTAATGTCAGCCAAAAGCACAATGTTTATGACATCCATCAAGTAAAAGAAATCCTTTCTCTCAGAGAATCAATATTAGAAGGTGTGACCCCTAGAATAAGACAGACTTTGAAGAGGTAGGGAATGGGAGCTGATCTGTGTTGAGCTGATTGGTTGGGGGTGGTTAGTGATTGACCCCCACTAATCTGATATAGAAAACCTATCCTTAGGATAGTATATCAGTATCCAAGTCCTAGTCGCCCCTTTATTACCACATAAGATTTCTTCTCTCCCTTCACTTTGGCTTATATTAGTGGAGGGGATCAAAAACAGGAGACCCCTTCTGCGATGTTCCTATGCTTTCATAAACACACAGAAATTCCTATATAACGACCCGTTTCTGTAATATTTGTAACAGAAAATTTCCCATTTAGCTGCATGAATGTCCCAAGATTGTGGGAAACTCATACTCATACATATGGTTTGCCAAATGGACAATATTACTTAGTGTGACTTCAGTCTTACAGGTCCATATAAAAAGTTTCATTTATGAAGCAGATTGCTCTTTTTGTGACTTGTGTTAAAGTGGTCGGCATCATTATATTGTCTATTGGCTATTTGTAGTATTGAAGCCCTAGATAAGCTTCAGTACTAAACAAAGCCTGTAGCCGGATGGGGCACTATTCTTTTTTTTTTATGAAGGTTTTCCAAGTTGTTAAAAAATGTGTCTTCTGTAGGGTGGTAAAAAACAAACAAACAGGTCTGTTCTGCACTGGGGAGTTGTCTGTATACATATGTCTTTGGTCCAAATCATCTCTAGCCTCAGTAGTATACAGCATGAAACCGTTGAGGCCAGTAATTTGCTGTAACAGTGAGGTGACAGCCATATAAGGAACTGGGAGGTAGCACTGGAAGCGGTGGCTGCAAGGACAGGTAAGTATAGCTTGACTGTTTGATTTCTTAAAGGGAACCTCTCACCACATTTGTACATATACAGCCAGTGACAGGTTCCTATAGAACCCTATTAACTAACTTAGAATCTTCTTTTAGCTAACAAAATGTTTTGCTTACATCCACGTAAATTACCTTTTATCTTATATTCCCTGGCATCAGAGGGGGGAGTGTCCTGCTTGGCCGTCCCCTCCCATCTAATCCTCCCCATGCCTTATGCCTCCTGACTGGTCACAGTTCATGTCATGTGACCAGAGTGACATCATCTGAGGTCCTTTAGCCTCTTAATGCATGTATCTGACCATATGAAGTCACAGCAGCCTCCATGGACTTCTACTCTTCTCCATCCTCCGTGGAGGCTGCTGTGACTTCATGTAATCACATACATGGTGTACAGTTTGCTATTCATAGAAGGCTAAAGGACCTGCGATGATGTCACTGATCACATGTCATAAATGCTTTATGTATCTGTAGGTGAATATTAGCAGACAGTCGCTAAGTACAAGAAGGGAAGGCAGTGATTTGTCAGTCAAAATAATGGGGTGTGGTTCACTGCCAGCCTGAGAGAGAGAAGAGTCACAAACACCAGACATGAGTCACAAAAGCTAATGTGCATATCAGAAAAAGGTCTGTCATTAAGGTACAGGGCCCCACTGGCAGCTAATTTAAGGTTCTATGGGGAGGACTTGTAACCCTTTATCAGGAGGCATTGTTACTCAGGGTGGTCAAAATCTGGTGACAGGTCCTCTTTAATTTTTTTTTACTCCCTTTTTCCAATGGGACACATTTTTGTACAAGGCAGGAAAAGATGGTTGTGTAGCTGCTGAAGCCTCATTAGATTCCTATGGCCATTTATGGGACAGTCAAGTCCACAAACAGAGCACCGCCTGTGGGAAACTAAGCTGTGATCTCGAAGAAAACATTATAAATGATGCAAAGATCAAGTCGCGCATCGGGGCTTGAGAAAAGGGCCTGTATTCCACTTGACGTCTTGCCAGTATTCATACTGTGAAAGTAGAAGACATAAATCTCCCTACATCCATAAACGCTGTGACCGGTCTCATATAGAATAGACTCATTTTTCTCTGATGACTTTGGTTTCATTTATAGGAATATTGGTCCAGGATTGTAAATGCTGATTGCCATCCTGTAATGCGGATTATACCCAAAAGCACTCCTTTTAACTCTTCCTCTGGGGGGAAGGAGAAGCACTTGTTAACACTGAACTATTCATCCACCCTGTAAATGTGGCTTCTCATGGTAAGCCTGAGAACGTGATGGCGGACCTGCATGATGGTGCACAGAACACACGGAGTTAATTGTTTGTATCATCAGTGGCCGCACTGTGCTGCCCGCCGGGGGCACCAGAACAGAGCCCCCTTATCTGCCAGCAATAGGAATCTTTATAGCCTGCCCGCCTGTAATGAGACGAAGATTTATAGCCGAGCTGTGGCTTACATGTATTTATGCAGAAATTGGGGAAAGCAGAAGGCTTATTTTGTCCCTCGGACCCAGAGGGAGCCGGGTTATAGGTTCCAGCTGCGAGATCAGGGGGCGTGTAGGGTAATTTTGTTTGATGTATGAAGTGAAGTGTCTAAGGGGGTAACATGCCAACAGTCCCCCACCGCCCGTAATCACACACTGCTCTACTAAGCTACAAACATCCCTGCAATGGCTTCAAAATCATAGAAAGAAAATATTTTTTAAAAAATGTAAAGAAAAAAGTTTTCTCCTCTATTTATGTCTTTCTGGTGAGTTGAGGAGGCTTAGATGTCAGCTACGCTCTATATACTCATCACATCCAAACCCTATGCTTGACAAAAAGTATACGCTGGGAAAAGTATGAGCCTCAATGTGTGTTTTGCACTGTTAAAGGAGTATTTCAGGAATCTTGAAAACCTTTAGGTCGAATTTACATGTAGCGTTTGTTTTACACTTTGATATGCAGTGAAAAGGCTGTGTGGGAGGAGCTTGGCCTAATTGCTTTTTGGTACTATTGCTTTTACATCGCGTTAAAGGGAATCTGTCAGCTGATATTGACCTAATAAATCACTACCATTATGTTGTCATGCAGCTAAACACCTTCTAGAAAATGGGGCTCATTTACTAAGGGTCCCGGGGACCGCACTTTCGTTGGATATTCCGACAGGGATTTAGAAAGGGATTTTGGCGCACGCAATCGGATTTTGGCGCAGTGGCGTCGGCATTCATGCAACTTAAATCTGGGGGCGGGCAGTCAGACGATCCGACTGATTCGGACAGACTGCATGATTTAACTTAAAAATTGTGCCGTAAGACAAGGCACTTACATACACCGGGAGGAAGATGGTGAACTCTGGCGGACCGGAGCGGGGAAGCAACACATTCAGGAAATCGGGCGCACGATCTTATTGAATCGCGGCACAGTGCATTGTCGTCGGACAATGCACTTTCGGGGAATCCTCCGTACCAGGTATGATGCGAATTAGTTGTATAAAGTCAATGAGGCAGAGAATTTAGCACAAAAGTCAAGCTCTCCTTACCTAGAATGAGGATGTGGGGAGAGCTTAACTTAAATATTAAACTCTCCGCCTCCTTGACTTTATACCGGTTTACATCTCACTCCAAAGTTGATTTTCTGCATGATGGGACCACGCTGAGCCACATGACACATGATCTGGAACGTCTTAGGCTGCTTGACAACATACTAGAAGTGGTTTATTAGGCTCCTATCTAATGACAGGTTCCCTTTACACAGCATTAACACAATGTAAACACTATTTTATCACTATGTTAATGCACTCAGGGCAAGATCCTGCCCTCAACCCTTGGATTGCATTTCAAGACACAATACAAACACAATGGAGCACATTTACTAAGGATCGTGCGCTGCACTTTTGTGGGACCGTGCACGTTCTTGTAAAGGGCGGCATGGTGGCTGAGTGAGTAGCACTTCTGCCTTGCAGCACTGGAGTCCTGGGTTCGAATCCCACCCAGGTCAACATCTGCAAAGAGTTTGTATGTTCTCTCCTACTGTTAGGTTGTTTAGATTGTGAGCCCCTGTGTGCGCTATATAAATAAAAGAATTATTATAATTATTAAAGATATTTAAGAAGTGCTTGCGCTGAGATTGTGGCACAGCTGTGCTGCTTCCATGCGACACAATTTAGGGGGCGTGCCGTTGGACAGTCGGCTGATGCAGACTGAACGCCATATTTAACAAATTGTGCGACGCCCTACGTTAAAGATGCAACAACAAAAAAGAAGGTGAACTCTGTCGGACCGGTGCGGGAAAGAGACACATTCATGATTTCTTCGAGGACTCTGCCAATTTAATCTTGTAATGTCTCTTAAGTGAATTGCCAGGCTCATCCGGCCGCATAATTGACTTGTATACCATTTACTAATTGTACAGGCATTTGTGGTAAGACTTATTAACTTTTATTTATTTCGGCGGCATGTAGCTGTTCCCGTGTTTCTCGAGAGACGTCTGTTGCGCACATTGTGCATTGTACAGGCCATTACGCAATGGTCCTCCAGCTTATGACAGAAAAGGGGTTAAGATGTAGCTGCCAGACTCCTTGTCTTCTTCTCACTGGGACATCATTATTTCCTAAGTGGCACCAGACTCTTAGGTATGACCAGGCAAGGGTTAAGTGGAATGGAGGCGTTTAATTTAGGACTGTGAAACCTCAATAAAGAAGAGAAGACAAACATGCTACTGGTGCCGCCAGCACCCACCCCAGGCCTGTCGACGATGTGCTACCGTATTCTCTAGTACACAGCATGCAGTCAGCTGGATGGTATGGAAACTGCCTGGAAGTTGTCCCAGAGACTCTAACATCATTAAAACCACTTGTGAGGGGATGATCAGGCCCGGAGGCGCTGGGAGCCTGCATGTTACCATTTCATTTAGGAGGATTTATAGGGATGCTCTCTGTGGTCAAGGACATCTTTGGTTAAGAGGTCAATGACATTACTGTCATCCAACTTGATGGGCTTTCCAGGAGATAGACTGTATAACGGGATGGAGCCATGATGATAGATAAGTGTTCTGAGACTTCTAAGCTATAAATATAAATTGGTTTCTGGTTTAGCTTCCTGTCATTCCAGATTTTAACTCTTTTTACTATCATCATAAAGTCTGCCATACAGATGTAGAGTTCTTCATAAAGATCAGCCGGGGATTGCACAATCTTATTATTTTTTTTTACCTATCTATAATCTATTTATTTTTCAAGTTTTAAAACTTTATTTGTTTGCCAGGTATTTCACCTAGAGCTTGGTCTTGACTTATAGATGGTCACGTGTTGCAGATTGGTTCTTTATCTAAGCATTTTGGGTTCACGTCTCTTGGGAGGTTATAAACCCTAACACAGTCACACAAGGCTTGAAAATATAGCTTTCAATGTGATTAAAGAAGAAAATTTTACCTTAGCCTTTGTATACCTGCCCCCCACCATTATGTTCTGGTTACCCCTGCTGGACGATCCTACTATGCAAATTAGTTTTATTTCCCTCATGAAAGCCATGGTTGATTTACAGACAGACCAGACAGGGGGACATTAACAAAATCTAGTGTTCCTGATGTTGACTATGCCTGTCTACTATATACTCAAATGTTGTCTTTTGGGTTCTCTTGAAATTATGAAATACGGTAATGAAGATTTGATTTAAAGAGGACCTTTCACCAAGTCTGTAGGGGAGGCTCCACATATTCATGAGCATCTTATATTTTCTTTCTAACCCCCCACGGTTGCGGAGATATCAGTCCCAGTATATGACCATTATAATCTATGTTCGGTCAGAGAGGAGGAGCTGGGGGTGGAGCGTGGAGCTGGAGGTGTGTTATGCTAATCTTCTCTCATACTGTCCAATCAGTGGCAGACAATGTCGGAGAAGCTACTATGAACAGTAGAGCTGTGGTTTTTCTTCTATGTTCATCTAGAGGCTGTGTTTACACACAATCCGCTAATATCCTGTTGACATTGTGTTTACATAATTGCAATGTTACGAAATTGTGTTTACTTTGCGTGTGCATTCCCTTTACAACGAGTGAAGCAAATGCGATGTTACCACAAACACAATGTAAATGCAAATTTTATAACATGATGTAAATATGATGTGAATGCAGAAGCAATGTCAACTCAGATGCAATGTTACCACAAAAGCAATAAAACATAAACATACTGTAAAACATAAAACGGGATGCGATGTAAGTATCTTCGTTTCATTTACGCAAACATGAAGTTTACAAGGCGTTTGCACTAATATCTCATTTACGTTTGCAGGTACAAGGCATTTGCATTGAAATGGTATTTACATCCCGCTTCACTGAAGGTTGCTTTAATATGGCGTTTGCGTCATGTTTTCATTGCAAGTGGCACTTGCATCAGGTTTACACTTGCGTTTACATGGTGCATTTAC
Source organism: Engystomops pustulosus (assembly GCA_019512145.1). Classification (NCBI taxonomy): domain Eukaryota; kingdom Metazoa; phylum Chordata; class Amphibia; order Anura; family Leptodactylidae; genus Engystomops; species Engystomops pustulosus. Next base: position 7,521,791 of record CM033645.1, read on the forward strand.
TTTGTGTCTGCATTGTGTTTATGTGGCATTTGCATTTAACCCCTATGCGCTCCAGGATTATAGTACGTCCCTGCAGGTAGATACTTCCCACACCGGGTCGTTCTATAATGTTCCGCTTATAGCACTGCTCACGAACGGAGCCGACACCAGAAGCAGCGTCTGTCAGCTGTCTATTACAGCTGACACCGCGCTGTAACACCTGTGATCGGAGCGGGCGTGTAAGGAGAGTTAACCCTTTACACGCCGTGGTCAAGCATGATCGTGGCATGTAAGGGTCTTCCCCCTTTGGATCTGATCCCCCCGTGCCGCTTACCTGGGGATCCGATCCTCTTCTGGGGAGCCCCGAAACAATCTCAAAAAACTCAGAAAAAAAAGATAATTTTTAATTAATACCCTTTAAAAAAATGCTCTAAAAAGTAAAAACAAAAAAGACCACTAAAAAGAACAATGCTTCTTGCAAAAAATAAGCCCTTAACCAGATTGTCAGCTGAAAAATAAAAAAGTTATGCATATGAAAAGACGGTGATGCTAAAATTAACTTTTTATTCTGCAAAATTTTGGGGTAAAAAATAAAAAAATCTATATAAATTAGGTTTTTTTGTAATCATGGAGACACATAGAATACAAATAATATACTATTTTTCCAGTGTTGCAGAGGTCTCCCAGTCTTGGGCACTGACGGTTCCAACAGGAGTGCTGTGGGTCAGGGGACCCGCATGGGCCAAAGAGTGGCCACATCAGCCACGTGGGATTTTGTTTCCTCTTACCTCACATTTGATGTGCCATGGAGCCGTCAGTGCAGAAGAACGGGAAGACCTCCGCTGCGTTGGGTAAATAATCGCCTACGTGCCTGGCGTGTTGTATGCTCATGAACAAAATTTTTATTTTGTTTGTTTCCCTTCCACAGAAGTTGAAGTGGATACCAACTAGGGTCTGGCACAGACCTCACCCACTATTTATGCCAGTTTTCCACTGCATTATCATGATATTTACGCCAGTAGTAATAAAGCTCCATCATTTCCTGTTGGTTTAGTATGGTTTTTTTTTTTAATTACTTTTAAAAAAAATTAGTGTTACACTGTGATTGCTGGGAAAGATTGTTACGTTGGTTATTACACCTTTATATATGTTGAAAAGCCAAGAATAATGTGTGGTAGAGTGTGAGAGTTTATCAGAGGAGTCCCGGGGTCATGTGTATATAACAAATAGCACCCGATAGCCCTTCACACCACTTTACAAATATAGGCCGGGGTCTGTAAGTTCACAGGATGGAGCATGGGTGCAGGGAAGGAGGTGCATGAGCTGTTTTTAAGCATTTACGGAAGTATAAAGACAAACAGTGGTGGGAGAAATCATTCATCAGGGACATGAACCTTTCCAGGGCCTGAGATGTTTGAGTGACCCAGAAGGGAAGTGACATAATGAAGAATACATCACAACACTCCACTACACATCCTCCCTCTGCTCCCGGGTCACTGGCTGTTTACTCTGTTCTGTGTGATCCGACTTTGCTTCTTGGACCACAATTATTTCAGTGGAGATGTGGTTTTATTTAGTTGTGCGTTGTCTCGAGGGAAACTTTCGGGAGGTCTCCGACCATAACCAATGTCCCAGTTTGTTCCTGTTAATGATGATGTTGAGTAATTTTGAGACATAACAGATCATTATGGAACTGTGATATGGCCTTGGATTAGCTGCTTTGAGAAGGTACATACAGTAGGGATCAGTGGAGAATTAATGTGACATCAACATACAGTAGGGATTAGTGGACAGGTGATGTAGGATGGTACATACAGTAGGGATCAGTGGAGAAGTAATTTGACATAAACATACAGTAGGGATCAGCGGAGAGGTGATGTAGGATGGTACATACAGTAGGGATCAGTGGAGAGGTAATGTGAGATGGTACATAAAGTAGGGATCGGTAAAGAGGTGATGTGAGATGGACATACAGTAGGGATCAGTGGAGAGGTCATATGAAATTATACATACTAGAAGGATCAGTGGTGAGATGATGTGCGATGGTATTTATGGGGGGGAAGGTTGTCATAGGGTGGTAAACTTTCATTTCCTGATATAGGTTGTGATACAATAGGACTAGTGGGATGATTAGGATTGTTGGTTAGTGTTAGAAATAGAAATTTTTGTATAAACATTTTGTAGAAAACTAAACCAACAATCCTCTCCCACTGCTGCAGAGTCCAAGATCAACCCTTAGGGCAGAATTTTTGATCCCATTGAAGTGTTGGAGTTGTCACCCTGGAGTGTCTATCTGCATTACTTATAACCCGGGGTAATAAACCCTCACTAGCTCCTAATGGTTGGCAGAGGAGTCGGCTCTTGGCGCTCATGGACATGTAGAACATCCTGTCTTGTTTATTTTTCAGCCTGATGGATTTAGGCCATGTACTTCTACAAGGGACATGGTAATTACCCCCCTGCATCTGAGCGTGGTGTAATTCCAGTGTGGGCCACTTTACACCTCCAGATCCAGGGGAATATTACTGGATCCAATTCTGACAGATCTGGGACACTGAAGTCTTTGTGCTCTTGGAGTATTTTTTATTAATAAGTGCGTATGTGTGATGGTTGGCCCAGCATAATAATGTCTGGTTTCTAAGCCTCAAGGCAAGTGACCAGAGTGTAAGGAAGCTTTGGGCAGCTTCAGAAGATTGTTAAGAAGTTAACATTTTATGGTCCATTACATAGAAACATCCTGACCTCCTCCTTCCTTCTAAAATCAACTTTTAAAATGATGCTTATGAGCCAGAAGGGCTCTGGGGTACATTACCAGAGTTCATCTGTGCTGCAGCTTCACGGGCTGCTACACTGTGCAGATGCATTTCCCCCGAGCAGGCAGACTATAGATACAGACTTACTGCTGAAAATACTAGTCATATAATGACCACAAATTGTTTTACGCACAAAAGACTGTTGATTTCTGGAAAGTTTGATTGAAGGTCAGGTAAGGGTTAACTGAGATCTACTGCACCTTATCTTAGTCCAGCAGATTTCAATAGATCCACATGGAATCAGGGAGTTGTAGATTTAATGTAGACCAAGAAGTGCTGTCATCTTAAAGGGGTTGTCCGTGCTTCTATTACTTTAAAGGGGCACGGCAGCTCCAGCAACCTCTGGGTGCCTGGCACGCCCACCCGTCCCGATTTGTTTACAATAGCACCCGTCCCTTGTTTGTTTACAATAGTACCCATCCCTTGTTTGTTTACAGGAGCATAGCTCTGAAGGACTGCGGCTCGTGATACCAGGAGCACTGGAGTAGGTGAGTAAAGCTTTATTTAAAAAAAAAAACAAAAAAAACCTCCCCAGCCAGGCTTATACTTGAGTATATACGGTATCTTTAAAATCCAGATGTGGATATATGAAAAAGTCGCTATTTTGGCACAACAACAAAAACTTACAAATAAAATCAAGTACCGTTCAGAAAAACTTTAGAAGGGGTTACAGAAAAGGGGTTTTAATAAAAAAAAAAAGTTGCAAAAACGTCCCAGACTCAGCTGCCTGATCAACAAGTCCAAAACTTGCCCCCCCCAATGGATTGTTGAACCATATTCTGATTGCCATACAGTACTTGGAACAGTCAGGAACAAATGAATTCCACTAAATGGACATTTTGTTATCGTCTTGATCACCATCCTATGGTTATTCAGAAGTAGATGAACCAACCATTAACCAACCTTAAGTAGACTTCAACCAACCTTAACAACTATGGGGGGGGGGGGGGGATTTATCAGAAGTGTCTGAGAGCAGACCTGTTCTAGTTTCCCACAGCAACTAATCAGAGTTCAGCTTTCATTTTCCCACAGCAGTTAATAGAATAAAAGCTGAGCTCTGATAGGTTTTTAGAAGAATGTGGTTAAGTGTTGAGGTCATACAGTGTCAGCAATGTTCTGCATAGAGCACTGGTACAGTCACATAGAGATACTTCTAAACCCAATTCCTGCAAATCAAAAATCGCTGATGTGACAAACTGAGGGAAGTGTCTGGCGCCCCAAATAATAAGCTATGCCATCAGCTGAACGCAGGAAGGGTGAAATATACAGGGGGGCTGTGCCAGAGCCGTGTAACTCTGAGACCTATCTCTCATTTCTTGTTCTTCCTGAGTTTTCTGTTTTCGTTGGAAGACGAGCGTGTAATTCCTGCCAGATACATCCATTTCATCAACTGCTCTGACCACAGCTAGAAAACAGCGGGATGTGCAGATGTGTGCGAGGGAAAAGTGGGATCATCCATATAAGCCCATCTCGTAGGGTCCGTATTAATGTGTCTCATGTAATAATCACTGTGGTGCGCGGCATCCAATACACTTTTTTATGGCTTTTTCGGGACAAACGATCGCAAAAGAACATAGACTGTCATTCGCTCCTTACGACAATTCTATGTCTGTCTTTGAAGTTCCGCTTCCGTCAGATTTATTAAAGTGGCTTTGTCCCTTGATAAATCTGCTGGCAGTGTCTTATGCTATGTGGGTTCTTTGGAACATTTGCATAAAAAGTTGCAAAAAACCATTAAAAGTCGCAGAACATAGACCAGGGTAGGGATCGGCATCATTTTGCACCAAAAATCACAATTCATGAATTCAGTTGTAGTGTCAAAACTAGTCTATGCCAAAAATGAATTTGTGATACCAAAGTGACGTTGCACTGTCCTATGTTCATTTGGCGCAATGGAAAGTCGAAAAAACAGCTTTTGTACCACAACTGCGCCAAAACAACGCCACAAATAGCCAAAAAATGATAGATCACCTATCACCTACTTTATTAGAAATGCCTTTTGGAGTAATAGCTTTGGATTTTTCATCCTATATTAGTCACATATAGAGTATATTCTGTGGATACTTTTCTTTGCACCCAATGTTGTGACAGTGGTCTTAAAAAAATGTATTAATAAATTGGCAAGTGGGTGTTACTAGTTACAGGTGTGCCCCCCTACACAGTCTGACCTCTGTCCAATCAGTGCTGACTGTGTAGCCCACTTGACCTGCTGCAAACAGCTCAAGTGTTTGCAGCAGGTCTGTTGTATAGAAATGGCTGATAGGGGGCGCTCTCCTCATCAAACTATTCTCCTGCACAACCCCAGCTATCAGAACTTATTATATTATTACCCTAATTGAACATCTACATATAAGTTATAGACCAGAGAGTCATATTTTGTCACGACCATCAGCCATCCATGTACCGTACATAACTTACAAGCAATAAAATAGTTATGGGCGATTCCTGGAAGTTACGTTACCTCCACATATGGGATCAATTATATAAGATGATGTCATTTTACTTTTTGTTCGTCTATCTTCACTTAATGATGAGCTCCAATAGACTGAAGACCACGGACAGGGAATATCCGGCAATCCTATGGGTTGTTCATCAGCACTGTTATTATGTTCTTCATATTTCCACACCGTGTCATATCTAGAAGCCGCTCAGTTATTTCTGAAGCCTAAGCTCTGAAAACAAAAATCTGATGCTCACCATTCCCGGTTCCCCCTCCAGTTATCCTATTCTCTCCACCTGCCGGGTAGAGCACCGCACCCAGCAGCGGCAGAGGAGAGGATAAGACTGCTGCGGGGGAATGGTGTGTACTAGACTTTTCTTGTTAGGAACCGCTGGTGTAGAGGAAGAGAGAGCTCAATCCCATTCACTCATGTACGTAGCTACTAGGTGGTGAGGAGAGATGCGATACTGAATTAATTTTTCTTCTCCCCTTAATTTACTGCTCGTACCATCTTTTTGGAAATTCTATCTTTTAAAACCAAGTCACTTAACAAAATAATCATCACGTCTGGAGACAGATACAAAATTCAAAGGGAAAAAAACAATATAGTAGCAAAGATATCCGACTTTGAAACAAAGTTCACTTTTACTAAGCACAAATGTGGGAAGTTAAGGTCCAGGACAGAGGTCCCCCTATGTTATGTGCTATGACCTCAGAAATGCCTGCAGGGGACATTCCCAACAGCTACAATAGACGGTTTTAGTGCTTGGGTTCATAAAGGATCAAGTACTCTACTATTTTTTGCTGCGGCGGGGTTTCCATTCCTCTTCCTACAACCAAGCCCAGGTATGTAATGTGTCAGTAGATGAAAACAATCTCCAGTCTTTCTTCCATGTCTTCTGGGGCACATCCATCATGTTATCCCTGAAACATCCTTTGTATTCCCTGATGATGACATCTGTGACTACATGTGTGTAATACATTAATCCTTCATACATGCTGTGCACTGTTTAAAGGAATTGTCCAGGATTTTAACAACCTCGGGGGCTTGGGGACGCCAATGATACGGGTGGTATGTTTGGGGCATGGTTTATTGTCAGTGCTCATGCCATGTCATTTTTACACCTTGTTAATATTGCCTATTCTGGGATGATGATATATCACTTGGATATTTTTAAGATCACTTCATGATTGATGGCATTAAGTGTACAAAATATTCGGGCTCATTAACTAAGGGTCCGAACACCTCACTTTCGTCGGGTTTCCGGAATATTTCCGTTTTGCGCCGAATTGCCCCGGTATTTTGTCGCACGCGATAGGATTGTATCGCATCGGCGCCGGCTTTCACGCGACTGAAATCAGGGGGCAGACCCGAATGTGCACCAATATGTGTAAATGATATGTTTTGTTCCCTATTGGCTATCATTTTTCCCTATCATTTTTTGTCCTTATCATGGATCATCAGATTGTATTATCTGTATAAATTTGTTCTTATGTGTTTTTGACTATATTTTAATGCTTGATTTTACTATACTGTTTGAATGAGTAGTACTCAAATGAATGGGTTTCAAGGACTGAGCACTACCAGACACAGCCACTACACATGTATGGAGCTGTGTCTGGTAAACGATATAAGAGAAGTAAAGGAATAACCTAAGGTTAGTCTGTAAACAGCATAGTCCAACAGTATCAAATACTGCTGAATAAAAAAGTTGCATACTTTGCCATTCCGACTGTGAACTTTGGAGGAATTAAAGGGCTTCTTTAGTCATAGAAAATTAGGCCCTATCCATTAGATAGGTCCTAACTTAATCAGGTAGGTCTCAGTGATGGGAACCCCACAGATGACAGGAACGAGGATCGGTTGTAGCCGTGTTGTACCCCCCCCCCCCCCCCCCCCGATGCACCTGAATGGAACAGAGTATCCAGGAATTGTCTCCATCAGCTCCATAGAGATAAAGGAGCAGCTGGCACATTGCGCAGCGGGCTGCATTGATCATCTCAAATGCAACAGGCTAAAACAGACTCCTGATCCATGGGGATCGCTTCACTGAGACTCCCACTAATCAGCAAGTTAGGGCCTAGCCACCAGGTAGAGCCAAACTTGCTATGACCCGAGAACCCCTTTAATAGGGGGTTTGATCGCAGTATAAATCGACATCCACTGACGTAACAAAAAGTTACTCATCTATCCACTATCCTCAATGGTCTACATAGTGTCTACATCCTCACTGACCTCCACCTTCTGGTATCTCCAAAACATAGGAGATGCATTGATTGGCTGATTGACTGATATTTTGGATCACTTCAGGCTGGTTCAGAGATATCAAGAATTAAAGGGCAGTCTAGCCCAAAGTAGTGTCTGGACTGAAGTGGGGGGGATTTAAGGGGGAGCCTTTGTCATGTTAATAGGACCACATGAAGGTCTTCTACATCTTCAGTAGGATTCATTTCTTTTGTCATTGGAAGCGTTTTCAACTTAAGAGTTAAAAAAAATATATACCCCATTTTTGGCACAACTGTCACTTCAATTTTGCAAGTGATTGATAATTTTCTGATCTTATTATCCATGTATGGATCCAGAATAATGTGTCCCAGATGTATTATTTCCTTTCCTCCATTTTATCCAGTGTGTACATAGTTAAAAATCTGGGATTTTGTGGGATTGATACAGATGGGGGTCTTTTGCTCCAGGCTTGGGAAACGCCTGGACCTGTTTTTGTTTGGATGACTTTGGTTAAAGACCAAGAAGCTATGAGGTCAGAGTGACATACAGACCAAAACATTTTCCTATCATGAATCTCTGTCTCCAGCGCTGAGACGTCCCACCCAGTAAGTGCAAAGCCGGCTCCTGGCTCCATGGATGCACCCAGAACAAGCAGGGAGGCGATATCCTGTGTGTGTTGGACGATTCACTAATTTTTTAGATGTGTAAAATAAGTCCACAGTCTATTATGATGGCCAAAAGAGTCCTATGGGTTCCCAAAGTCCCTTAGACTTGAAAGAAATTCCACATTTTATGTGTTGGCTCTGTAATAGACATGTGACCGAATACTTAAGGAAATGGGTTTGTGAGCCCCTCAGCAGGAGCATATGCTATATCCCCTGAATATGTTAGCATAATCTCACAATATGTTGTATATTTGTCTTGTAACCTATATATCATGGACATCATCCGAGTTAAAAGTGTGACGTGTTGCCGACAAATGCAAACTGCTTCGGGATGAATGATTTTTCCGTTCCCATACACGAGTTATGATAGATGTACTAAAATTGAGCAAAGGCGCGGGCAATAATGGAGAAAGAACATTCCTGATCATTTGTCTACTTGGTCTGCTGGAGATGTTTACAGTCTTCTGATGATCAGTTTTACTGCGGATCAGCTGAACTGTCTGTGATGTCACATCAAGCAGTCATGTTGGATTTTAGCAGCTCAACCTCATGAGCTTTCTCATCCCTCTTCATACAGGTAGTGAAAAATGGGAGTGATGTTGTGTGGTCTGAGGAGGCCACTCATTGGTCCATGTGGAGCTTCAGTCTCATTCAAGTAATGGGATTGAGCTACAATATGAGGTACATCCATTATACAGTGTGCAGTGCCTAGTATATGGAAATATTTACTAGGAATATGGAAAACCCGTAAGGGTCAGAGGCTGAAAAAAAGGAGAACACAACTTAGCCCACTCAGTCTCTGATTTCTCGGCAGAAGTTTTGGGAGGAAGGGGGTCACTGCTTTATCCAATGGGCAGCTTCTTCAGGCCAGGGAACAACACAGGAAATGAAGCCCCCTGGAGTCCACTCATTGGATGAAGTGAGTTCCCGTGAACCCATGGAAATTCCATCCAGTCCCAAGCATGGTAATTATATGTTCTATCTTTCTCCAACCCGGTCTGGGGGTTTCCCGATGTAACTGGGAGGATGCTAGGAGGTAGACCTACACTTAATTTATCATTCGTATGTGTTTATCAACAAACATAATGGCCCACATTTATTAAAGCACCTGCACCAGTTTTCTTTCTGACTTTGCACATTTGTGTCGCAGCTGCACTATAGCCGACGCAACACAAAATTCGGCACTGAAAGGGGCGTTCCGGTGCACAGCCGGACCATGCACCACATTTATCATGCAGCGTCTATCAGAATTGTGTTGTCGGAGCAGTGCAGGCGGCACCAAATTCATGAAGAATGGCTGCCACAAATCATGACTCTTTTGCGCCCTCTGCACACTACACAGGTAAACTGCTCATAGTGCAGTGTGCACTGTTTTTGATAAATTTGACTTCTAAAATCATAGAAATAGGATATGTCTGACAACCCAAGGTAATTATTGGCAAAACATAAGATTGTATTATTCTCCAATGCATAAAATTTTACAATGTATTGTTAGCCATCCCTCTCTTTCCCACTATCCTCTCTTCCTATACTTTGACTCTTCTATATACAATATAGTGTCTGTTCTGTGGTGAACACATCCAATCAATGAAACCCTGTTTTGGCTGACACGAAGGCCATCGTTTCCTTTGATTTTTGGCCATGCTTTGTCTTCTAGGGTGTTATATGTGACCCTATGAGACATTTTGTGCCTGAGAATTTGGAATTTCCCTGACCCACTCCACTTAATCAGCAAGCTTGTCTATGGCTGGAAGATGAACGCTCTCTGGAGCACAATCCCATAAATTCCATGCTCTCCTAAAAGTCATCTATTTCTTTTAATTAATTTTAATTAACTGCTAAAAGACTCATGGTGATTTATAGAGGTAATAGTTGAATTCTCTTTTTTTCACTGCATCTTTAATGCAGCAGAAGTTCTTCATCACAGACATTTGTAGCGTACAGTATTATCTGGATATACTGACATCAACCAAACTGTAGGGGATTGATCGCAGTGACCCATACCAGTAATAGCCAGTGACAATCCATGGTGCTAGAAAAACCTGTAGTGGAGCCAGCAACGCAAACACCACTGCAACGTGCTTCAACAGGGGGCACATCAATTGGATCCAAGCTAATTGGACCACAGCCAAGTGTTCAGCCAATGTAAGTGAAATTCTGTAGAAAAAAGAAAAAATAGTAGAGATTCAGCTCACCCTTCTGTGGTCAAGACATCAGGTGCCGGTGCGCGGATATGCTGAGCCGATTCAGTGCATCATGGACAAACAAACGATTGATCCAGCATCCAGGCTTGAAATAGGTGCTATAAAACTTCTATTTATTTCATCAAGGTATAAAAAGGTTTAAAAAAGGTACCATTATACAGACATCTGACGCGTTTCGAACTCTCAAGAGTTCTTAGTCATAGATAAGGACTACTGCATCTTTGGAGCTCAGCCACAGTGATCTTGGGGTTCTTCATGACCTCACTTACCAAGGTTTTTCTCACACAATTGATTAGTTTGGCTGGACGGCCATGTCAAGGAAGAATTGTAGTCTTAAACTTCTTCCATTTAAGGATTATAGAGACCACTTTGCTCTTAGGAACCTTTAGTGCTGCAGAAATTCTTTTGTAACCTTGGCAAGATCTGTTTCTTGCCACAATTTTGTCTCTGAGCTCCTTGGGCAGTTCCTTAGAGACCTCATGATTTACATGCACTGTGAGCTGTGAGGTCTTATATAGACAGGTATGTGCCTTTCCTAATCAAGTCCAATCAGTTTATTTAAACATAGCTGGACTGCAATGAAGGAGTAGAACCATCTCAAGGAGGATCAGAAGCAAATGGACAGCATGCAAGTTAAATATGAGTGTCACAGCAAAGGGGCTGAATACTTATGACCATGTGATATTTCAGTTTTTCTTGTTTAATAAATTAGCAAAAAAATCTACATTTCTGTTTCTTTTACTGTCAAGATAGGGTGCAGAGTCTACATTAATGAGCAAAAAAATACTTTTTTGACCTTACCAATTGGCTGCAATAAAACAAAGAGTGAAAAATATAAAAGCGTCTGTATACAGTTCCCACTGTATTCACATCACCAGATTAATTCTAAACATATGACTTCTTATATGATCAAATACTGGTGACTTATGGCACCGACTGGTGTTTTTTCCTTTAAGCCAGTTAACACTAGACAGGTGCTTGCCATGAGATCTGTTATACAGTGCTATATCTCCCATATGAGAGAAGAAAGTCAGTGCTGACGTCTGCTCTGCAGTGCCATGATCATGATTAATTCCCTCTGTTTATTGGATCTCTGAATGTATCTGCCTTTTAAGTGGAGCCAGAAATGAAGGAACAACTTTTTTTATTAGATACAGAAAAATGGGCTAAGCATATTTTGGCAGGATCGGAAAAGGGGGTCATCATTTAAATAGCTACAGAGAGCAGGACATGCCCCGTTCCATTTTTATTGGATTCAGCGAGTAAGATTATCTTAAGCCTCTTCATATTTCTGTCTCGGTAATAGGAGCCAAAAATATAAAGCCGGGGAGAAAAAGCAAGATCTATCTGAGATTCAGAGAACCTTATCGGATCAAGATCACTGGCTGAAGGGCAAGAAATACAAAGAGGAACAATCCGATATCTCACTGATCGACATTACATTAACACGCGGGGTTATATAATAACCTTGCTAATAACACGCAATGTGAGCTAATAACACACAAAATACATGCCATAGTGATCCTACCTCCATGTGTTCCTCATCTGAACCCATTCAAAGAGAATTCCTTAAATTCTTCCTCCCTCCTTATTGATTTGTACAGATATACATCACTTATATAAACATATTATGGTTCTCTTATGTGTACATCAACTTTTAACAAAATTTACAGAATATAGTAGTCCAGTGTGTGTGTGCTTTGAGTAATACTGAGACCATCTCTGGCCATTATGTAATGTGTAATCTTCATTTTTTTAGCAGCTTTCCTCTCTGCAGTTGTATCTATAGTCTGCAGACTTCTCTGTGTAGACATAGCTGCTGTCACTCATCCCCCCCCCCCCTCTATGTAATCTGCAGTCTGTGACTGCCCAAATAAAGTTAAGCCTAGCCCACCGGGAGCACAGGCCCCTTTAACCCTGAACCAATATTCGCCACTAAAGAACACACGGAGACTTGTATTCAAGTTGAACATATGTGGGTTGACGTGAGGGTTGGCTACAGCTTTATATAGGTTAAACCATTGTATAAAAAATTATTTTTTTTTTATATAATATTTTTTTGTATTATTTTAAAACATAGTTGAACAGATAAACAAATTTACATAACAACAAACATAAAGTGCAACAAACCCCTCCCACCTGTATGCCTGCCAGCCAATGGGCATGTAGGCCAAATAACCCAACTAACCGCCAGCTGTGACAATTGTAACGCCGAATATACCTTAAACAAAGGGAGGGCGGGTGGGAAACGCGATCCAGAAAGAGGGTGAGTGACGTCTGCAGCTCCTATTTAAGCTATGCTCACTTCCTGTACCACCCACGACACAAGCCCGCCCCTAGTCACGTAGCCCCCAGCTCCCTGGCATACGCAGGATATTAGAAAGGGAAAGACAAAACCACCTCAGTCAAAGATGGCCTATTCCTATACTTAAAACCCCACTAACTAGACACCCTTTGTGCAGTCATTAGCCCAACGGCTATACGCCTCCAGGCCTGCAAATCTATAGTCTGCAGAACTCTCTGTGTAGACCTAGCTACTGTGACTCACTGCCCCCCCTTTCATCTCTATGTAATCTGCAGTTTGGATCTATAGTCTGCAGACCTCTCTGTGAAACCCTAGCTGCTGTGACTCACTGCCCCCCCTCCCATCTCTATGTAATCTGCAGTCTGTATCTTTAGTCTGCAGACCTCTCTGTGAAACCCTAGCTGCTGTGACTCACTTCCCTCCCTCCCTTCTGTATAGATGTCTGTGTAATCTTACATCTCAGTCAGCTTCTGTACTTCTCACTATCAACATTGAATTCAGCCAAAAAAATCATAGTAAGCATATAATGAGGGAGGATGATGAGCAGGGTAGGTGGAGTAGGAAGAAGTTTTCTCATCTACTGAAAAATATATTACAATTATCACTATTGATTGCTGCAAAAATGTTGAAGGGTTGGGAAAAGTTACTGTCGATTTCAAGAGGTGATTTCATTAAAGGGGTTTTTCAAGAAAAGAAAAGAATGCATATGCAACATCCCCCACCAGGGCCTAGCCTTTTCTTGGGGCCTGGAGTCAGCCGGGGCCCGCAGTACCTGAGTGGCTGGCAGTTGCGGCCTAGGCACGCTTTTGTCACGGTGCTTGGTATGGGGAACCGGAGGGCTGCCCTACAGCCTTTCAGGTCTCCAGCAGGGTGGTGTTGGCAAGAAATGATGAGGGAGAGGCTGCTATAGCGGTTCTCCCTGGGGCAACCCTTTGGTGTCTAGAGTATGAGTCTCTGTGTGGTGGACAGGGTGCCCGTGATGGTGACAGCCGTAGTAGCAGGGACCAGACGAAGGCAGACGTTGAACAAAAACAACTTACAGTTCTTTATTGGAACCGACAGGAACCGCAGCAACGTGCCTTAACAGAATGGTAGATTGCTGAGATGCAGTTGGAGGGAGCCACAGGATGTAGATCATCAGCCTGGATGCAATGGCAGGCTGTGTCCTAGAAGGATGCTTCAGCTTGTCCTGGGGTTGCTTCAGATATCACCCTTTAAGGTAGGATGATATCCCTTTCCTAACTAACTGTCTCACTACAGTCTTCAACAGGGAGCAGGGCTCACCTGCTTTGGTCTGGTGTGCTAGCTGCACTCACTTGCTTAGCTGTGTCAGACTCCTTGGTCTGACTGAAACTGACTTCTAGAAGTGTCCTGGCCAGGGGTTTTGTTACTCCCACTGGTCAGGTGGTGGCTACTCCTCCAATTACATCTCAGCTCACAGAAACAGAGTATAACACATGTGATTGGTTACTGGAATTACATCACCAGGCAGGATCTACCACTGCAGTGCTCATCTGTGTTATCTAGTGTTATGTAGTGACATGCTGTGGGGCTGATCAGACCCTCACAGGCTGCAAGCTACACGGTGGGACGTATTCGCAACCACTCCTCTGCCTTGCATCGGCGAGGGTGTTGCACATACTTGCCGTGCTCATGCTTTCTCACATTGCTATGGTCCTTCCGTTGTTTGGAGCCGGTTCCAGGGGTCATGGGACCTGCTGCAGCTAACGAGTGGCCTCCTTAAACCATTGGATGTCACTTCCATTTTCCAGGAGACTTAACTTCCTGTGCTTTCCTCTGGCCTGAGGGGGCCAGTCGTTGGCTCAAGCAGGTCCTGTGAGCCCCGAACTTTCAGCCTGGTGCAGTCCTAAAAACCATCAGCACTGGAGCGACGTAGCAACTGGAAGCTGGAGCAAGGTGAGTATACTTTTTTCCCTCCTGATCCCCTTTCCACATTCATTCCAAGAAAAATCCTTTAAGACAACCCCTTTAATTCAATAAAGGGCCATATCTGTCATTTAATTTAGCATCATGTTATAGACCACCTGGTCCATCACAGTTGGAGCTGCTGTCCATGATTTATAGAGATGGGTCGGGGTTCCTAAGGGGCCTTCTCCTGATGACATGAAACCATCAACACTGGCAACATAGTCACCAAAGTGCCTGGTGAACTGCCAAGTACAACCAACACTGGCTACATAGTCACCAAGGTAGTAGGTGAAGTGCCATGTACGATCAACACTGGCTACATAGTCACCAAGGTGGCAGGTGAAGTTCCAAGTCACCGAACCGGGATCTTTTTAGTCCCTTGTTTAGCTGTTTCCACCTGTTTTGCAGTTTTCTTTTATTGTGTTTAATAAAGATAATTTCCTGTCGCTACCTGGAGATTCTCAACAAGTTGCTGTTGACAGATGTGTTCTTCCTATTTTGTTTCTGTGTGTATGATTTTGATTATACAATAGTCAATGGAGTGAATTAGCTGCAGGCGTAATTGACTCATACTTAACATCGTAACACCCACAACTGCTCATCCCATAACCACAAAAATGGATGATTTTATATTCATGTATTAACTAGACTTAAAGGGAATCAGATGCTATCCACCATCAGATGGTACCCGCAGCATGTAATAATGCAGGACTGGATGGCTTTAGATAGATAGATAGATAGTTTTGTGGGAAAATACAGAATAATGAATACGATTGATAATAATAATCCATACTAGTAGCCATCTCATCTCTATGCCCAGTCCAGTTTGCTATTGATGTGGGCTTTCTCTGGGAGGGTCCTAGTGTGGGGACATTAATAATACTATTTGAGAAACTGGTAGTTGTTAAGTCTGTGATGGTCTGCCTATCCCACCAAAATGATTCGTTTTGGTTCCTGTATTGTCTAATGTGTTTAGCCACCTAACTTCATTATAAAGAATGACCCTTTAAAAAAATTCCATCATGATAAACCCGGGACAGTTACTCACAGTTGCAGGCACAGTGACTGTAGAAATCTTCTTATTTTTGTTATCCATGGCCTCCTTCCTTCTAAAATCTCGGGGTGGCACGGTGGCTGAGTGAGTAGCACTTCTGCCTTGCAGCACGGGAGTCCTGGGTTTGAATCCCACCCAGGTCAACATCTGTGTTTGCGTGGGTTTCCTCCAGGTCTTCCGGTTCCCTCCCACACTCAAAAACATACTGGCAGGTTGATTAGATTGTGAGGCCTCCATAGGGACAGGGACCGATTTGGCATGCTTTGTGCAGCGCTGCTTAATCTGTGTGTGCTATATAAATAAATAATTATTATTATTAAATTATGCTAATGAGCCTGAGGGGTTACCATAGATCCTCTGTGATCTGGCTTTTACAGGCTGTTACTGTCTCACATGTATGCAATCTAAGGCTACATTCACACGACCGTATTTGTGGGAAACATACCATAAGATAGTGGGGTAGACATTTTTTTTTAAATTGTATTTTTATTACATTTTCAGCAAAACAATACAGGAAAAAACCCACAGAGCATGACCATAGATAAACAATCATACACAAAGTAAGGTAATGTCAGTGTAATGGAGGAACTTCAAATTTAGACATCTATGCTATACTTGATGAAAACGGGTATACATTTTCCAAGTGCAAAATTCGCATATATTCATCTCTGCGGATAGGAATGGGCCCCTTTACTAAGGGGAAAAATACACAAATGGTCAGAAGAACAGGAAAAATTAAAGCTTGCGAAAAATAAAACTGACAAGACAGACGTAGACAAGACTGGGAGTACAGCAGGTATGGGGGGTGAAAGGAGGGTACAAATTGATTCTGAGCTTCTGAGCAGGGGGATCCTGGTCCTTCCAAGACATTGGGGCACATTTACTTACCCGGTCCTGTCGCGATCCCCGGTCTGGACTGTCCGACGAGGATGAAGTCCGGTGCGATTCACCAAGATCGTGCGCCCGATATCCTGCATGTGTCGCTTCCTCGCTCAGGTCCGCCGAAGTTCACCTTCTTCTTCCCGGTGTATGTGAGTGCTTGGCTTGCGATACAAATTGAATTTTAAATCCCGCGCTTAGTCCGAATTAGTCAGGTTGACAGACGACCATGCTCTTGATTTGTGTCGCATGAAAGTTGGCGCGATTGTGCCAAAATCTGATTGCGTGCGCCAATATAACTAAATTTCTAGCACAGCAGAAAACTAAGTGAAAGAAACTGTTGTCATAGTGCCCATGGAATGAGCAAAATACTGAATGACTTTGCTACTTTTTGTTCCCATTAGAGACTTGAAGAACAACTTGATCAGCAAAATGGAACCTGGATCTTTTTTGGGACTGCCAGAGCTCAAGCGCCTGTAAGTAAAAACCGGATTTTTTATCTACTTGTTTTAAGAATAAAAATGGATCCTTAGGAAGCAAGGCGAAACACGTAGTGTCCACCTTTGGTATGCATATACCTGTGTATGTATTGTGTATGTGTCCCTGTGATCTATTTATCATGTATATTTAGTTATATGACTATTGGGGGACTTTTTCTGTGTACTGTATATACTCGAGTATAAGCCAATCCTAGTATAAGCCTACTACAGGGGGCTGGCTGGCTATATACTACAGGGGGCTGGCTGGCTATATACTACAGGGGGGCTGGCAGGGTATATACTACAGGGGCTGGCAGGTTATATACTACAGGGGGCTGGCTGGCTATATACTGCATGGGGCTGGTGGCTGTATACTACAGGGGGCTGGCAAGCTATATACTACAGGGGGCTGGCTGGCTATATACTATAGGAGGCTTGTTGGCTATATACCACAGATAGGGGTGGGGGAGGTCACATAAAAAAGGGGGTAACATAAAAAAAGGAATTCTAAAAAGAAACTTAGAAACTTAGAGCTGTTGCACTTCATATAGACACTTGGTACACTTGAAAGGTATATGGTAAAATGCATTAAAGTTGAAGAATGCAATGTTGTGCACATCTTGCAACTCGCATGCAACCTGTATGTCATTTTTCATGTACAGCCTCGCAACTAAAAGGAAATTAGGAAATACCAATTTTATTGAGAGTTTTATACATAATTTTCTGATTACACTTTACGTGTGACAGGACGCGTCCATGTAGTAAAATGTGTTTCTTTTTTTGTTGTTTTACAGGGACATTTCGAATAACAGAATCGGTTGTGTCCTTCCTGCTACATTTCAGGGACTGAACGGTCTGTCCCGCCTGTAAGTAGACATGGCTTGCTAGAATTGGAATATGCAATATGGCTTAATCTAAACCCTATCATATGTATAGTGTAATACTGTATCTTATTGGAGAAAATTCTTCTTTTATTTATACACTTTCTTTCTCTATAAGTGCTTCATAAGTTAGTCCTCCATGGAGAGCATGGCCGGCATTTGGGTTTGGAAAACTGGGCATTTGCCCAGGGCCCCTTGTCCTAAAGGGGCCCCCTGCATGTGGACTTTTGTGTGCAGATAATGTATTGCTCTTTGAATACTCTATTGGTTGAATGCCCGGGTGAAGATGCTCCTGTCCTATATATCTATCATCTCCTGTCTATATATCTATCATCTATAGTTATCTATCTCCTATAATTTGTCCATTTCCTATCTATATATCTGTCTATCTAACCATTTATCTAACTTTTGTCCATTTATCTGTATATTTTCTATCTACCTATATCCTATTTATTATCTATCAACCAATCGATCTTCTATCTCTCTTCTACTGTATCTATCTCTCATATCTATCTATATTCTATCATATATCTACCCTATATACTCGAGTATAAGCTGACAAAACTGGGAAAACGTATTGACTCGAGTATAGGCCCAGGGTAAGAAATACAGCAACTACTCTTTAATAAAATGTCCAGTAGCAGCCTCCCCTCATCAATAAAATGTCCAGCAGAGCCCCCCTTTAAAAAGAAATGTCCAGCAGAGTCCCCATTTTAAGGCATGTCCAGAAGAGCCTCAGGCATGGAGAAGCGGAGCGGGGCTGGAGCGAAACGGAGTGGGCATGAAGGAGAGGAGTGGGGGCATAAGTGGAGGCTAGAGCGGAGCGGGCTGGAGCAGGACCAACAGTCCGACCCTGATCACAGCCCAGCCCGAGCACAGAAAGAACACAGTGAAGAACACATTGCAGATGTTCCGAACATCTGCTAACTTATCGGAAGACACGCATGCCGAACGGTGATCTTCATAATAGTATGTAAAGAACATTATGTGTGAAGAGCACATTGCAGATGTACGGAACATCTGCAATGTGTCCTTCACTGTGTTTTTTCAATGTGTTCTTTCAGTGAAAATATCTGCAGACATCTGCAATGTGTTCTTCGGTGTTCTTTCAATGTGTTCTTTCAGGGAAAAATGCTTGAGTCTCCCACTGACTTCAATGGGGTTCGTTATTCGATACGAGCACTCGAGCATTGGGAAAAGTTCGACCCGAGTCGAGCATTTTAGTGCTCATCTCTAATTAGCACCCTTTAAAGCAAACCTTTCACTGGTGACAGGTTAAAAAAGACTGTTCTATGCCTCTGTCAGTATTCTGAATCATTTCAGTATTTTATATAAGTTTTATTCACATTACCTGTCTCCCTGCCAGCAGGGAGAGTCCCGGGTGAGAGTGCGGGTGGACAGCTAGCTGCAGCTTGTGTGTGCCTGTGTCTCCTCATGCATTCTTCCTTTTCTCCACATGATCTAACCTTTAAGAATTTAATGTTTTTCCCCATAACCCATGACATTTTGGCTCTCCAGAAAGTCATCCATACCCCTCTTCAACATGTACATAGAGCCCACCGTAACAACCTACTGCAGCAGAGAGTCCTATAGTCTCACTCCTTTTACAGTATAGAATCCCCGTCTATTGGGATGATAGACCCCCCCTCTCCTCTAGGTGTATAGGATGTCCACTGTCTATGGTAATGGTAGAATCGCCTCTCCTCTAGGTGTAGAGGATGCTCCTGTCTATGGTGATGGTAGAACCACCTCTTCTCTAGGTGTAGAGGATGTCCCCTGTCTATGGTAATGGTAGAATCGCCTCTCCTCTAGGTGTAGAGGATGCCCCCTGTCTATGGTAATGGTAAAATCGCCTCTCCTCTAGGTGTATAGGATGTCCCCTGTCTATGGTAATGGTAGAATTGCCTTTCCTCTAGGTGTAGAGGATGCCCCCTGTCTATGGTGATGGTAGAACCTCCTCTCCTCTAGGTGTAGAGGTTGCCCCCTGTCTATGGTGATGGTAGAACCGCCTCTCCTCTAGGTGTAGAGGATGTCCCCTGTTTATGGTGATGGTAGAACCTCCTCTCCACTAGGTGTAGAGGATGCTCCCTGTCTATGGTGATAGTACAATCACCTCTCCTCCAGGTGTAGAGGATGCCCCCTGTCTATGGTGATAGTAGAATCACCTCTTTGTATATGTTAATGGCACATTTGTATATTTTTGTTTCCTTTAGTATTTCACAAAGGCCCTAAGTGGCCGAAACATGACTGTGAATACCGTCTATTTTAAATTGAATCAACTGTATCTTCTACAGTGTTGCACGATAGTGATGAGCGAGTATACTCGTCCGAGCTTGATGCTCGGTCGAGTATTAGCATACTCGGACCGGCTCATTGCTCGGACGAGTATTTGCCCTGCTCGATAACGAGCATTTAATTTAAAAAAAAAAGTGAAGAACAGTAAAAAGATACAATTAAAACATTTAATTTAATTGTTTAATTGAAGAAAACAGTGAAAGAACACAGTGCAGAACAGATTGCAGATGTTCGAAAGTTTACTAGAGATGAGCGAGTATACTCGTCCAAGTATACTGCTGGGTCGAGTATTAGCATACTCGGACTGGCTCGTTGCTCGGACGAGTATCTCGCCGGCTCGAGCATTAAATTAATAAAAGACGGTGAAGAACAATGTTTACAGTGAAGAATAACACATTACACATGTTTACAGAGGTTTTCCTTGTAAAAACACATTGAAAGAACACTATTCTTCACTTTGCAGGTGTTCGCGCGTGTCTTCCGATAAGTTCGGAGATGTGCGCGAACACCTGCAATGTGAAGAATAGAATAAAAACAGTGAACACAGGACCATTTAAGTGCAGAACACACTGAAAGAACACTATTCTTCACATTCCAGATGTTCTGAACATCTCCTAACTTAGAGGAAGGCACGCGCAAACACCTGCAAAGTGAAGAATATGGGGCAGATTTACTTACCCGGCCCATTCGCGATCCAGCGGCGCGTTCTCTGCACAGGATTCGGGTCCGGCTGGGATTTAAGAAGGTAGTTCCTCCGCCGTCCACCAGGTGGCGCTGCTGCGCCGAAAATAATCTTAACGCCCCGGAATGCACCATCCCATAGTGTTTTTAATGTTTTAATTCTATTCTTTACTTTGCAGCTGTGCGCGCGTATCTCCGAACCGGAGAGACACGCGCGCACACCTGCAATGTGAAGAATAGTGTTATATAAATGTGTTCTTACAAGGAAACATCTGTAAACATCTGGAATATTTTATTATGCACTGTCCTTTTAATGTTCTCTTTTACTAAAAAAATGCTCGGGTCTCCCATTGACTTCAATGGGGCTCGTTATTCGAGACGAGCACTCGAGCATCGGGAAAAGCTCGTATCGAATAACGAGCACCCGAGTATTTTAGTGCTCGCTCATCTCTACTTCTTACCTCATGTGATTAGGAGCAGGAACTTTATCAGATATGTGATATTTTCTGGAATTTTTTTGGAAATAGACCCTGTACTCTTTATTCATTTCCCATCACATGCCTATAGACATCTTAATTAATTTAGTAATTTAGTAATTAATTGAATTACTTCTTTCTTATGTGATTGGAAGCAGGAAGCAGCTAACGTTATCAGAGATGGGATTTCATTGCATCTCAAATTAACTGGATTTTGATAGAAATGTTCCATTGGTTTACTAGATATACTTTATCTGATACAATTTAGTCAGAGTGGAATAGAAATAATAATTCTTTTAAATAATTAAATACTAATTCTTGTATTTATATAGCGCACACAGATTCCGCAGCGCTGCACAGAGTTTTGCCAAATCAGTCCCTGTCCCCAATGGGGCTCACAATCTAATCAACCTACCAGTATCTTTTGGAGTGTGGGAGGAAACCGGAGGACCCGGAGGAAACCCACGCAAACACAGACAGAACATACAAACTCTTTGCAGATGTTGACCTGGATGGGACTTGAACCCAGGACCCCAGCGCTGCAAGGCTGTAGTGATAACCAGTGAGCCACAGTACTGCCCCTTTCCCCCTGGGTAAGCTAATACTAATGTGTATGATCAGTTTTAGCGATCACTCTCAGAAATGTGATATAATATGGTCACTAGATTTTTATATCTGTGAGTGGGGAAACCTCATGACTAACTAAGTAAAGAGGCCATTGTGGCCATGTAATTTTTTTTATCAGACACAGTTCTGTAGGCTTCCTATTGGCTGTGATTGGTATTATTCTTCTTTGCAAATACTCCCCTGCACCTCCTAACTGGTGCCAGGTTATAGGAAAACAACCACTAAAGCTACATTCACACTGCCATTGCCCGCCGTACCGTACCCACGGCAGGCAACGGCAGTGCACGGGGAGAGGAGGAGGAAGTGAGCGCAGCTCCCTCCCGCCCCTCTCCAAAGGAACACATGGCGCACAGCGCCTTACTACAGAGAAAAATAGGTCCTATTTTTTTCCGGGGTACGGAGTGGTACGGTGCCGCACGTGTGCGGCACCGTACTGCTCCCGTAGGGCGCCGTGCACCCATTGCCGTCTATGGGGGACGTATATTGGCCATATATACTTCGGCCGTATATACGTCCCCCTTGCGGCAGTGTGAATGCAGCCTTAGTTTAACAAAAAAACAAACTAAAAATACTCACCTGCGCTCCTCTTCATCCCGATCCTGGCGGTAGTCTCCTTTAATCTTGACACGCCTGGATCACCTATAGAAGGAGCGTTGGACATCTTATTATGCACGTGCTCTGCGTAAAGTCACCTCCTTCTCCTATGCTCCCAGCATAGGAGAGGTAGGTGTCAGGTGTGCATAATTAGCAGTCCGGAACACCGGACATCTAATACTGCACTCTCCCTGTGTGATGTCACCTCCCTTGCTCCCAGCATAGAAGAGGTAGGTGCCGGGTGTGCATAATTAGCAGTCCGGAACACCGGACATCTAATATTGCACACCCACTGCGTGATGTCACGTCCTTCTCCCATGCTCCCAGCATAGGAGAGGTAGGTGTGGCGCGTGCATAATTAGCCGCCCGGAACACCGGACATCTTATTCCTGTGATCCGTGCTGTTAATTACATATTTCTTTTCCAGGTAATCCTGACATGTCAAGATTAAAGAATACCACCGCCGGGATCGGGATGAAGAGGAGCGCAGGTGAGTATTTTTTGTTAAACTAAGTGGTTGTTTTCCTGTAAGGGATTTTTTAAAGGTATCTCCTAAAGCTTTAGACTTTTTCAGGTATTGTCCCTCGATATTTCTGTGTGTTTTGTAAGTAGCAGCAGGACTGTGAAATATGCATTCATATTCCATGATTGTAGCTGGACTTGGAGTAGTCTGGTCCACTGGTGTGTGATATGTCTTCACTGAACACAGAACAGCCCCTCCCATCTGCCGAGTCACCCCTGTAGCATGCTTACGGAATTTTATTGATATAATATTATTAAATAATATTCAATACTTGTTTGAACAATCACTCAGATGGGAAAGACTGTGCTTTGTTCAGTGGAGAGATATCACACACTATTGCTCCAGAGTACTGCAAGTCCAGCTACAATCCTTGAATAAAAATAGATTTAGTAAAAATTTCAATCCTTAGGATGAGTGAACAATATTGGATGGTGGGAGGGGAGACGCCCAGTGAGTTCCGTTTTTGTTTTACAGGTTAATGACATCGAATAACGAGCACCCGAGCATTTTAGTGCTCGCTCATCTCTAGTAGTGTGTCATTTATTTACAGGACTAGCAGACGAAGTAGATACGATGTCTGGAACTGTTTAACCTTTCCAATCACTTTTTGTGGGTGGCAAAAGAAGTGGCAATGCAGAAATTTTTTAGTACCGTATTTTTGGGACTACAGTATATCAAATCCTTTGATTTTCTCAGAAATCAAAGGTGCGCCTTATAGTCCAGTGCGCCTTATATATGAACCGTACTTACAGACAACAGCTGCATTGAACAGTGCACAGGTCTGCCACCTGCTGGTCATTCATCCTTATAATCAGGTGTGCCTTATAGTCCAGTGCGCCTTATATATGAACCGTACTTACAGACAACAGCTGCCTTGAACTGTGCACAGGTCTGCCACCTGCTGGTCATTCATCCTTATAATCCGGTGCGCCTTATAATCCGGTGCGCCTTATATATGAACCTAGACATTTTAGCAGGCATTTATTGATGGTGCGCCTTATACTCCTGTGCGCCGTATAGTCTGAAAAATACGGTAAGTACATTGTGTAGGATAATAATTTTATTTTTTCAACAAATCAGGCATTTTAGAACATGGGCACTACTTATGTTATTTTTTTGTTTATTAATAATTATGTGTATTCTAAGGAAAGGGATGTGAATTTATTTAGGCCGTAGGATATCTTAGTCCTGGAGGCCTGATTGCTCATAAATATACTCTGATACTATTGTACTGCAGTATGTTCTACATTTTCTGCTTCCGGCACAGTTGAATGACAGTGTGGGATGCCTTTATTTCTGATTTTTTTTCTCCTAATAGTGAAATCTGCTGTACATTATTCCTTATCTGAGGTTGTGGATTTTAAGAACTTTTCGTGCCTGATATTTAAAACTATTTAAAGAGGTTGTGCAATAGTTTTCTCAACATTGTACGTATAGCTTTACTAAGTATTTGTTATTACTGTACAAAATTTAAAAAAAAACATTATTGATGATAATTTTAGGTGATTTCCAGCTTCTATCTTATCATATTTTGGATGAAAGTAACATTACAGTGGATATTGAGGAGACAATTAAAGGTGTTTCTGACATGGAGACCTTCACTCTAGTGTGGGATAACGTGTCCTCCTCTCCTCTGCCTGCAAATGCATCTTCTCTAGAGGTCAGTGATAAACTAGTGATAAGACGCAGTCTATGGGGCTCATTTACTAAGGACCCGAATCGCAAATTTTCGTCAGGTTTCCCGAAAATTACCGGTTTGCGCCGTTTTGGCCCCAAGGTTTTTAGTGCACGCGATCGGATTGTGTTGCATCGGCGCCAGGTTTCAACCCGACGGATTCGGAAAAAACGCGGTATTTAAAAAAAAAAAATGTTTCGCTTGACACGCACTTACATGCACCAGGAAGAGGATGGAGAACTCCGGCAACACCTAGTGGATATCGGGTGCAAGACCTTAGTGAATCCCGGCCGGACCCGAATCCACATTGGACAATGCACCGCAGGATCACGAATGGACCGTGTAAGTAAATGAGCCCCTATGGGCTATATGAGATATGAGATATATGGATGTGAGATAGACCCTTAACTTTGTTTTAACACAACACAAACAATGGCTTTGGAATACATACACAAAATACATGATAATGCCAAAATGGCCACAGCTTTATTTAAATCACAGGATTGGAACAATTACAGGAGGGTTCTATACGTACTGTGAGTTCCACAGACGTCTGACGTATAGAACCCAGCCAGGCAGTAAAAATTGTCTAGTACAGGCAGTTACATACATGATAAGTTCTTTAGGATAGTTATTAAGTTGAATTTGTAGGTAAGTTGGAACAGGAATATTTTATAATTGTAGCTCTAGACAAAACTTTTTGTTTGCCCCAGTGACAACTGGGTTTTCAAAATGTTGTGTGTAATGGGACCAAGGATTATCCATAAAGCTTCATTACAGACACCTTACAGCTGATCACTGCAGCCTGGGACTATAGTAAAGCATCCAGAGAGGTCACCAGAGGTCAGAGGGGGCAGAGGGGTCCGTCTGTAACTAGGGGTCGTCTTAAGTCCGTGACCACCTGTATATACAGTATATATTCCACATTTTATCACAGTTATCAAATATCTGCCTTATGTTTTGTTACCACCATAGCCACATGTCTTGTTTGTTGATCATTTTGTTGTACAGGCGGTCCCCCTACTTAAGAACACTCGACTTACATATGACCCCTAGTTACAAACGGACCTCTGGATATTGGTAATTTACTATACTTTAGTCCTAGGCTACAATAACCAGCTATAACAGTTATCACTGGTGTCTGTAATGAAGCTTTAGTGTTAATATTGATTCTTATGACAATCCAACATTTGTAAAATGCAATTGTCACAGAGACCAAAAAAGTTCTGTCTGGGATTACAATGATAAAATATACAGTTCTGACTTACATACAAATTCAACTTAAGAACAAACCTACAGAATCTATCTTGTATATAACCCGGGGACTGCCTGTATATGTATATATTTCCTATCACAGTGTCTGGAGAAGGTCCATGTGAGGACCGAAACGTCACATGTTGTTTGCTGTGAAAATAAAAGAAAAAATGTTTAACCATTGATATATAGTGTAACTGGAATCATCTACTACTTACTATAAGGGATTGGGTCCCTTTCCGGAGCACCTTATTGGTTAAAATGTGATGTGCAGCTGAATCCTTTATTCTAGGGATAAGAGGGCTGATTCGGATGATTGCCATCTGAGCTTATTCAATTTTGCATCTGTGACTCAACTATTAAAATTTCTTCTTTCTAGGTGAAAAAAGCTGTTCTAGAAATCCTAAGCGTGCAGTGTCCGGATGCCATCGCTAACCAGAAGGAAAGTTCATCCGTCAAGTATTTCAGGAACTTTGAATCCGGTTACAATCCGGTATGGAAAATGCACTTTATCATTTCACCTAAGATGAGTGGGGAGAGATATTAAAACATTGCTAATAAATATAAATCCTCAGGTCTACATAAACTTAGGCTGCATTCACACGACCGTGGGGGGGTGAGCTTGCGGCTGTACTTACGTCCTCTATAGACGGCAATGGGGGATGGAACGATATGGTGCTACACACGTGCGGCACCGTACCGCTCCGGACATGTCCTACCTTTCCCTGTATTACGGTGCCGTGCGTCATGCATCGCTATGGAGAGGGGTCACCCTTCCACCTCTCCATCGCGGCGAACGTACACCCGCCAGGCTACGGCCACGTGTGAATGCAGCCTTACTTGTTATTGTCTTTTAATTACTGCAAACAATAGACTTTCTTTCCCTGTAACGCAGAAAAATGATAACGAGGTTCCGCCAATTCTTCAAAACCTTCTCCGATAACGACACATTCTCTCCACAGTATTTCTACTGGGGAACTATAACTGAGACTGAAGCGTTTTGTGGCCGATATTCCATGAAGAGCCCATCAATGGTGTATTATAGTTATGAATATAATCCAGTAACTCAGTCATCCTATGGTCGTCTCTCACTTACTTTACATAACAAGGTATGTATCCGCTCAATAGTATATTTCTTATTTGTTTTGGTTGGTAAAGCGAGTAAAAATGTTACTTGGTTTCTAACACAGGTGACATCTAATGCTAATGGCTATGAGATGTAAAAACACCATTCAAGGCCATACAACTAGTAGCGACAGTGGTATTTAAAGGGTTTATGACAGGGCCCCATCATTGCCACCCCTGCCATGCAATCCCAGGTTGACCATTGTTCATGTATTGTGGGGGTAGGGAAGGAGGAGCTGTTGAGGTTTTTTTTTAAATTTAAAGGGAACCTGTCACCAGGGACCTCATTTTCAGGTTGCAGAAGCCCATGACACCTGCATCTGCCTTTCTGCCTTCTCTAAGCATTTGCATTACAATACAATTCTATGTTATAACTTACCTTGCACCCTGACAGAATCCTCTATGTAGTCCCTGGGGTTGGGCTTTGGTTTGGATGCATTCCAAAAAACAACATGTGACTTGTCTGTGCTGCTCACTCCTCAGCTCTCAGCCCCCATTCCTGTGCAGCTCCTTCCTCCCTCCTTTCTCCTTCACAGAGCTCACAGTGTGGCGCTGGCATAAATCTATGGGCTGGTAGTTGTCAAGGGTGTACAGAGAGGGCTCATGTGTTGAGCTCTCGCCATACATGGCGGTTGTCAGCTGTGTTAGACACAGACAGCTGACAGTAACTTCTGCAGTCAGTACTGGCACCAAAGCAGTTAACGCAGCAGTTAACTTGTTAGGCATTAAACAGCACTGCAAATTAGCGCCACCATTTTTAAATTCCAATTGGCGCCCAGCATGACATCATTGGTGGACACTAATTAGTCTCCATGACATTTGGGAGGCGGAGTTTATATCATGTGCTGGTGCACTGTATGGCAGCGTTTGATATAAACCCCTCCCCTCTGGATAAGTCGCTCAATTGTATTTTCTCCCCTGTTTGCACAGGTTGCTTCTTTTCTTTTTTTTTACATATAATTGTGTTTTTTGTTGTTGTTGTTTTCAGCTTTGTTTTGCCTACAAGGGATATATCACAAATGGACTTTATTTATATTTTGAATATGAAGACAATAGTAATCCAGGAACTGTCCGTACTGCATACGATACCTTTAGTTATGATTTCGAACAGGGGAACAGGTAGGATTCTCTTCCATTTTTGATTTATTTTTAAAGTGAAATGAAAATTAAGACTAACCCTTAGCGTAACTATAGTGGTTGAAATGGTCGCAGTTGCCCCCTAGGACACAAAGAGACTTACAAGCAACCATACAAAATTTTGACCTTTAAAGGACACCTGTCATCAGGTCTGTGTCACTTGTCCTGTCACCTCTACCTATTGGAGCAGCTAGGAGGAGTACCCCTTGCATTGCAGGGGAAATTGGACAAACACTAAGGACTGGTATTGAAATTAAAATTAAATCTTTATTGGTGAAAAATGCAAACATATAAAAATATACAAGTGACAGAATATGACACTAATATATGAATAAAATTTGTGTATATGGGTTACAAAATGAGCAAGCAAGTGAGGTGGCACGGATACAGAAGCGGGACTACCTGGACAAGGTGGAGGTGGATGGTACATTCAGTAAATGCAAATGGAGCTAGGCCTGAGGTGTATATTGCACCAAAGGTGTTATGTCTATGTGTCAATCTATTGGCAACCAAACATTAAATGCCCAAGAATGGGACAGATTATGCATTATAAAAAAGATGAGTAAACAAGTGAAAAACCAGCTCCTACCAGATTTGAAAAGGTAATAGTGCTCCACCGTCCAGGATGTGCCGCGTCCCCGACACGCGTTTCGGCTCGCGCTGAGCCTTCGTCTGGGGGTTGAGCAGCTCACAAGGATCCCATCCCAGCCTTTATCTAGTTATTTCATACATTAATCATTGTAAAATCATATTTTCTTTATTATGTAAATGAGGCTGGTCACATGGTCAGAGGCAGTGATGTCACCCCTGTAACCCCTCCCCTCCCCCTGCTCATGTCTGTGTGTAATGTATAGTAAAGCATGGCTAGTGTGTGCTGCATCTGCTGACATGCTGCATCCTCCTAATACACAGACACAGACATCAGCTACACAAGTACCTGACATGTTCTGCTATAACATGGCTGCCTGGCGCTGTTGTATCTCTCCTATACACACACACATGCACACACAGGCTGCAAGGGACGCCAGCACCAGGAATCACATCATTATACAGCCTCACATAATTATACAGGCTGTCAGTCATGCACTGGGGGTGTGGCTGTACCTCCCACTCATGAATAAGCTGGACAGCACGAATATGCTGGACATTTCACAGGTCATTTGCATACAGCTTTAGGACCTCATTGCTTAGGTTTACAGGCATGTAGAGGGACAATGAAGGGATAGAGGCAATGCTCTCTAATGGCAGTTTATGAAAATATATTTAGTTTAGGGGGGTTATTTTGCATGACGGGTTCTCTTTAATTTAATCATCATAAATCCTCCAACCTCACTCTGCACACTATCATTAATAGCCACACCAGACAGAGGTAGCATTCTTGTTTTGTCTCTGTTTTTATAATAATAATTTATAATTGAAAACACAATTGTAACAAGTATCATAATAATCATGAATCATACCTGGACATCGTGCTATCGTACAACCCCATCAGCACATCAGTCTCCATTTCCACATTTAAAATCAGTAATAGACGTTGTGTCGCTTTGATGTAAAGATATCAAGCAGTAAAGCGGTGACCCAGATATTATGTAACTCAGAGAAAGATATCTAAACAGAGACTCTGAAACTATAGAAAACCTGTGAGTCCGGATTGTTCGAATAACAGCACCCAACCTCATACTAGTGTAAGAGCTATGCCCCTAGATTGCATACCTGGATGCTCATTAGCATAAAGTAAAATTTGATTTTAGAATTAAGGAGGAAATAATATTAATAAATATATAATAAAGAAGATTGC
Organism: Engystomops pustulosus; assembly: GCA_019512145.1. Classification (NCBI taxonomy): domain Eukaryota; kingdom Metazoa; phylum Chordata; class Amphibia; order Anura; family Leptodactylidae; genus Engystomops; species Engystomops pustulosus. The sequence continues at coordinate 7,551,831 of CM033645.1, forward strand.
CACAGTCCCGGTCCCTGGATCTATGAGTAAGCGTCCCTGGTTTATCATGATGGATTTGGATGGTAGATTTCCTTTAAAGGGAACCTACCATCACGATTCTACCGATAAAGGTAGATTGGGTGGTATGTGGATGTAAGGGACGTGAGGATAGCTCTTTTTAGAGCTAATCCTCACGTCCCCGCTAACTTTTACTAAACTTTATTACCTTAATATGTAAATTTACTTTTGCCGCTACTGGGGCGTGGAGTAGCTGGGCACGAGGCTACACAGCGCGGCTACTCTACGCCCCAGTAGCCACGTTACTCCTCCTACCTTGTGTGTGCGGTGCGCAGCATCCGACAAGCTGGAGTTCTGCGCATGCGCAGTAGCTCCGGCCTCGGAGCTGTGGCTGCTCAGCCGCTGACCTGCGTTCTGCGCATGCGCAGAACGCCAGCATGTCGGGCGAGGACGCGCAGCTACGAGAAGCTGCGTGCTGAACACACCAGGTAGAAGGAGTAACGTGGCTACTTGGGCGTGGAGTAGCCGCGCTGTGTAGCCTCGTGCCCGGCTACTCCACGCCCCAGTAGCCGCATAAGTAAATTTACATATCAAGGGAATAAAGTTTATTAAAAGTTAGCGGGGACCTGAGGATTAGCTCTATAGGTAGAATCGTGGTGGTAGGTGCCCTTTAACATTAAAGGAGGTTCCAAGCTACAACTTTACTGCTTAGCAATTAAACTTCACTAGAAATGTGAATATAACCCTGTGTAATTAGTGCTGGTTTTAATTAATTGTCTCTTATCTTTCTAGTTGGACGTACACTTGTATAGATTTGTTACAACTTGTAAAAACTAAGTACAGAGGAAGAAATTACAATATGATTTATATCTACATTTTATCGAACAAAGATTATTACATAGACGTCGTGTACATTGGACAAACTGTAACTACTGATGACTTTAATGGTAGGTAACCGCAGGTCAGGCTTATGGCTGCATATAAATGAATGTCAGCATTTGGTTCCGGATCAGGTCCGGTACCTGAACCACATATTTTTTTCAAGGTTCAGTTAAACCCGAACCAGATTGAGTTCCTTTCATCCTTACTACTGATTGGTGATTTTGTTGCTATTAGTAATCAGATTATTAGGACTCTTGTTTTCCTCCAATGTATAACTATTTTATGGGAATTTTATTTCTTGCAGTTGATAGAAGAAGTGCGGCCTTATCACAAAGTGGAGTCTTTATACAAGATGTCAGCGTGACCCAGTCAGTGAGCGCTTCTAAGAACCAGTATACCATCACTGTAACGCCGTATAATTGTGGATACAACTTTCCACTTTTTGTGGCTGCGTTTGCACAGGTAGGTAATTGGGTGAATACAATTGTATTTCCAGAAAAACAATCAGGGTTCTTAAAGGGAGTTTCACCACTAGCCCCGGCACCCATGAGGACGCCACGCTAGTGGTGAAACATGTCGGGGGGGGGGGCTGTAGTGTTTCATGTTTTATTTAGCGATCATAGGACCTACCGGATATCTAACATAGTTAGAAATTACGAGTGGCATAATTTGCAAATGAATTTGTGAATGGTGGATGTGTGTCTTCAGCAAAAATATTTGTGATTGAGACTGAATAATTCCTGAAAATTACAGTGGAGCTGCTTACACTCCGACTATTCACGAAAGGATAATGTAATTTAAACAACATCGTTGAGAGTGTTACATTGTATGACACTATTTGATACGATCGATGTGTGCTGACTCAATGGTGACACCTAGTGTCCCAAAATAAAAGCTATCCACACGTGAATTTAAAATATCTTGCGCTCGAGATTCTGTGTGTAAGGAACAATGGGGCAGATTGGACGTACACTTGTATAGATTTGTTACAACTTGTAAAAACTAAGTACAGAGGAAGAAATTACAATATGATTTATATCTACATTTTATCGAACAAAGATTATTACATAGACGTCGTGTACATTGGACAAACTGTAACTACTGATGACTTTAATGGTAGGTAACCGCAGGTCAGGCTTATGGCTGCATATAAATGAATGTCAGCATTTGGTTCCGGATCAGGTCCGGTACCTGAACCACATATTTTTTTCAAGGTTCAGTTAAACCCGAACCAGATTGAGTTCCTTTCATCCTTACTACTGATTGGTGATTTTGTTGCTATTAGTAATCAGATTATTAGGACTCTTGTTTTCCTCCAATGTATAACTATTTTATGGGAATTTTATTTCTTGCAGTTGATAGAAGAAGTGCGGCCTTATCACAAAGTGGAGTCTTTATACAAGATGTCAGCGTGACCCAGTCAGTGAGCGCTTCTAAGAACCAGTATACCATCACTGTAACGCCGTATAATTGTGGATACAACTTTCCACTTTTTGTGGCTGCGTTTGCACAGGTAGGTAATTGGGTGAATACAATTGTATTTCCAGAAAAACAATCAGGGTTCTTAAAGGGAGTTTCACCACTAGCCCCGGCACCCATGAGGACGCCACGCTAGTGGTGAAACATGTCGGGGGGGGGGGGCTGTAGTGTTTCATGTTTTATTTAGCGATCATAGGACCTACCGGATATCTAACATAGTTAGAAATTACGAGTGGCATAATTTGCAAATGAATTTGTGAATGGTGGATGTGTGTCTTCAGCAAAAATATTTGTGATTGAGACTGAATAATTCCTGAAAATTACAGTGGAGCTGCTTACACTCCGACTATTCCTGAAAGGATAATGTAATTTAAACAACATCGTTGAGAGTGTTACATTGTATGACACTATTTGATACGATCAATGTGTGCTGACTCAATGGTGACACCTAGTGTCCCAAAATAAAAGCTATCCACACGTGAATTTAAAATATCTTGCGCTCGAGATTCTGTGTGTAAGGAACAATGGGGCAGATTTACTTACCCGGTCCATTCGCGATCCAGCGGCGCGTTCTCTGCGCTGGATTCGGGTCCGGACGGGATTCATTAAGGCAGTTCCTCCGACGTCCACCAGGTGGCGCTGCTGCGCTGAAGAGCGTCGGAACGCACTCAAGTTCACCGGCCTATTCCTAGTGAAGGTAAGTGCAAGCTCCGCGACACATTTTTTTTTTTTAAATGCAGCGGTTTTTCCGAATCCGTCAGGTTTTCGTTCGGCCACGCCTCCCGATTTCCGTCACGTGCATGCCAGCGCCGATGCGCCACAATCCGATCGCGTGCGCCAAAATCCAATTCAGGGGAAATCGGCGCAAATCGGAAATATTCGGGTAATACGTCGGGAAAACGCGAATCGGGCCCTTAGTAAATGACCCCCAATGAATCAAAAGATGACAGTGTGAAGAAATTTAAAACTCCCATCACACATCATTCAAGGCACTAAAATTAAAAAAGAAAATACATCTCTATAATCAGTTTAATTTGAGGTCCTAGTGATTGTAGATTTTTATTACACCTTTTTGTAGTGCCTCATAAAGGATATAAAACTTTTAAATGAATAAATAAAGATTTACTTTTTAGACACACACAAGTGTACCAGTGTTGACAAATGGGTTTCAGTGAGGTCCTAATTGGGCCTTTTTTGTAAATAAATTAATCTGAATAAAAAAATTTGGACCCAGTCATCATATATCCACGTTGTAGTTGTTTAAAATACTTAAAGGGAACCTGTCACCAGATTCACTAATAAGCCTAATAACAAGTTCCCATAGCATTTTACTAACTTGTGTCCACACTGTTTTTAGCTAAAAATGCATAGTTCCTATCCCTAGAAAATTAAGTGTGTAAGCCTGTCTAGGACCCTGCCTGGAGAAGCAAGGTGTCCCAAGGGTGTGTGCCATTCATGTGAAGCAGTGTTTCTCTCACCTCATGTCTGTAGGGTCCTCTGCTCTGCACTGCTGGAAGAACAGACATGAGGTGAGAGTTGCACTGTCTCACATGATAGCACTTGCCCTTGGGACACCCTGATTCTTTGGGCTGGGTACTAGACATGCTTACACACTTAATTTTGTAGGTGCCAAGTAGGTTTACAAACATCATTTTCTGGGGATAGGAACTGTGTTTTTTTAGCTAGTGTGGGAACAAGTTAGTATAGGTCTATTGGAACTTGGTATTAGGGTTATTGTGAAAATCTGGTGCCAGGTTCACTTGAGAAAAGAGAAGATATGAACACAAAAGCCCAATGTAAACAGAAACATTCACTTCTTCTGGGCTCTGGGACATAGCTTTACTAGAATCTCATTGAAGTGAATAGATCTCTTACCATGCATGGAGGACCAATTCTTCATTGTTGTCCTTCACTGCTTTAACTTTAGGATAAGTTTGGATAAGTTTAGTGGATGTTCCGACAAACTCATAGAAATTTACTGAACCGAGCCATGAATCACAACTTCATTTCAGTGATTCTAACTTTCGTCCGGTAAATCCTGTTTGTCAGAACAAACTTGCCTCATCTTTAACTTTTAACCTTTATCCGCATAAGTCTAATTACCAATGTCCATCTGATGTTGTACTTATTACCCCCTATTATATCATAGAACACAATCACTCGCTCAGATTCAGCCATCTATACATCATCCTCTTGGACACAAAATGCCTCAATCCAGATAAATCGAACCCAAACGGCATCCCCCCCCATCGGAGGAACATTCAGCATTAAAGCTTATGGAAGAGAAATAAGAGGTACAGTTATGTGTCTAGTCGTTCTGAACACTGCTCTGGTTATGGGCTAAAACATTATTGGCATGAAAGATTAACATTTTTAAGATATATTAAAATATAGCAAAAACTTGACAAAAGATTTGGAATTTTATCCAGATTCCCAGTACTTGGCAGAGAATGTTGAGTGTAAATTGTTATGCAGCCCCCGTACAGTAAAATCAAGTTCCAGCTTTTGGGAAGAGGTGGTAAACCACAGAAGACCAAAATCGGGAATGGGCTGTAGTAGGTTAAAGGTGCATTTTTACAAGCAAATTATTATGATTTGTTCATTTCTAGATAAATGTAAAGATATTTGTGTTAACAAAGTAGATAAAGTAATATTCACCGATTGTATTCCTGTAAATAACACCCAACCTTGTGCTCGGACGATGACATAAGCCGACACCTGGGACCGGAATCTAAGTGATACCTTGGTCTTCACCAGAGCCCGCCGCAAAGTGGGTTGGATTGCTGCGGCGTGATTCCACCAAATCATTCCACAGGTGCAACTTGTCCGCGGTGGCAGCCAAGACGAGGTGCTGAGACATTGGGGGTCATTTACTAAGGGCCTGATTCGTGTTTTCCCGACGTGCTACCCGAATATTTCCGATTTGCGCCGATTTCCCCTGAATTGCCCCGGGATTTTGTTGCACGCGATCGGATTGTGGCGCATCGGCGTTGGCATGCATGCGATGGAAATCGGGGGGCGTGGCCGAACAAAAACCCGACGGATTCGGAAAAACCGCCGCATTTAAAAAACAAAAAGTGTTGCGGAACTTGCACTTACCTTCACCAGGAATAGGCCGGTGTACTTGAGTGCATTTCAGTGGACTTCAGCGCAGCAGCCCCAACTGGTTTACGTCGGAGGAACTACCTTAGTGAATCCCGGCCGGACCCTAATCCACCGCAGAGAACGCGCCGCTGGATCACGAATGGATCGGGTAAGTAAATCTGCCCCATTGAGCAGAATCGTAGTCGGGGACAGGCAGGAGGTCAAGGCAGGCAGCACAGAACTGGGGTCACAACAGGAACTCGGAATAATAGCACAAGGCATCCAACAAGCGTTTTCTAAGGCTGTGAGTTACAGCTGGGAGAGGCTGGGTTAGAAGGGATTCTGGGAATGGCCAGCACCAATCAACGGTGCGCTGGCCCTTTAAATCTTCAGGAGCCGGTATGGGTCTCTTGGAGAGGGGCACAGGTGACCCTGCGACCCGAGCACCCGTGACATGCTCATCTCCAATATACTATGTCCCCTCTGTTCCTTTTCCTGTAGCATATTTTACGATACAGTACGATATTATAGCACTTTATTGATGCACGGGCTGGGGGCGGGAGGGGTAATTTTGTGAATAATTTCACCCCAATTGTTACATACAGCTACAGTTACATACATACACTACAAGAGGCACATTCATACATGTTGTTAGTTCCTTGGTTGCGTACAAACATAGTTATAGGACATTGCAATACAGCACATACAGATTGCAGGACCACATTATATTACATATGGGGGAACAATTACAGTAGAAAATACCCGAGTGACAATAACAAATTGACACAGGCTAAACAGACATGCATAGGGGTTACTACAGTAGGGGTGCCGGTGGGGGTAGTAACTGTGATTGAGGTGATACAGCGGTGTGCTGCTGCTGATGCTCTTGTTGGCTTGGCAGAAGAGACACTGCCCATAGCTCCATTTTTGCCAATTACTGGGGCTTATGCTGCCTGTTGTTGGCTACTACTGGAGCCTTGGCACGGCATTCCTTCTAACTTGCGGAAAGGCTCTGTTTGTGATCTCTTACACTTACGCACATCCTCCCTCACCCTTACAACAACCAAATGCTTGTACACTCAAAAACAAGACCCCAATGCTCCAAAATGCACTGAGACCATTCTAATAAAGACATCAACCCGATTCCTGTCTATTGTGTTTGGTCTTTGGTGTGCACCGTACTTCACCGAGCTCCGACCCCTACATCAATTTGCATCCATTGTTGGAACTGCATCTCAACAATTCAACAATTCAAAGCAAACATCTGAATTACAGTTGTTGCTAATATTTAGAACTTTGCTCGCACCCATACACCAATTTATGAAAAATACTTTCACCCTGTGAGCGCTTTTTGCCTCTCCCCCTTTCTTTCTCCTGGTTATATGATTGGACCTCTGGCGTTTCGGAGTACAGTCCACTTGGTGTAGTTTCAGGTGTCCTTAGGTCAGCTGGAAGCTGCCAAGCAGAAAGGTTTTATGTGCACTGAGATGTTGGTGAGACAAGGACAAGCTACACTTACGAAGGTGGTGATGCCTTGAAGGACTCTTCTGAATGATGTTAAAATGTGTAAGAGGTTATTTGTGGAATTTTTTATTTAAGTTTTATTTTTTTTTATATTTAAGAATGTCATTTATAACGCTATTTAATATGTTATTTAAAATGTTAATAATTGTTTATATATGAGGTCTATTAATATATTTACTTCTGGGGCTATTTCAACCAAATATGTGGTTGATTTCAAGGACAACTACCATCAGGATTATGGATTATAAACCAAGTACACTTACATGCTGCTGTGTGCCCCCTTTGTCAGGATCTGTTCTTCTTTAATCTTTTTATGCCTTTGTTTTTACGAAAAAAGGCTTCAAAATGAGCCTGAGGGGCTCCATAGAAGGTAATGGAGCCTGGAACCCCTCAGGCTCATTTGCATAGTTTTTAAATCATATTTTCTTAAATATGGAGGGCATAAGAAGGTTAAAGAAGAGCAGATCCTAATAAAGGGGGCACACACCAGCATGTAAGTGTATTTGGTTTATAACCCATGATCCTGATGGTAGATTTTCCTTAATGGCACAATTTTAACCTTTCCTTAGGATTGCTCATCAGTGCCGCAGTCTCTTTACTTCCCACCAAACACAGCGCCATACAATGTATAGTGGCTGTTCTTGGTCTTACAAATTATCCATGTGGCTAATGGATGTGATGTTGTAGACATAGGAAGTATAGATGAGTGAACCGAGGTTTAAAGGGATATTCTCATTTGGGCATGAAGATTACATTTAATTAATCTACCATAAACATACATTTCTTCAATTGGATGTTATTTAAAGAAATGTTCCTGGGTAAAGATAATTTCACATAAGTGTAGTCATTTTGCCATCAGGGAGCGGCAATCCATTGGTATGACAGCCTCGGGTCTTCCGAGGCCCTGAGGCTGTCTCGCTTGAACCCATTCATTTCAATGTGCGATCAGTATGGCAGTATATGGTAGGATCAATCAGACAATCTACGGTTAAAGTACCCTAGGGTAAAAAAAAAAATTAATTACTAAACAAAACATTCAAATCACCCCCTTTCCCTAGAAGTCATTGAAATATTAACAAACAGTAAAATCATAAACACATTAGGTGTCGCCACGTCCAAAAATGCCCGATATAGCAAAATATAATAACGTTTTTTCACTGCGTTTAAACCCTGTAACAGAAAACAGCAGCCAAAGTCGAAAATGTCACTTTTTTGCCATTTTGAAAAATATAAAAAATTCTATAAAAAGTGATCAAAAGGTCGTACAGTCCTAAATGTAGAAGCATTGAAAATGTCATCAAAAATTTCCACAGGTGGTTTTAATTTTTGTAAATGTATGAAAACGTTATAAAACCTATACAAATTTGGTATCCCTGTGATCGTGTCGACCCAAAGAATAAAGTAGACATGTCATTTGGGAAGCACAGTGAAAGCCGTAATATCCAAGCCCACAAGAATATGGCGCAAATGCGTTTTTTCACCATTTTCACTGCATTTGGAATTTTTTTCCTACTTCCCAGTACATGGTGTGGAATATTAAATACCGTCACTATGAAGCGCAATTTGTTACACAGAAAACAAGCCGTCACACAGCTCTTTACGTGTAAAAATAAAAAAGTTAGAGTTTTTGGAGGTGGGGAGTGAAAAAGGGAAATGAAAAAAAGGGCCTGGTCGTTAAGGGGTTAAGGGCTCCCTCATCAACTAGGATAATCAATGCCCTTTTTGAGACTGGCATTGGTATCCAATACAACTAATTCTTTTTTATGATTGAATGTCAATTGTTTGTTCTGCAGATCTCAAGGTAGACATTTCTGCAGCTGATCTGAAATATGCATTGGAGACTATTCCAGAGATGGGACAAGTCTCCATTTTTGGAAGATATGGAAGCTGCAGCGGATACACATGGCAAGTAAAGTTCTTAACGGCAACAGGATACCAGCCGCTGCTACAGGTATATAAGATTGTATCATTACATCATGTTCTAGATCTGGTGGGTCAGTACATATCAGTATCTGCAGTTTGGACCATCTAAAGCTGCAGACAGAATGAGGTATTGGCCCTGGAGAGTCAATGGGGCAGATTTACTTACCCGTTATTAGCTATTCAGGGTCTAAGGAAAGTTTTACCCCATTACAAGTATATAACTATTTTATGGCTTGTTACAGTAATGGGCCTGGAGTAGGATTCTTTTTTGCGGCTTCGATGGTCACACATTGTTATCTTGCTCTCATGATGGCTGCTCTTGCCCAAAGCCTTAGGAAAACAAGACAAAATAAGAACCGGTGCTGCTATCCCAATGAATTACTGAGATTGTGATTATTTTTTTATTCCCTTTGGCCGAAACGTCAGAATCGCTTGTCCATTACTTCCAGATGATCAACATCCAGATGTTTGGATGCCTTCAAATCTAGTGATTAACCCTCTCAGTGGCCCCACTCCCTTTTTAGACTTGTTTTTGTAATAGGATGCAGTTATCATTGGCAGAGGTTTAGGTCAAGGTTTCTGAGATGTATCCATATAGTGGATGTATATACAGTATATATAATACACACACATATACGGTATATATATATATATATATATATATATATATACACACAGGAGGTCCCCTACTTAAGAACACCTGACTTACATATGACCCCTAGTTACAAACGGACCTCTGGTAATTGGTAATTTACTGTACTTTAGTCCTAGGCTACAATAAACAGCTATAACAGTTATCACAGGTGTCTGCAATGAAGTTTTATTGTTAATCCTGGTTCTTATGACAACCCAACATTTTTAAAATCCATTTGTCACAGAGACCAAAAAGATTTGAGTGGGGTTACAATAATAAAGTATACGGTTCCGACTTACATACAAACGCAACTTAAGAACAAACCTACAGAACCTATCTTGTACGTAACCCGGGGACTGCCTGTATATATATATATATATATATATATATACATATATGTATATATATTATTTATTGGGCCACGAAATGTATTGTTATAAACTTTGGATGTCGACTTTATCTAATCTACAAAGGGTTAAATGAAGGAATGTACCAGCCCCGCAGCAGTCAGGGAGCCAACACATAAAGACAGAGTCTTGACCCCATTAGCTTGTGTCCCCATCCACCAGCACTAATTGCTCATTAAAAAAGCTTTAATGAACTTGTGCATGAATGCCCGGGGTTCTTGAACCTGCTGCTGGCTTCTGCCTTCTCTTTCTGCTCAGGGGAGATGTTTTGTTAGGTTGGAGTTATGGTGCGGGGACTCAAGTACCTGGAGGACGAACGATCATTGACGAAATTGCGAATCCTCATCAGAGAAAGGGTTAACTGACGTGCCATTTGCAGTCAAAAAATTCCCATTTTTCTTCTCAAACATTGGGCACCATGACTCTAAAAAAGAGCTTCTGCAGCAGCTGTAGGGATTATATTTAAATCTGGTTCGGAGGCTTCATATACCCTCATGTCTTGGTTTAGGTAATACTGTATATTTGGATTATGGTATATTTTATATCCATTTAGGGGAATTTTACCATAAATCCTCCAAACTACAAACTCCGGACTTTTAGGAGTCATAGTTTTCTAAAATCTGGAGACCACTACATTAGGCATCTCCCGGAACAACTTTTTAGATGAATAACTATACAAAACCTGAAACAAGGGGAAGTCTATGTGATGCCCATACATGATCCTCTCCATCGCCATACAATGTTATTTCCTTTCTACTGTTATTCTAGAAGTTTTCTGCACCAGCCCCCCCCCCCCCTTTTAAATTCCATTTTCAGTTCCAGCTGAATTTTCCGGGACCCCTGACCCAGCATTGTGATTTTCGGTAATGGCAGGAAGTGGGATAAGTGCTGGCACTTGTAAAACTCCACCTACAATGAGTGCAAGTTCCTGTAATAAAGGACCATTCAATGTATGTTTGGACCCAAAGTTTAGGGACAATTCTTTTCTTCCCGTTCCATAATCATCTCTCTCACCACCGACTGTTATGCTGGAATAGTGGCGGGGAGATAAGATCACAGTTGATGGTCTGGACGGCAACCGGGTCAGGGTTACTCTTTGGGTGCCAAAATGTCATTTTCAGATCACCAAAAAGTGATTGTGTTTGAAAGTCTGTGATAAGTAATTCTAGATTTAACGGTTAGTATCATAATTGGAAACCCTATTCATATAGGAGAGACGTTTTTGGATGGTCAGAAAATTTATTTTGAAGTGGAAACTATCTAATACATTTCCAAAGGCCAACAAAATTGGGAGCTGCCAATAAATGCCTGATGTTATCTGAGATTCTTATCTTTAAAATGACACTCAAATCATCTTTCTAGGTGCTACAGAACTAAATATAGGGGCTTCTGAACTCACCATCCCCCTGCAGCCTCTAAACATGACTCATCTCAGGCAAAATATGACTCTTCTGTGCTTATTTTCCCATGACTTTGAAGGGGATTTTTTTTAAAGGTATATGGGCGAGATGTCACATTAAACAAGGGGTGCTCGAGTGAGAATGACACGCAGCTGGTATGAGCTATGTGTGACTTGTGGGGTAAATTATAATGTTCTCTATGTCTTGTAAAAAAAACACATGAGAATGTTGGCTGTGTAAAGGCGAGCTCAAGCCAGAACTTTGAACTATAACTACAAGTCATGAGCCAAACACTGAATAGCATGATGCTCAGCCAACACTACACATTCCCTATACACAGGGCTGTTTCATGTGTATACGGCAGGCCATGGATTATCATTCATCATCTGAACTATATGATATGGTATTAAAACAATCCGATCTGACCTCTCCATTATAAGGGTGGGTGAGGTCACCCCTTGTTGACTGGATGTGAGCTCAGAGGACACAGGGGGCTCATATATTGAAAACTTTACAAGTTAGATTGATATATCATAGGATCATCCTTAGTGAAGAGAAACTCATTGGGGCAGATTTACTTACCCGGTCCATTCGCGATCCAGCGGCGCATTTTCTGCGCTGAATTCGGGTCCGGCCGGGATTTATTAAGGTAGTTCCTCCGCCGTCCACCAGGTGGCGTTGCTGCGCTGAAAAGCATCGGAACGCGCTGGAGTTCACCGAGCCGGGCTGAGTGAAGGTAAGTGCAAGCTCCACGACAGATTTTTTGTTTTAAATGCAGCGGTTTTTCCGAATCCGTCGGGTCTTCGTTCGGCCACGCTCCCCGATTTCCGTCGCGTGCATGCCGGCGCCGATGCGCCACAATCCGATCGCATGCGCCAAAAACCCGGGGCAATTCAGGGAAAATCGGCACAAATCGGAAATATTCGGGTAACACGTCGGGAAAACGCGAATCCGGCCCTTAGTAAATGACCCCCAGTGTCTTAATTTTTGTTGTATTATTTTACATTAAATATTTAACTAATAAATGTTTTTTTTATTAATTTTTTTCAGGCTCCTTAGCGATAATAAAATTACTGTTTTGAAGAATGGCTCATTTTATGGACTTCTAGACCTGGAGAGACTGTAAGTATTTAGGTGGTTACCTTTAAATTCTGTATATATTTTACTGTATATTTGTCTTTATGGAATATAAAAATTGCTATGGATTAAAAATAAAGCTTATAGGGGTTGACCACGTTTCAATAAATCTGTTCCATTAGACATGTCTCTGCATGTATACGTACCTGTGCCTTTGCTCATTTGCAAGCTTCAGCCTTTCCCTGCTGTCACCATGCTGCCCTCTGTATATATACACAGCTTCCTCTCTATCACTGCTCCAGCCCATCTTCATTGCATCACCCTCTCTCTCTCACAGACCAGAAGAGAGCAGGATGACTTATAACTCTCCTGCTACAGCTCCTCCTATTCAGCAGAGCTCAGACATGTAAACAAAAAATTATGGAGAGTCTGCACACAGCACACAAGTAGGAGTAGTAAGTAGCAGGACTGCGTAATAACTTGATTAAAGCAGTAAAGGCACATGTACAACTTATGTAAAAGAGTGGCCAACCCCTTTAATGTCAGCCAAAAGCACAATGTTTATGACATCCATCAAGTAAAAGAAATCCTTTCTCTCAGAGAATCAATATTAGAAGGTGTGACCCCTAGAATAAGACAGACTTTGAAGAGGTAGGGAATGGGAGCTGATCTGTGTTGAGCTGATTGGTTGGGGGTGGTTAGTGATTGACCCCCACTAATCTGATATAGAAAACCTATCCTTAGGATAGTATATCAGTATCCAAGTCCTAGTCGCCCCTTTATTACCACATAAGATTTCTTCTCTCCCTTCACTTTGGCTTATATTAGTGGAGGGGATCAAAAACAGGAGACCCCTTCTGCGATGTTCCTATGCTTTCATAAACACACAGAAATTCCTATATAACGACCCGTTTCTGTAATATTTGTAACAGAAAATTTCCCATTTAGCTGCATGAATGTCCCAAGATTGTGGGAAACTCATACTCATACATATGGTTTGCCAAATGGACAATATTACTTAGTGTGACTTCAGTCTTACAGGTCCATATAAAAAGTTTCATTTATGAAGCAGATTGCTCTTTTTGTGACTTGTGTTAAAGTGGTCGGCATCATTATATTGTCTATTGGCTATTTGTAGTATTGAAGCCCTAGATAAGCTTCAGTACTAAACAAAGCCTGTAGCCGGATGGGGCACTATTCTTTTTTTTTTATGAAGGTTTTCCAAGTTGTTAAAAAATGTGTCTTCTGTAGGGTGGTAAAAAACAAACAAACAGGTCTGTTCTGCACTGGGGAGTTGTCTGTATACATATGTCTTTGGTCCAAATCATCTCTAGCCTCAGTAGTATACAGCATGAAACCGTTGAGGCCAGTAATTTGCTGTAACAGTGAGGTGACAGCCATATAAGGAACTGGGAGGTAGCACTGGAAGCGGTGGCTGCAAGGACAGGTAAGTATAGCTTGACTGTTTGATTTCTTAAAGGGAACCTCTCACCACATTTGTACATATACAGCCAGTGACAGGTTCCTATAGAACCCTATTAACTAACTTAGAATCTTCTTTTAGCTAACAAAATGTTTTGCTTACATCCACGTAAATTACCTTTTATCTTATATTCCCTGGCATCAGAGGGGGGAGTGTCCTGCTTGGCCGTCCCCTCCCATCTAATCCTCCCCATGCCTTATGCCTCCTGACTGGTCACAGTTCATGTCATGTGACCAGAGTGACATCATCTGAGGTCCTTTAGCCTCTTAATGCATGTATCTGACCATATGAAGTCACAGCAGCCTCCATGGACTTCTACTCTTCTCCATCCTCCGTGGAGGCTGCTGTGACTTCATGTAATCACATACATGGTGTACAGTTTGCTATTCATAGAAGGCTAAAGGACCTGCGATGATGTCACTGATCACATGTCATAAATGCTTTATGTATCTGTAGGTGAATATTAGCAGACAGTCGCTAAGTACAAGAAGGGAAGGCAGTGATTTGTCAGTCAAAATAATGGGGTGTGGTTCACTGCCAGCCTGAGAGAGAGAAGAGTCACAAACACCAGACATGAGTCACAAAAGCTAATGTGCATATCAGAAAAAGGTCTGTCATTAAGGTACAGGGCCCCACTGGCAGCTAATTTAAGGTTCTATGGGGAGGACTTGTAACCCTTTATCAGGAGGCATTGTTACTCAGGGTGGTCAAAATCTGGTGACAGGTCCTCTTTAATTTTTTTTTACTCCCTTTTTCCAATGGGACACATTTTTGTACAAGGCAGGAAAAGATGGTTGTGTAGCTGCTGAAGCCTCATTAGATTCCTATGGCCATTTATGGGACAGTCAAGTCCACAAACAGAGCACCGCCTGTGGGAAACTAAGCTGTGATCTCGAAGAAAACATTATAAATGATGCAAAGATCAAGTCGCGCATCGGGGCTTGAGAAAAGGGCCTGTATTCCACTTGACGTCTTGCCAGTATTCATACTGTGAAAGTAGAAGACATAAATCTCCCTACATCCATAAACGCTGTGACCGGTCTCATATAGAATAGACTCATTTTTCTCTGATGACTTTGGTTTCATTTATAGGAATATTGGTCCAGGATTGTAAATGCTGATTGCCATCCTGTAATGCGGATTATACCCAAAAGCACTCCTTTTAACTCTTCCTCTGGGGGGAAGGAGAAGCACTTGTTAACACTGAACTATTCATCCACCCTGTAAATGTGGCTTCTCATGGTAAGCCTGAGAACGTGATGGCGGACCTGCATGATGGTGCACAGAACACACGGAGTTAATTGTTTGTATCATCAGTGGCCGCACTGTGCTGCCCGCCGGGGGCACCAGAACAGAGCCCCCTTATCTGCCAGCAATAGGAATCTTTATAGCCTGCCCGCCTGTAATGAGACGAAGATTTATAGCCGAGCTGTGGCTTACATGTATTTATGCAGAAATTGGGGAAAGCAGAAGGCTTATTTTGTCCCTCGGACCCAGAGGGAGCCGGGTTATAGGTTCCAGCTGCGAGATCAGGGGGCGTGTAGGGTAATTTTGTTTGATGTATGAAGTGAAGTGTCTAAGGGGGTAACATGCCAACAGTCCCCCACCGCCCGTAATCACACACTGCTCTACTAAGCTACAAACATCCCTGCAATGGCTTCAAAATCATAGAAAGAAAATATTTTTTAAAAAATGTAAAGAAAAAAGTTTTCTCCTCTATTTATGTCTTTCTGGTGAGTTGAGGAGGCTTAGATGTCAGCTACGCTCTATATACTCATCACATCCAAACCCTATGCTTGACAAAAAGTATACGCTGGGAAAAGTATGAGCCTCAATGTGTGTTTTGCACTGTTAAAGGAGTATTTCAGGAATCTTGAAAACCTTTAGGTCGAATTTACATGTAGCGTTTGTTTTACACTTTGATATGCAGTGAAAAGGCTGTGTGGGAGGAGCTTGGCCTAATTGCTTTTTGGTACTATTGCTTTTACATCGCGTTAAAGGGAATCTGTCAGCTGATATTGACCTAATAAATCACTACCATTATGTTGTCATGCAGCTAAACACCTTCTAGAAAATGGGGCTCATTTACTAAGGGTCCCGGGGACCGCACTTTCGTTGGATATTCCGACAGGGATTTAGAAAGGGATTTTGGCGCACGCAATCGGATTTTGGCGCAGTGGCGTCGGCATTCATGCAACTTAAATCTGGGGGCGGGCAGTCAGACGATCCGACTGATTCGGACAGACTGCATGATTTAACTTAAAAATTGTGCCGTAAGACAAGGCACTTACATACACCGGGAGGAAGATGGTGAACTCTGGCGGACCGGAGCGGGGAAGCAACACATTCAGGAAATCGGGCGCACGATCTTATTGAATCGCGGCACAGTGCATTGTCGTCGGACAATGCACTTTCGGGGAATCCTCCGTACCAGGTATGATGCGAATTAGTTGTATAAAGTCAATGAGGCAGAGAATTTAGCACAAAAGTCAAGCTCTCCTTACCTAGAATGAGGATGTGGGGAGAGCTTAACTTAAATATTAAACTCTCCGCCTCCTTGACTTTATACCGGTTTACATCTCACTCCAAAGTTGATTTTCTGCATGATGGGACCACGCTGAGCCACATGACACATGATCTGGAACGTCTTAGGCTGCTTGACAACATACTAGAAGTGGTTTATTAGGCTCCTATCTAATGACAGGTTCCCTTTACACAGCATTAACACAATGTAAACACTATTTTATCACTATGTTAATGCACTCAGGGCAAGATCCTGCCCTCAACCCTTGGATTGCATTTCAAGACACAATACAAACACAATGGAGCACATTTACTAAGGATCGTGCGCTGCACTTTTGTGGGACCGTGCACGTTCTTGTAAAGGGCGGCATGGTGGCTGAGTGAGTAGCACTTCTGCCTTGCAGCACTGGAGTCCTGGGTTCGAATCCCACCCAGGTCAACATCTGCAAAGAGTTTGTATGTTCTCTCCTACTGTTAGGTTGTTTAGATTGTGAGCCCCTGTGTGCGCTATATAAATAAAAGAATTATTATAATTATTAAAGATATTTAAGAAGTGCTTGCGCTGAGATTGTGGCACAGCTGTGCTGCTTCCATGCGACACAATTTAGGGGGCGTGCCGTTGGACAGTCGGCTGATGCAGACTGAACGCCATATTTAACAAATTGTGCGACGCCCTACGTTAAAGATGCAACAACAAAAAAGAAGGTGAACTCTGTCGGACCGGTGCGGGAAAGAGACACATTCATGATTTCTTCGAGGACTCTGCCAATTTAATCTTGTAATGTCTCTTAAGTGAATTGCCAGGCTCATCCGGCCGCATAATTGACTTGTATACCATTTACTAATTGTACAGGCATTTGTGGTAAGACTTATTAACTTTTATTTATTTCGGCGGCATGTAGCTGTTCCCGTGTTTCTCGAGAGACGTCTGTTGCGCACATTGTGCATTGTACAGGCCATTACGCAATGGTCCTCCAGCTTATGACAGAAAAGGGGTTAAGATGTAGCTGCCAGACTCCTTGTCTTCTTCTCACTGGGACATCATTATTTCCTAAGTGGCACCAGACTCTTAGGTATGACCAGGCAAGGGTTAAGTGGAATGGAGGCGTTTAATTTAGGACTGTGAAACCTCAATAAAGAAGAGAAGACAAACATGCTACTGGTGCCGCCAGCACCCACCCCAGGCCTGTCGACGATGTGCTACCGTATTCTCTAGTACACAGCATGCAGTCAGCTGGATGGTATGGAAACTGCCTGGAAGTTGTCCCAGAGACTCTAACATCATTAAAACCACTTGTGAGGGGATGATCAGGCCCGGAGGCGCTGGGAGCCTGCATGTTACCATTTCATTTAGGAGGATTTATAGGGATGCTCTCTGTGGTCAAGGACATCTTTGGTTAAGAGGTCAATGACATTACTGTCATCCAACTTGATGGGCTTTCCAGGAGATAGACTGTATAACGGGATGGAGCCATGATGATAGATAAGTGTTCTGAGACTTCTAAGCTATAAATATAAATTGGTTTCTGGTTTAGCTTCCTGTCATTCCAGATTTTAACTCTTTTTACTATCATCATAAAGTCTGCCATACAGATGTAGAGTTCTTCATAAAGATCAGCCGGGGATTGCACAATCTTATTATTTTTTTTTACCTATCTATAATCTATTTATTTTTCAAGTTTTAAAACTTTATTTGTTTGCCAGGTATTTCACCTAGAGCTTGGTCTTGACTTATAGATGGTCACGTGTTGCAGATTGGTTCTTTATCTAAGCATTTTGGGTTCACGTCTCTTGGGAGGTTATAAACCCTAACACAGTCACACAAGGCTTGAAAATATAGCTTTCAATGTGATTAAAGAAGAAAATTTTACCTTAGCCTTTGTATACCTGCCCCCCACCATTATGTTCTGGTTACCCCTGCTGGACGATCCTACTATGCAAATTAGTTTTATTTCCCTCATGAAAGCCATGGTTGATTTACAGACAGACCAGACAGGGGGACATTAACAAAATCTAGTGTTCCTGATGTTGACTATGCCTGTCTACTATATACTCAAATGTTGTCTTTTGGGTTCTCTTGAAATTATGAAATACGGTAATGAAGATTTGATTTAAAGAGGACCTTTCACCAAGTCTGTAGGGGAGGCTCCACATATTCATGAGCATCTTATATTTTCTTTCTAACCCCCCACGGTTGCGGAGATATCAGTCCCAGTATATGACCATTATAATCTATGTTCGGTCAGAGAGGAGGAGCTGGGGGTGGAGCGTGGAGCTGGAGGTGTGTTATGCTAATCTTCTCTCATACTGTCCAATCAGTGGCAGACAATGTCGGAGAAGCTACTATGAACAGTAGAGCTGTGGTTTTTCTTCTATGTTCATCTAGAGGCTGTGTTTACACACAATCCGCTAATATCCTGTTGACATTGTGTTTACATAATTGCAATGTTACGAAATTGTGTTTACTTTGCGTGTGCATTCCCTTTACAACGAGTGAAGCAAATGCGATGTTACCACAAACACAATGTAAATGCAAATTTTATAACATGATGTAAATATGATGTGAATGCAGAAGCAATGTCAACTCAGATGCAATGTTACCACAAAAGCAATAAAACATAAACATACTGTAAAACATAAAACGGGATGCGATGTAAGTATCTTCGTTTCATTTACGCAAACATGAAGTTTACAAGGCGTTTGCACTAATATCTCATTTACGTTTGCAGGTACAAGGCATTTGCATTGAAATGGTATTTACATCCCGCTTCACTGAAGGTTGCTTTAATATGGCGTTTGCGTCATGTTTTCATTGCAAGTGGCACTTGCATCAGGTTTACACTTGCGTTTACATGGTGCATTTACTTTGTGTCTGCATTGTGTTTATGTGGCATTTGCATTTAACCCCTATGCGCTCCAGGATTATAGTACGTCCCTGCAGGTAGATACTTCCCACACCGGGTCGTTCTATAATGTTCCGCTTATAGCACTGCTCACGAACGGAGCCGACACCAGAAGCAGCGTCTGTCAGCTGTCTATTACAGCTGACACCGCGCTGTAACACCTGTGATCGGAGCGGGCGTGTAAGGAGAGTTAACCCTTTACACGCCGTGGTCAAGCATGATCGTGGCATGTAAGGGTCTTCCCCCTTTGGATCTGATCCCCCCGTGCCGCTTACCTGGGGATCCGATCCTCTTCTGGGGAGCCCCGAAACAATCTCAAAAAACTCAGAAAAAAAAGATAATTTTTAATTAATACCCTTTAAAAAAATGCTCTAAAAAGTAAAAACAAAAAAGACCACTAAAAAGAACAATGCTTCTTGCAAAAAATAAGCCCTTAACCAGATTGTCAGCTGAAAAATAAAAAAGTTATGCATATGAAAAGACGGTGATGCTAAAATTAACTTTTTATTCTGCAAAATTTTGGGGTAAAAAATAAAAAAATCTATATAAATTAGGTTTTTTTGTAATCATGGAGACACATAGAATACAAATAATATACTATTTTTCCAGTGTTGCAGAGGTCTCCCAGTCTTGGGCACTGACGGTTCCAACAGGAGTGCTGTGGGTCAGGGGACCCGCATGGGCCAAAGAGTGGCCACATCAGCCACGTGGGATTTTGTTTCCTCTTACCTCACATTTGATGTGCCATGGAGCCGTCAGTGCAGAAGAACGGGAAGACCTCCGCTGCGTTGGGTAAATAATCGCCTACGTGCCTGGCGTGTTGTATGCTCATGAACAAAATTTTTATTTTGTTTGTTTCCCTTCCACAGAAGTTGAAGTGGATACCAACTAGGGTCTGGCACAGACCTCACCCACTATTTATGCCAGTTTTCCACTGCATTATCATGATATTTACGCCAGTAGTAATAAAGCTCCATCATTTCCTGTTGGTTTAGTATGGTTTTTTTTTTTAATTACTTTTAAAAAAAATTAGTGTTACACTGTGATTGCTGGGAAAGATTGTTACGTTGGTTATTACACCTTTATATATGTTGAAAAGCCAAGAATAATGTGTGGTAGAGTGTGAGAGTTTATCAGAGGAGTCCCGGGGTCATGTGTATATAACAAATAGCACCCGATAGCCCTTCACACCACTTTACAAATATAGGCCGGGGTCTGTAAGTTCACAGGATGGAGCATGGGTGCAGGGAAGGAGGTGCATGAGCTGTTTTTAAGCATTTACGGAAGTATAAAGACAAACAGTGGTGGGAGAAATCATTCATCAGGGACATGAACCTTTCCAGGGCCTGAGATGTTTGAGTGACCCAGAAGGGAAGTGACATAATGAAGAATACATCACAACACTCCACTACACATCCTCCCTCTGCTCCCGGGTCACTGGCTGTTTACTCTGTTCTGTGTGATCCGACTTTGCTTCTTGGACCACAATTATTTCAGTGGAGATGTGGTTTTATTTAGTTGTGCGTTGTCTCGAGGGAAACTTTCGGGAGGTCTCCGACCATAACCAATGTCCCAGTTTGTTCCTGTTAATGATGATGTTGAGTAATTTTGAGACATAACAGATCATTATGGAACTGTGATATGGCCTTGGATTAGCTGCTTTGAGAAGGTACATACAGTAGGGATCAGTGGAGAATTAATGTGACATCAACATACAGTAGGGATTAGTGGACAGGTGATGTAGGATGGTACATACAGTAGGGATCAGTGGAGAAGTAATTTGACATAAACATACAGTAGGGATCAGCGGAGAGGTGATGTAGGATGGTACATACAGTAGGGATCAGTGGAGAGGTAATGTGAGATGGTACATAAAGTAGGGATCGGTAAAGAGGTGATGTGAGATGGACATACAGTAGGGATCAGTGGAGAGGTCATATGAAATTATACATACTAGAAGGATCAGTGGTGAGATGATGTGCGATGGTATTTATGGGGGGGAAGGTTGTCATAGGGTGGTAAACTTTCATTTCCTGATATAGGTTGTGATACAATAGGACTAGTGGGATGATTAGGATTGTTGGTTAGTGTTAGAAATAGAAATTTTTGTATAAACATTTTGTAGAAAACTAAACCAACAATCCTCTCCCACTGCTGCAGAGTCCAAGATCAACCCTTAGGGCAGAATTTTTGATCCCATTGAAGTGTTGGAGTTGTCACCCTGGAGTGTCTATCTGCATTACTTATAACCCGGGGTAATAAACCCTCACTAGCTCCTAATGGTTGGCAGAGGAGTCGGCTCTTGGCGCTCATGGACATGTAGAACATCCTGTCTTGTTTATTTTTCAGCCTGATGGATTTAGGCCATGTACTTCTACAAGGGACATGGTAATTACCCCCCTGCATCTGAGCGTGGTGTAATTCCAGTGTGGGCCACTTTACACCTCCAGATCCAGGGGAATATTACTGGATCCAATTCTGACAGATCTGGGACACTGAAGTCTTTGTGCTCTTGGAGTATTTTTTATTAATAAGTGCGTATGTGTGATGGTTGGCCCAGCATAATAATGTCTGGTTTCTAAGCCTCAAGGCAAGTGACCAGAGTGTAAGGAAGCTTTGGGCAGCTTCAGAAGATTGTTAAGAAGTTAACATTTTATGGTCCATTACATAGAAACATCCTGACCTCCTCCTTCCTTCTAAAATCAACTTTTAAAATGATGCTTATGAGCCAGAAGGGCTCTGGGGTACATTACCAGAGTTCATCTGTGCTGCAGCTTCACGGGCTGCTACACTGTGCAGATGCATTTCCCCCGAGCAGGCAGACTATAGATACAGACTTACTGCTGAAAATACTAGTCATATAATGACCACAAATTGTTTTACGCACAAAAGACTGTTGATTTCTGGAAAGTTTGATTGAAGGTCAGGTAAGGGTTAACTGAGATCTACTGCACCTTATCTTAGTCCAGCAGATTTCAATAGATCCACATGGAATCAGGGAGTTGTAGATTTAATGTAGACCAAGAAGTGCTGTCATCTTAAAGGGGTTGTCCGTGCTTCTATTACTTTAAAGGGGCACGGCAGCTCCAGCAACCTCTGGGTGCCTGGCACGCCCACCCGTCCCGATTTGTTTACAATAGCACCCGTCCCTTGTTTGTTTACAATAGTACCCATCCCTTGTTTGTTTACAGGAGCATAGCTCTGAAGGACTGCGGCTCGTGATACCAGGAGCACTGGAGTAGGTGAGTAAAGCTTTATTTAAAAAAAAAAACAAAAAAAACCTCCCCAGCCAGGCTTATACTTGAGTATATACGGTATCTTTAAAATCCAGATGTGGATATATGAAAAAGTCGCTATTTTGGCACAACAACAAAAACTTACAAATAAAATCAAGTACCGTTCAGAAAAACTTTAGAAGGGGTTACAGAAAAGGGGTTTTAATAAAAAAAAAAAGTTGCAAAAACGTCCCAGACTCAGCTGCCTGATCAACAAGTCCAAAACTTGCCCCCCCCAATGGATTGTTGAACCATATTCTGATTGCCATACAGTACTTGGAACAGTCAGGAACAAATGAATTCCACTAAATGGACATTTTGTTATCGTCTTGATCACCATCCTATGGTTATTCAGAAGTAGATGAACCAACCATTAACCAACCTTAAGTAGACTTCAACCAACCTTAACAACTATGGGGGGGGGGGGGGGATTTATCAGAAGTGTCTGAGAGCAGACCTGTTCTAGTTTCCCACAGCAACTAATCAGAGTTCAGCTTTCATTTTCCCACAGCAGTTAATAGAATAAAAGCTGAGCTCTGATAGGTTTTTAGAAGAATGTGGTTAAGTGTTGAGGTCATACAGTGTCAGCAATGTTCTGCATAGAGCACTGGTACAGTCACATAGAGATACTTCTAAACCCAATTCCTGCAAATCAAAAATCGCTGATGTGACAAACTGAGGGAAGTGTCTGGCGCCCCAAATAATAAGCTATGCCATCAGCTGAACGCAGGAAGGGTGAAATATACAGGGGGGCTGTGCCAGAGCCGTGTAACTCTGAGACCTATCTCTCATTTCTTGTTCTTCCTGAGTTTTCTGTTTTCGTTGGAAGACGAGCGTGTAATTCCTGCCAGATACATCCATTTCATCAACTGCTCTGACCACAGCTAGAAAACAGCGGGATGTGCAGATGTGTGCGAGGGAAAAGTGGGATCATCCATATAAGCCCATCTCGTAGGGTCCGTATTAATGTGTCTCATGTAATAATCACTGTGGTGCGCGGCATCCAATACACTTTTTTATGGCTTTTTCGGGACAAACGATCGCAAAAGAACATAGACTGTCATTCGCTCCTTACGACAATTCTATGTCTGTCTTTGAAGTTCCGCTTCCGTCAGATTTATTAAAGTGGCTTTGTCCCTTGATAAATCTGCTGGCAGTGTCTTATGCTATGTGGGTTCTTTGGAACATTTGCATAAAAAGTTGCAAAAAACCATTAAAAGTCGCAGAACATAGACCAGGGTAGGGATCGGCATCATTTTGCACCAAAAATCACAATTCATGAATTCAGTTGTAGTGTCAAAACTAGTCTATGCCAAAAATGAATTTGTGATACCAAAGTGACGTTGCACTGTCCTATGTTCATTTGGCGCAATGGAAAGTCGAAAAAACAGCTTTTGTACCACAACTGCGCCAAAACAACGCCACAAATAGCCAAAAAATGATAGATCACCTATCACCTACTTTATTAGAAATGCCTTTTGGAGTAATAGCTTTGGATTTTTCATCCTATATTAGTCACATATAGAGTATATTCTGTGGATACTTTTCTTTGCACCCAATGTTGTGACAGTGGTCTTAAAAAAATGTATTAATAAATTGGCAAGTGGGTGTTACTAGTTACAGGTGTGCCCCCCTACACAGTCTGACCTCTGTCCAATCAGTGCTGACTGTGTAGCCCACTTGACCTGCTGCAAACAGCTCAAGTGTTTGCAGCAGGTCTGTTGTATAGAAATGGCTGATAGGGGGCGCTCTCCTCATCAAACTATTCTCCTGCACAACCCCAGCTATCAGAACTTATTATATTATTACCCTAATTGAACATCTACATATAAGTTATAGACCAGAGAGTCATATTTTGTCACGACCATCAGCCATCCATGTACCGTACATAACTTACAAGCAATAAAATAGTTATGGGCGATTCCTGGAAGTTACGTTACCTCCACATATGGGATCAATTATATAAGATGATGTCATTTTACTTTTTGTTCGTCTATCTTCACTTAATGATGAGCTCCAATAGACTGAAGACCACGGACAGGGAATATCCGGCAATCCTATGGGTTGTTCATCAGCACTGTTATTATGTTCTTCATATTTCCACACCGTGTCATATCTAGAAGCCGCTCAGTTATTTCTGAAGCCTAAGCTCTGAAAACAAAAATCTGATGCTCACCATTCCCGGTTCCCCCTCCAGTTATCCTATTCTCTCCACCTGCCGGGTAGAGCACCGCACCCAGCAGCGGCAGAGGAGAGGATAAGACTGCTGCGGGGGAATGGTGTGTACTAGACTTTTCTTGTTAGGAACCGCTGGTGTAGAGGAAGAGAGAGCTCAATCCCATTCACTCATGTACGTAGCTACTAGGTGGTGAGGAGAGATGCGATACTGAATTAATTTTTCTTCTCCCCTTAATTTACTGCTCGTACCATCTTTTTGGAAATTCTATCTTTTAAAACCAAGTCACTTAACAAAATAATCATCACGTCTGGAGACAGATACAAAATTCAAAGGGAAAAAAACAATATAGTAGCAAAGATATCCGACTTTGAAACAAAGTTCACTTTTACTAAGCACAAATGTGGGAAGTTAAGGTCCAGGACAGAGGTCCCCCTATGTTATGTGCTATGACCTCAGAAATGCCTGCAGGGGACATTCCCAACAGCTACAATAGACGGTTTTAGTGCTTGGGTTCATAAAGGATCAAGTACTCTACTATTTTTTGCTGCGGCGGGGTTTCCATTCCTCTTCCTACAACCAAGCCCAGGTATGTAATGTGTCAGTAGATGAAAACAATCTCCAGTCTTTCTTCCATGTCTTCTGGGGCACATCCATCATGTTATCCCTGAAACATCCTTTGTATTCCCTGATGATGACATCTGTGACTACATGTGTGTAATACATTAATCCTTCATACATGCTGTGCACTGTTTAAAGGAATTGTCCAGGATTTTAACAACCTCGGGGGCTTGGGGACGCCAATGATACGGGTGGTATGTTTGGGGCATGGTTTATTGTCAGTGCTCATGCCATGTCATTTTTACACCTTGTTAATATTGCCTATTCTGGGATGATGATATATCACTTGGATATTTTTAAGATCACTTCATGATTGATGGCATTAAGTGTACAAAATATTCGGGCTCATTAACTAAGGGTCCGAACACCTCACTTTCGTCGGGTTTCCGGAATATTTCCGTTTTGCGCCGAATTGCCCCGGTATTTTGTCGCACGCGATAGGATTGTATCGCATCGGCGCCGGCTTTCACGCGACTGAAATCAGGGGGCAGACCCGAATGTGCACCAATATGTGTAAATGATATGTTTTGTTCCCTATTGGCTATCATTTTTCCCTATCATTTTTTGTCCTTATCATGGATCATCAGATTGTATTATCTGTATAAATTTGTTCTTATGTGTTTTTGACTATATTTTAATGCTTGATTTTACTATACTGTTTGAATGAGTAGTACTCAAATGAATGGGTTTCAAGGACTGAGCACTACCAGACACAGCCACTACACATGTATGGAGCTGTGTCTGGTAAACGATATAAGAGAAGTAAAGGAATAACCTAAGGTTAGTCTGTAAACAGCATAGTCCAACAGTATCAAATACTGCTGAATAAAAAAGTTGCATACTTTGCCATTCCGACTGTGAACTTTGGAGGAATTAAAGGGCTTCTTTAGTCATAGAAAATTAGGCCCTATCCATTAGATAGGTCCTAACTTAATCAGGTAGGTCTCAGTGATGGGAACCCCACAGATGACAGGAACGAGGATCGGTTGTAGCCGTGTTGTACCCCCCCCCCCCCCCCCCCCGATGCACCTGAATGGAACAGAGTATCCAGGAATTGTCTCCATCAGCTCCATAGAGATAAAGGAGCAGCTGGCACATTGCGCAGCGGGCTGCATTGATCATCTCAAATGCAACAGGCTAAAACAGACTCCTGATCCATGGGGATCGCTTCACTGAGACTCCCACTAATCAGCAAGTTAGGGCCTAGCCACCAGGTAGAGCCAAACTTGCTATGACCCGAGAACCCCTTTAATAGGGGGTTTGATCGCAGTATAAATCGACATCCACTGACGTAACAAAAAGTTACTCATCTATCCACTATCCTCAATGGTCTACATAGTGTCTACATCCTCACTGACCTCCACCTTCTGGTATCTCCAAAACATAGGAGATGCATTGATTGGCTGATTGACTGATATTTTGGATCACTTCAGGCTGGTTCAGAGATATCAAGAATTAAAGGGCAGTCTAGCCCAAAGTAGTGTCTGGACTGAAGTGGGGGGGATTTAAGGGGGAGCCTTTGTCATGTTAATAGGACCACATGAAGGTCTTCTACATCTTCAGTAGGATTCATTTCTTTTGTCATTGGAAGCGTTTTCAACTTAAGAGTTAAAAAAAATATATACCCCATTTTTGGCACAACTGTCACTTCAATTTTGCAAGTGATTGATAATTTTCTGATCTTATTATCCATGTATGGATCCAGAATAATGTGTCCCAGATGTATTATTTCCTTTCCTCCATTTTATCCAGTGTGTACATAGTTAAAAATCTGGGATTTTGTGGGATTGATACAGATGGGGGTCTTTTGCTCCAGGCTTGGGAAACGCCTGGACCTGTTTTTGTTTGGATGACTTTGGTTAAAGACCAAGAAGCTATGAGGTCAGAGTGACATACAGACCAAAACATTTTCCTATCATGAATCTCTGTCTCCAGCGCTGAGACGTCCCACCCAGTAAGTGCAAAGCCGGCTCCTGGCTCCATGGATGCACCCAGAACAAGCAGGGAGGCGATATCCTGTGTGTGTTGGACGATTCACTAATTTTTTAGATGTGTAAAATAAGTCCACAGTCTATTATGATGGCCAAAAGAGTCCTATGGGTTCCCAAAGTCCCTTAGACTTGAAAGAAATTCCACATTTTATGTGTTGGCTCTGTAATAGACATGTGACCGAATACTTAAGGAAATGGGTTTGTGAGCCCCTCAGCAGGAGCATATGCTATATCCCCTGAATATGTTAGCATAATCTCACAATATGTTGTATATTTGTCTTGTAACCTATATATCATGGACATCATCCGAGTTAAAAGTGTGACGTGTTGCCGACAAATGCAAACTGCTTCGGGATGAATGATTTTTCCGTTCCCATACACGAGTTATGATAGATGTACTAAAATTGAGCAAAGGCGCGGGCAATAATGGAGAAAGAACATTCCTGATCATTTGTCTACTTGGTCTGCTGGAGATGTTTACAGTCTTCTGATGATCAGTTTTACTGCGGATCAGCTGAACTGTCTGTGATGTCACATCAAGCAGTCATGTTGGATTTTAGCAGCTCAACCTCATGAGCTTTCTCATCCCTCTTCATACAGGTAGTGAAAAATGGGAGTGATGTTGTGTGGTCTGAGGAGGCCACTCATTGGTCCATGTGGAGCTTCAGTCTCATTCAAGTAATGGGATTGAGCTACAATATGAGGTACATCCATTATACAGTGTGCAGTGCCTAGTATATGGAAATATTTACTAGGAATATGGAAAACCCGTAAGGGTCAGAGGCTGAAAAAAAGGAGAACACAACTTAGCCCACTCAGTCTCTGATTTCTCGGCAGAAGTTTTGGGAGGAAGGGGGTCACTGCTTTATCCAATGGGCAGCTTCTTCAGGCCAGGGAACAACACAGGAAATGAAGCCCCCTGGAGTCCACTCATTGGATGAAGTGAGTTCCCGTGAACCCATGGAAATTCCATCCAGTCCCAAGCATGGTAATTATATGTTCTATCTTTCTCCAACCCGGTCTGGGGGTTTCCCGATGTAACTGGGAGGATGCTAGGAGGTAGACCTACACTTAATTTATCATTCGTATGTGTTTATCAACAAACATAATGGCCCACATTTATTAAAGCACCTGCACCAGTTTTCTTTCTGACTTTGCACATTTGTGTCGCAGCTGCACTATAGCCGACGCAACACAAAATTCGGCACTGAAAGGGGCGTTCCGGTGCACAGCCGGACCATGCACCACATTTATCATGCAGCGTCTATCAGAATTGTGTTGTCGGAGCAGTGCAGGCGGCACCAAATTCATGAAGAATGGCTGCCACAAATCATGACTCTTTTGCGCCCTCTGCACACTACACAGGTAAACTGCTCATAGTGCAGTGTGCACTGTTTTTGATAAATTTGACTTCTAAAATCATAGAAATAGGATATGTCTGACAACCCAAGGTAATTATTGGCAAAACATAAGATTGTATTATTCTCCAATGCATAAAATTTTACAATGTATTGTTAGCCATCCCTCTCTTTCCCACTATCCTCTCTTCCTATACTTTGACTCTTCTATATACAATATAGTGTCTGTTCTGTGGTGAACACATCCAATCAATGAAACCCTGTTTTGGCTGACACGAAGGCCATCGTTTCCTTTGATTTTTGGCCATGCTTTGTCTTCTAGGGTGTTATATGTGACCCTATGAGACATTTTGTGCCTGAGAATTTGGAATTTCCCTGACCCACTCCACTTAATCAGCAAGCTTGTCTATGGCTGGAAGATGAACGCTCTCTGGAGCACAATCCCATAAATTCCATGCTCTCCTAAAAGTCATCTATTTCTTTTAATTAATTTTAATTAACTGCTAAAAGACTCATGGTGATTTATAGAGGTAATAGTTGAATTCTCTTTTTTTCACTGCATCTTTAATGCAGCAGAAGTTCTTCATCACAGACATTTGTAGCGTACAGTATTATCTGGATATACTGACATCAACCAAACTGTAGGGGATTGATCGCAGTGACCCATACCAGTAATAGCCAGTGACAATCCATGGTGCTAGAAAAACCTGTAGTGGAGCCAGCAACGCAAACACCACTGCAACGTGCTTCAACAGGGGGCACATCAATTGGATCCAAGCTAATTGGACCACAGCCAAGTGTTCAGCCAATGTAAGTGAAATTCTGTAGAAAAAAGAAAAAATAGTAGAGATTCAGCTCACCCTTCTGTGGTCAAGACATCAGGTGCCGGTGCGCGGATATGCTGAGCCGATTCAGTGCATCATGGACAAACAAACGATTGATCCAGCATCCAGGCTTGAAATAGGTGCTATAAAACTTCTATTTATTTCATCAAGGTATAAAAAGGTTTAAAAAAGGTACCATTATACAGACATCTGACGCGTTTCGAACTCTCAAGAGTTCTTAGTCATAGATAAGGACTACTGCATCTTTGGAGCTCAGCCACAGTGATCTTGGGGTTCTTCATGACCTCACTTACCAAGGTTTTTCTCACACAATTGATTAGTTTGGCTGGACGGCCATGTCAAGGAAGAATTGTAGTCTTAAACTTCTTCCATTTAAGGATTATAGAGACCACTTTGCTCTTAGGAACCTTTAGTGCTGCAGAAATTCTTTTGTAACCTTGGCAAGATCTGTTTCTTGCCACAATTTTGTCTCTGAGCTCCTTGGGCAGTTCCTTAGAGACCTCATGATTTACATGCACTGTGAGCTGTGAGGTCTTATATAGACAGGTATGTGCCTTTCCTAATCAAGTCCAATCAGTTTATTTAAACATAGCTGGACTGCAATGAAGGAGTAGAACCATCTCAAGGAGGATCAGAAGCAAATGGACAGCATGCAAGTTAAATATGAGTGTCACAGCAAAGGGGCTGAATACTTATGACCATGTGATATTTCAGTTTTTCTTGTTTAATAAATTAGCAAAAAAATCTACATTTCTGTTTCTTTTACTGTCAAGATAGGGTGCAGAGTCTACATTAATGAGCAAAAAAATACTTTTTTGACCTTACCAATTGGCTGCAATAAAACAAAGAGTGAAAAATATAAAAGCGTCTGTATACAGTTCCCACTGTATTCACATCACCAGATTAATTCTAAACATATGACTTCTTATATGATCAAATACTGGTGACTTATGGCACCGACTGGTGTTTTTTCCTTTAAGCCAGTTAACACTAGACAGGTGCTTGCCATGAGATCTGTTATACAGTGCTATATCTCCCATATGAGAGAAGAAAGTCAGTGCTGACGTCTGCTCTGCAGTGCCATGATCATGATTAATTCCCTCTGTTTATTGGATCTCTGAATGTATCTGCCTTTTAAGTGGAGCCAGAAATGAAGGAACAACTTTTTTTATTAGATACAGAAAAATGGGCTAAGCATATTTTGGCAGGATCGGAAAAGGGGGTCATCATTTAAATAGCTACAGAGAGCAGGACATGCCCCGTTCCATTTTTATTGGATTCAGCGAGTAAGATTATCTTAAGCCTCTTCATATTTCTGTCTCGGTAATAGGAGCCAAAAATATAAAGCCGGGGAGAAAAAGCAAGATCTATCTGAGATTCAGAGAACCTTATCGGATCAAGATCACTGGCTGAAGGGCAAGAAATACAAAGAGGAACAATCCGATATCTCACTGATCGACATTACATTAACACGCGGGGTTATATAATAACCTTGCTAATAACACGCAATGTGAGCTAATAACACACAAAATACATGCCATAGTGATCCTACCTCCATGTGTTCCTCATCTGAACCCATTCAAAGAGAATTCCTTAAATTCTTCCTCCCTCCTTATTGATTTGTACAGATATACATCACTTATATAAACATATTATGGTTCTCTTATGTGTACATCAACTTTTAACAAAATTTACAGAATATAGTAGTCCAGTGTGTGTGTGCTTTGAGTAATACTGAGACCATCTCTGGCCATTATGTAATGTGTAATCTTCATTTTTTTAGCAGCTTTCCTCTCTGCAGTTGTATCTATAGTCTGCAGACTTCTCTGTGTAGACATAGCTGCTGTCACTCATCCCCCCCCCCCCTCTATGTAATCTGCAGTCTGTGACTGCCCAAATAAAGTTAAGCCTAGCCCACCGGGAGCACAGGCCCCTTTAACCCTGAACCAATATTCGCCACTAAAGAACACACGGAGACTTGTATTCAAGTTGAACATATGTGGGTTGACGTGAGGGTTGGCTACAGCTTTATATAGGTTAAACCATTGTATAAAAAATTATTTTTTTTTTATATAATATTTTTTTGTATTATTTTAAAACATAGTTGAACAGATAAACAAATTTACATAACAACAAACATAAAGTGCAACAAACCCCTCCCACCTGTATGCCTGCCAGCCAATGGGCATGTAGGCCAAATAACCCAACTAACCGCCAGCTGTGACAATTGTAACGCCGAATATACCTTAAACAAAGGGAGGGCGGGTGGGAAACGCGATCCAGAAAGAGGGTGAGTGACGTCTGCAGCTCCTATTTAAGCTATGCTCACTTCCTGTACCACCCACGACACAAGCCCGCCCCTAGTCACGTAGCCCCCAGCTCCCTGGCATACGCAGGATATTAGAAAGGGAAAGACAAAACCACCTCAGTCAAAGATGGCCTATTCCTATACTTAAAACCCCACTAACTAGACACCCTTTGTGCAGTCATTAGCCCAACGGCTATACGCCTCCAGGCCTGCAAATCTATAGTCTGCAGAACTCTCTGTGTAGACCTAGCTACTGTGACTCACTGCCCCCCCTTTCATCTCTATGTAATCTGCAGTTTGGATCTATAGTCTGCAGACCTCTCTGTGAAACCCTAGCTGCTGTGACTCACTGCCCCCCCTCCCATCTCTATGTAATCTGCAGTCTGTATCTTTAGTCTGCAGACCTCTCTGTGAAACCCTAGCTGCTGTGACTCACTTCCCTCCCTCCCTTCTGTATAGATGTCTGTGTAATCTTACATCTCAGTCAGCTTCTGTACTTCTCACTATCAACATTGAATTCAGCCAAAAAAATCATAGTAAGCATATAATGAGGGAGGATGATGAGCAGGGTAGGTGGAGTAGGAAGAAGTTTTCTCATCTACTGAAAAATATATTACAATTATCACTATTGATTGCTGCAAAAATGTTGAAGGGTTGGGAAAAGTTACTGTCGATTTCAAGAGGTGATTTCATTAAAGGGGTTTTTCAAGAAAAGAAAAGAATGCATATGCAACATCCCCCACCAGGGCCTAGCCTTTTCTTGGGGCCTGGAGTCAGCCGGGGCCCGCAGTACCTGAGTGGCTGGCAGTTGCGGCCTAGGCACGCTTTTGTCACGGTGCTTGGTATGGGGAACCGGAGGGCTGCCCTACAGCCTTTCAGGTCTCCAGCAGGGTGGTGTTGGCAAGAAATGATGAGGGAGAGGCTGCTATAGCGGTTCTCCCTGGGGCAACCCTTTGGTGTCTAGAGTATGAGTCTCTGTGTGGTGGACAGGGTGCCCGTGATGGTGACAGCCGTAGTAGCAGGGACCAGACGAAGGCAGACGTTGAACAAAAACAACTTACAGTTCTTTATTGGAACCGACAGGAACCGCAGCAACGTGCCTTAACAGAATGGTAGATTGCTGAGATGCAGTTGGAGGGAGCCACAGGATGTAGATCATCAGCCTGGATGCAATGGCAGGCTGTGTCCTAGAAGGATGCTTCAGCTTGTCCTGGGGTTGCTTCAGATATCACCCTTTAAGGTAGGATGATATCCCTTTCCTAACTAACTGTCTCACTACAGTCTTCAACAGGGAGCAGGGCTCACCTGCTTTGGTCTGGTGTGCTAGCTGCACTCACTTGCTTAGCTGTGTCAGACTCCTTGGTCTGACTGAAACTGACTTCTAGAAGTGTCCTGGCCAGGGGTTTTGTTACTCCCACTGGTCAGGTGGTGGCTACTCCTCCAATTACATCTCAGCTCACAGAAACAGAGTATAACACATGTGATTGGTTACTGGAATTACATCACCAGGCAGGATCTACCACTGCAGTGCTCATCTGTGTTATCTAGTGTTATGTAGTGACATGCTGTGGGGCTGATCAGACCCTCACAGGCTGCAAGCTACACGGTGGGACGTATTCGCAACCACTCCTCTGCCTTGCATCGGCGAGGGTGTTGCACATACTTGCCGTGCTCATGCTTTCTCACATTGCTATGGTCCTTCCGTTGTTTGGAGCCGGTTCCAGGGGTCATGGGACCTGCTGCAGCTAACGAGTGGCCTCCTTAAACCATTGGATGTCACTTCCATTTTCCAGGAGACTTAACTTCCTGTGCTTTCCTCTGGCCTGAGGGGGCCAGTCGTTGGCTCAAGCAGGTCCTGTGAGCCCCGAACTTTCAGCCTGGTGCAGTCCTAAAAACCATCAGCACTGGAGCGACGTAGCAACTGGAAGCTGGAGCAAGGTGAGTATACTTTTTTCCCTCCTGATCCCCTTTCCACATTCATTCCAAGAAAAATCCTTTAAGACAACCCCTTTAATTCAATAAAGGGCCATATCTGTCATTTAATTTAGCATCATGTTATAGACCACCTGGTCCATCACAGTTGGAGCTGCTGTCCATGATTTATAGAGATGGGTCGGGGTTCCTAAGGGGCCTTCTCCTGATGACATGAAACCATCAACACTGGCAACATAGTCACCAAAGTGCCTGGTGAACTGCCAAGTACAACCAACACTGGCTACATAGTCACCAAGGTAGTAGGTGAAGTGCCATGTACGATCAACACTGGCTACATAGTCACCAAGGTGGCAGGTGAAGTTCCAAGTCACCGAACCGGGATCTTTTTAGTCCCTTGTTTAGCTGTTTCCACCTGTTTTGCAGTTTTCTTTTATTGTGTTTAATAAAGATAATTTCCTGTCGCTACCTGGAGATTCTCAACAAGTTGCTGTTGACAGATGTGTTCTTCCTATTTTGTTTCTGTGTGTATGATTTTGATTATACAATAGTCAATGGAGTGAATTAGCTGCAGGCGTAATTGACTCATACTTAACATCGTAACACCCACAACTGCTCATCCCATAACCACAAAAATGGATGATTTTATATTCATGTATTAACTAGACTTAAAGGGAATCAGATGCTATCCACCATCAGATGGTACCCGCAGCATGTAATAATGCAGGACTGGATGGCTTTAGATAGATAGATAGATAGTTTTGTGGGAAAATACAGAATAATGAATACGATTGATAATAATAATCCATACTAGTAGCCATCTCATCTCTATGCCCAGTCCAGTTTGCTATTGATGTGGGCTTTCTCTGGGAGGGTCCTAGTGTGGGGACATTAATAATACTATTTGAGAAACTGGTAGTTGTTAAGTCTGTGATGGTCTGCCTATCCCACCAAAATGATTCGTTTTGGTTCCTGTATTGTCTAATGTGTTTAGCCACCTAACTTCATTATAAAGAATGACCCTTTAAAAAAATTCCATCATGATAAACCCGGGACAGTTACTCACAGTTGCAGGCACAGTGACTGTAGAAATCTTCTTATTTTTGTTATCCATGGCCTCCTTCCTTCTAAAATCTCGGGGTGGCACGGTGGCTGAGTGAGTAGCACTTCTGCCTTGCAGCACGGGAGTCCTGGGTTTGAATCCCACCCAGGTCAACATCTGTGTTTGCGTGGGTTTCCTCCAGGTCTTCCGGTTCCCTCCCACACTCAAAAACATACTGGCAGGTTGATTAGATTGTGAGGCCTCCATAGGGACAGGGACCGATTTGGCATGCTTTGTGCAGCGCTGCTTAATCTGTGTGTGCTATATAAATAAATAATTATTATTATTAAATTATGCTAATGAGCCTGAGGGGTTACCATAGATCCTCTGTGATCTGGCTTTTACAGGCTGTTACTGTCTCACATGTATGCAATCTAAGGCTACATTCACACGACCGTATTTGTGGGAAACATACCATAAGATAGTGGGGTAGACATTTTTTTTTAAATTGTATTTTTATTACATTTTCAGCAAAACAATACAGGAAAAAACCCACAGAGCATGACCATAGATAAACAATCATACACAAAGTAAGGTAATGTCAGTGTAATGGAGGAACTTCAAATTTAGACATCTATGCTATACTTGATGAAAACGGGTATACATTTTCCAAGTGCAAAATTCGCATATATTCATCTCTGCGGATAGGAATGGGCCCCTTTACTAAGGGGAAAAATACACAAATGGTCAGAAGAACAGGAAAAATTAAAGCTTGCGAAAAATAAAACTGACAAGACAGACGTAGACAAGACTGGGAGTACAGCAGGTATGGGGGGTGAAAGGAGGGTACAAATTGATTCTGAGCTTCTGAGCAGGGGGATCCTGGTCCTTCCAAGACATTGGGGCACATTTACTTACCCGGTCCTGTCGCGATCCCCGGTCTGGACTGTCCGACGAGGATGAAGTCCGGTGCGATTCACCAAGATCGTGCGCCCGATATCCTGCATGTGTCGCTTCCTCGCTCAGGTCCGCCGAAGTTCACCTTCTTCTTCCCGGTGTATGTGAGTGCTTGGCTTGCGATACAAATTGAATTTTAAATCCCGCGCTTAGTCCGAATTAGTCAGGTTGACAGACGACCATGCTCTTGATTTGTGTCGCATGAAAGTTGGCGCGATTGTGCCAAAATCTGATTGCGTGCGCCAATATAACTAAATTTCTAGCACAGCAGAAAACTAAGTGAAAGAAACTGTTGTCATAGTGCCCATGGAATGAGCAAAATACTGAATGACTTTGCTACTTTTTGTTCCCATTAGAGACTTGAAGAACAACTTGATCAGCAAAATGGAACCTGGATCTTTTTTGGGACTGCCAGAGCTCAAGCGCCTGTAAGTAAAAACCGGATTTTTTATCTACTTGTTTTAAGAATAAAAATGGATCCTTAGGAAGCAAGGCGAAACACGTAGTGTCCACCTTTGGTATGCATATACCTGTGTATGTATTGTGTATGTGTCCCTGTGATCTATTTATCATGTATATTTAGTTATATGACTATTGGGGGACTTTTTCTGTGTACTGTATATACTCGAGTATAAGCCAATCCTAGTATAAGCCTACTACAGGGGGCTGGCTGGCTATATACTACAGGGGGCTGGCTGGCTATATACTACAGGGGGGCTGGCAGGGTATATACTACAGGGGCTGGCAGGTTATATACTACAGGGGGCTGGCTGGCTATATACTGCATGGGGCTGGTGGCTGTATACTACAGGGGGCTGGCAAGCTATATACTACAGGGGGCTGGCTGGCTATATACTATAGGAGGCTTGTTGGCTATATACCACAGATAGGGGTGGGGGAGGTCACATAAAAAAGGGGGTAACATAAAAAAAGGAATTCTAAAAAGAAACTTAGAAACTTAGAGCTGTTGCACTTCATATAGACACTTGGTACACTTGAAAGGTATATGGTAAAATGCATTAAAGTTGAAGAATGCAATGTTGTGCACATCTTGCAACTCGCATGCAACCTGTATGTCATTTTTCATGTACAGCCTCGCAACTAAAAGGAAATTAGGAAATACCAATTTTATTGAGAGTTTTATACATAATTTTCTGATTACACTTTACGTGTGACAGGACGCGTCCATGTAGTAAAATGTGTTTCTTTTTTTGTTGTTTTACAGGGACATTTCGAATAACAGAATCGGTTGTGTCCTTCCTGCTACATTTCAGGGACTGAACGGTCTGTCCCGCCTGTAAGTAGACATGGCTTGCTAGAATTGGAATATGCAATATGGCTTAATCTAAACCCTATCATATGTATAGTGTAATACTGTATCTTATTGGAGAAAATTCTTCTTTTATTTATACACTTTCTTTCTCTATAAGTGCTTCATAAGTTAGTCCTCCATGGAGAGCATGGCCGGCATTTGGGTTTGGAAAACTGGGCATTTGCCCAGGGCCCCTTGTCCTAAAGGGGCCCCCTGCATGTGGACTTTTGTGTGCAGATAATGTATTGCTCTTTGAATACTCTATTGGTTGAATGCCCGGGTGAAGATGCTCCTGTCCTATATATCTATCATCTCCTGTCTATATATCTATCATCTATAGTTATCTATCTCCTATAATTTGTCCATTTCCTATCTATATATCTGTCTATCTAACCATTTATCTAACTTTTGTCCATTTATCTGTATATTTTCTATCTACCTATATCCTATTTATTATCTATCAACCAATCGATCTTCTATCTCTCTTCTACTGTATCTATCTCTCATATCTATCTATATTCTATCATATATCTACCCTATATACTCGAGTATAAGCTGACAAAACTGGGAAAACGTATTGACTCGAGTATAGGCCCAGGGTAAGAAATACAGCAACTACTCTTTAATAAAATGTCCAGTAGCAGCCTCCCCTCATCAATAAAATGTCCAGCAGAGCCCCCCTTTAAAAAGAAATGTCCAGCAGAGTCCCCATTTTAAGGCATGTCCAGAAGAGCCTCCTCTCATAGTCAAAAATAACATCTAGCCCTTGGGTGCTGAATATTATACAGCAGGGATAAAATATAGAATTAGACTATGTGCCCCCCACAAGATATGTTTCTCCACTGTCTTCTGCTTCTCATTCCACTGACCATCTCATGTGGCACAAGTTTTTTTCTCTTCTTCGTTCTGGTGAGGTAATGCCTGTACCACAAGAAAAAGAGAAACAAGGTTTCTACTCTTCTTTATTCTTAGTCAAGAAGCCCAATGGCTCTGACTGCATGATCATAGATTTGAAGCTTCTCAAGGACTATATTACCTACAGGAAGTTTCACATGGAGTCTGTAAGATCTGCTACTCAACTTAAACACACAGATTTCTATTTGTACATCATAGATCTTCGGGATGCTTACTTTCATGTCCCAATTTAATCCTCATCTCAAAAGTTCCTCAGATTTCCAGTTCTCACTCTTCATTTCCAGTCCTGTGGACTCCCCTTTGGTATCTCCATGAGTACAAGTGGGGGCATATCTAAGATTGCAGAATGTCACCATTATCCCATACCTATACGACCTTTTTATTGTGGAAAAGAACAAGTCAAGTCTAGTGGTCTCAAGGGCCTCACCTTGACGAAACTCTCCGACCCAGGCTGGATAGTCAACATTCAAAAGTCAGACTTGTCGCCCACCCCCCACAAAAAGTTGCTTTACTCATCAAATGTCTTTTCTCCCACAGGAAAAAGAGAACAACATAAAGTGCCAGATCCCTTCCTTCAGGAGGAAAGTGGCTAGGACCATTTGAGCCCATAAAGAGGATTAGTATAAAAAAATGAACACTTAAGACCACTCTACTGATAGTGTTTACCTCAGCTAGAAGGTTTGGGGGAGCTATTAAAGAACCATACATAAGAATCCTGGCTGATATGATCATTTTTACTGTAGATCCAAGCATCATCCCCAAAGTGACTTTCAGGTTTCACAAGGACCAGGAGGTTACCCTACCGTCTTTATGCGAAAATGCCTCATCAAGCAGAGAGTCAAGTTGGCATTCGCTGGATGTAAGACTTACAGCTATAAGCTACTTGCATGCCACAGAGTTTTGGTGTGTAGACCATAACTTGTTTATTTAATTCCAGGGAAGAACAAAGAAAAGAAATTATCCAAGACGTCCATAGCAAGGTGGCTATAAATGGCTATCGCTGCTTGCTACATGGAACAGGGGATGCAAGTTCCCTCTAACTTAAAAGCGCATTAGACTTGTGCCATGTCTGCCTCTTGTGGTGCGTCTCTAGAGCCGATCAGCAGGGTGGCATTTTGGTCCTCACCATCCACTTTTGTAAAGCACTACCGCCTGGACCTTTTCAGTTCTCAGGACCTTTCTTTCGGAAGATTCACTCTAAATATTCTTCTTCTTTTGTAGCTCTCCAAGTGGGCCGTCATGGGGGAACGTCATGGAAATAGCGAATTAGTACTCGTCAGTAATTCTGTTTCCATTAGTCCACCATGATGGCCTACATATTTCCCTCCCATTTCCTTTTTCTCTGGGTTGTTGATGTATGTCAATCTAAACATACTTAATAAAATTGTGTTGCATCTTCCTCCTGTGTAGTTATTTGGTATTCACTGGCGGGAGGCTTTTAACCTCTCTTCTTCCGGACAGAGGTCAAGGGGCATCCACCAAGTGGGACGTCATGGTGGACTAATGGAAACAGAATTACCGGAGAGTACTAATTCACTATCATAGTATCATAGTTTATACAGTTGAAAAAAGACACATGTCCATCAAGTTCTCCCAAGGAAGGGAAGGGATTAGATGAGAAGGAGATTAGTGGGAACAATTCTATATAACATAGCCATCAGTGTTATTTCGGTGTAAAAAGGCATCTAAACCCTTCTTGAAGCTCTCTGCTGTCCCTGCTGTGACCAGCGCCTGAGGCAAGCTATTCCACAGATTAACAGCCCTGTTGCCTCTGGTGATTAAACCTTGATTTCTCCCAAACGGAGACGGTGCCCCTCATATTTTGATTTGATTTAATCTGAAATAACTTACCACCATATTTTTTGTAGGGACCATTCACATATTTATATAAATTAATCATTTCCCCTCGTAGTCGTCTCTTTTCCAGACTAAATAAATCTAGTTGTTTTAATCTTTCCTCATAACTGAGACCCTCCGTACCCCCTTATCATTTTTGTGGCTATACGTTGAACCCTCTCCAGCTCCAGGGCATCCTTTTTATGGACCGGAGCCCAGAACTGGACAGCATATTCCAGGTGAGGCCTAACCAATTCCTTGTACAGTGATAATATTACGTCCCTATCCCGAGAGTCCATACCCTTCTGATACATGACTAGATCTTGCTGGCTTTAGAGGCAGCTGATTGAGTATTCAATTTATGATCTATTAGTACCACCAGGTCCTTCTCAACAAAGGACTCTCCCACATTTACTCCCCCAAGGACATATGTTGCCTGTGGATTATTAGCCCCCAGGTGCATAACCTTACAATTATCCACACTGAACCGTATTTGCCACGTGGATGACCAAACACTGTTTGTCCAAGTCACCCTGCAACCTATGGACATCCTCTGTAAACTTTAGTACACAATAGAGCTTGGTGTCATCTGCAAAAATAGACACAGTGCTCCTACCTCTATATCATTAATAAATAAATTAAATAGTAGTGGGCCAAGCACAGAACCCTGCAGTACACCACTTATATCTGGTGACCATTCTTAGTAGGAATCATTGACCACAACTCTCTGGATACGAACCTTCAGCCAGTTTTCAATCCAACTGCAAATAATTTCTGCCAAACCAATATATCAGGCGTCTATGACGGACAGTGTCAAATGCCTTTCAATTTTGGTTTTCTTGTTTTTCTATTTGTAAATTTGATCCAAACTGCCTGGTCAACTGTCCCTACTGTATGTTACAAAAATATTCTCAAGTATTTTTTTTTTTTTTTTTTAACAATGAACAGTTAAAGACTACTATACAACCAAGCCTAAGATTGTAGAATTGCATTTGCATGAATTCTTTTAATCTTTGTGCTTTCCTTTTACAGTTGACACACCAGACCCTTATGTGGAGCTTTATATTGCTTTAGCACCAGATGGCAGAAAGAGGACAAAACATGTTAACAATGAAATTAATCCAGTTTGGAATGAGTCCTTTGAATTTATTTTGGATCCAAACCAGGATAACATTTTGGAGGTATGGTGAACTGTCTGTTTTGATAGATTATTCCAAATAAAAAGGTTACAAATGGGTGATGTACGCTCTGCTGGCACCAGCATGTTCCTGCATGCAGTCCTTGGGGTTCCAGAAGATGTTGGGAAGAGCTAGTACAATTTAAAGGGAAAGTGTCAGCAAAAAATACCAATTTTTAATCAACTTTTCAAGTTTTTATGTTTGACCTTTAAAGTTTTTCATTTGTTTGTTTTACAACATATGTTAACATTTCCATGTCATTATTTTTATTTAATAAAAAGTACTCTCTAAACTGTTAATGTTCACAGTAGGTTTAAAGGAAATCTGCCTTCAAAATCAAGCATAATAACCCAAGGACACTTACTCATAAAGTCAGGCACCATCACTGTGCTATTTTTCTTATATTTGTTGTCCATGGCCTCTTTCCTTCTGAAATCAACTTCTAAAATTATGCCAATAACCATATAACCCCTCCTCACTTGTGATTGTGCGAAAAACAACTTTACCTATCATATGCAACAAAGATGGCTGCTATCTTTTAACTACCACTGGCGGCTTTGCCAACTATGATCAAAGGGTGTTAACACCCCCATATTTGTACCATTCGTGATAGCAAAGAAAATTGTAGAGTGCCCCCCCACTGAATTATTCTATATTTTGTCCCCCTACATTCGTCATAGACGCGTTTAGAGGCTGATTTACTCCCCCAAAAAATCACCAAGCGTATTAATACGAGCGAGTGGCGGGGGCGGAGCCGAGCGAGTGGTCGGGCGGAGCCGAGCGAGTGGTGAGAGATGGAGGAGCCGAGCGGGGGGTGAGGGAGGGATATGCACACAGCCAGTAACAGGATCGTGCTGTCTATGTGACAGCCCGATCGTGTACTGTGACAGGGGACTGATAATAATCGGTCCCCTGTCACAGCAGCCCTTGTATACAGTGAGAGGCATGCAGGGAAGGTGCTGTATGCATCCTCTCTGCATGTCTCTGTATACAGATCACTGATGACAGTGATCCAATGGGCTCTTACCATTAGATCACTGTTATCTGTCATCTATACAGATACTAGTGAATGTTCAGAAACTAAATAAAAGTGTAGATAAACCCTGTACCCTGATAATCTAAGTACATCGTCAGCACACAGCATCTCATAGCACAGAGGGATCAGGTAGTGTCCTCTTAGCTAGTGCCGCCCACACTCTGGAATTTTAGAATGACCATCACTGAGTAGTAGGAGCTTAACCAGCAATAAAACTGAGTATAATTGTAAAGTCAGGGGTTAAAAATGATCTATAATTTGTAAACCTCACTAGAGTATTAAAATGTGAGAACTTTCTTACATGGGCAGACCCCTTTAAGATCGCTTCATTGAACAAAGCACAGCCTCTGCCACCCACCACTTCCCCCGTAATTGCTGTCGTATACAAACAGAAGCTGCTACAACTCTGACTCAGCAGGGCTGTACTGTATTCAGTAAACAGATATTACAAACCATTGCACCCCAGTGCTCCAAGTCCAGCTGCAATCCTGGAAAAATAACATTTTTTCACAGCCTGGCTGCTAACAATACAAAGAAAAGTGAGATTACTCACCTCTCCAGGGACAATACCAAACACTATCTACAGCTAAGTGTAAGTCCTGTGTCTTACTCAGGTAAATGATTCCAAGGTGACCGGACAGAATGCAACAATACAAGCAGTAAAATTGTCTGAGGGCGGGCTGTTTCGTCAGCGGCTGCTTGGAGATTTGTCAAGAACACCAAACAAACAACCCCAGGTATGAGAAATTTACATTGTCTTGTACTAGTAGTATATAAATGTTACCCTATTCATATACTACTCAATATGTCAGTAATAAGTAGTAGCACTGAGTCACCTATAAGTGACCTCCATATGCAAATGAGGTTTGTATTCATATACATTTATATATAAAATCCATATAGATAACCAATAAATGGATACAAATCCACGTGTTCTCCATTGTAGGTGGAAGTCTACATTAATGGGATTCCTTCAAAGTGTTCTGGAAACTGTGACTATACCTGGAATAAGAATCAGACACCAGCTATA
Source organism: Engystomops pustulosus (assembly GCA_019512145.1). Classification (NCBI taxonomy): domain Eukaryota; kingdom Metazoa; phylum Chordata; class Amphibia; order Anura; family Leptodactylidae; genus Engystomops; species Engystomops pustulosus. Next base: position 7,594,959 of record CM033645.1, read on the forward strand.
TATTCTGTCAGCACAGGTAAAGACCGACATACTGATAGGGGTATTTCAATAACACTTTTGGAGTCCCCCATTTAAAGCGTTTTTTCGGTTTCATTAATTTTATACTGAGGGCTCCAGGAATTCTAAAAATAATAAAGAAGTAATACTTACCTCTCTCCGGAGCTCCGATCCAGCGCTGTTCCTCCCATCACTAGCGCCCTCTATTGGTATACAGAGGCTCAGGGGTGACATCACGTCTACAGCAGGTGACTGCTACAGCTTAATTCAAGCCAGAGGCCGTAATAGGTCCACGCCAATGCAAAGTCACCATCGAGCCTCTGTATAGCAACATAAGCAGGCAGTTTTACTTGCTGTAGCCTATAGTATTAAGTTTTATAATTCTAGACAACCCCTTGAAGTGCTAGTTTAGTAGAATGGGAAGAAATGGTAAAGGGAACCTGTCATCAGAAATTGACCCAATAAACCACTACCAGTATGTTGTCAAGCAGCTGAACACTTTCCAGGTTACTTTCATGATCCAGTGTGGTGGCATTGTTCAGAAAATCAACTTTAAAGTGAGATGTAAATGTGTTATATAAAGTCACGGAGGCGGGGTTTTAGCACCAAAGTCAAGCTCTCACTGTAATTGATGGTCCTCCTTCCAAAAACATCACTAACCAGATCTCCTGAAGTCAGAAGCATGGTGGCAGTCACAGAGGAGGAGGCGTTCATTGTTCCACACCTTGACTTCAGTGCTAAGCTCTCCGCCTTCTTGACTTTATGCAACCAATTTACATCTTTCTTCAAAGTAGATTTTCTGGATGAGGCCACCACACTGGGCCATGAAAGAAACAATAACTAATGATATATCAGGCCATTTGCTGATGACAGGTTCCCTTTAAGCTATAAAAATAAACGAATAACAATAAATCTCATTATGTTTATATTTCTCTTTTCAGTTGTCAGTGGATTAGATAAACTGTTAATAATAAATGGGACCGGATTTGCTAACAGCACGGCCGGTGACACAACCTACGTGAAAATTGGAAGACAAACTTGCACCATTCTTGCCCTCACTAGTAAGTTAGCACATAAGATAAAAATTAATTACTCCATAGGATTTTATCATGACATATCACATAGGGAGACCCCCATTCAGGACTCCCCCCCCCCCCATTTAATAGCCATAGTGCAGTTTCTTGAATGGACTAAATGTGTTGTAATACAACATCTTCCCTGTAGGGGTCACTGTTTGTGACTGGGGAGTTCAGAAAATGGACCAGAAACAATCAGTTGGTCACCAGGGTGGGTGGAACAACCCTGTTAAAGCGGTATTTCCATGAAGACAAGTGTTTTAAATATACTCAGGATAACAAAATAACACATTCTCCAATTCACTGTTAACAACTAACAATAATTCAGCATTTCACAGATATAACTCCAACATGTCTCTACCAGTCCTGGTAGGGTTGGGACGGGAGGACATATTGTTCTCCTGTCCGTCGCTGCACTGAGCTCCTCTCTGCAGCGGCCCCTCCCCAGACACTTCATGCTGCCAAAGAGCAGTGTGAGGAGACTTACTCTACACGCTACAGACAGATAAGGTCTTTATGCAGGGGAGGGTGGCATATAGCAGTGCTGACAGTGTATGTTATGGCTGAGATAGCAAAGCTGATAATGTCACGTGTTATATGCATGTCATGGATCTCATCATCTCTCATCTCCCTCATGTGTCAGATACTAGTGAATGTTTAGAAGCTTAATAAAAGTGTAGATAAACCCTGCACCCTGATAATCTAAGCACATTGTCAGCACACAGCATCTCATAGCACAGAGGGATCAGTAAGTGTCTTAGAGAGTCCCCGCGCACACTCTGGAATCTTACACTGACCATTACTGAGTGATAGGAGCTACAACAGCAATAAAGCTGAGTAACATTGTAAAGTAAGGGGTTAAAAAAAAAAATTTGAGAATTTTCTTTCATGGTGAAGCCCTTTATTTCATGGAAATTTATGCAGATTATCTTTATTATGTGTTCTAATCTCAGTTTTTTTTAAATGTAGACAATGAGATCCGATGTCAGGTCCAGCAAGCCAGCGCCGGAACATTCCCCATCAGTGTCTACGTTGCAGAACTCGGGTTTGCAGTGTCGTCCGGAGGAAACTTGACCTTTACTCATCAGATCAGCGTCTCCTCAGTCTCTCCATCATCTGGAAGTACCGCAGGTATTATTATACTCTAGGAAAGCATTTTCATAAAATACAACACAGAAATAAATCTGGATTTTTATATCTCCATCATATTCCTCAGCGCTTTACAGATCATGGGGGAGATGTACATACAAAATAGGATACCACAGAGTAATAATATGGTCAGATAGGACAATAGGAATGAAGGTCCTACTAGGAGGTGTATCGCAAAGCAGGTTCTTAGTATTAAGGGGTTTAGTAAAGCAACAGGTCTTCTTGTCAGTGTATAAGGTAAGTGGACAGAACTCTTTCTCCTTTGGCTGTGTTCACAGTGGGGCTTATTTACAAAGGGTCCGCGGATCGCATTTCCGTTGGTCTTCCCGACATTTTAGAGATTTGCCCCACTGTGACAGGTATTTAGAAGGGGATTGTGTCGCACCTGAACGCATTTTGGCGCAGTGGCGCAGGCTTCCATGCAACAGAAATCAGTGGGTGGGCCGTTGGACGAACCGACTGATTCGGACTGAGCGCGGGATTTAAGATTCAGATTGTGTCGCAGGACAATGCACTTACATGCACCAGGAAGAAGAAGGTGAACTCCGGTGGACCTGAGCAGGGAAGCGACACATGCAGGATATCGGGCGCACGATCTTAGTGAATAGCAGCACAGGGCATTATACACGGACAATGCACTTTCGGTGATCTCCAAAAATTAACATGTCCTCTCTTAAATTAAAATAACCTGCTTTGGCTACGACAAGAACCCCAAAAGTACAAATTTTTATGTTGGAATATTATATGTATGTTTATGAAAAAACAAATAAAAACAAGTTTAAAAAAAATAACATGTCCTCCCGGATTTCTGAGACACATGTACTGTGGATTGGATGTTTGCTCAATGTTCTTCATTGATCATTTCCAATGTATATGTAGATCAGGAGTGGAAAATTTTAAGTCACCTAAACAGGATGTAGTTTTCAATCTGGGTGAAAATTCCATCATGTGTGAACAGATGCTTATGTAAGCGAAACTTCTATGCATTAATATTTAAAAAATGTTTTCCTTATAGGAGGAACCTTAGTAACAATTTCTGGCTCTGGATTTAGTGATAGCTCAGTGGTAGAAGTTGGCAGAATCGGATGCGCTGTTGTCTTCGCCAATCTGACTGTGATCACCTGCCGCACCTCCGCAGTAAGTTCTGTGTGAATAAAGACTTTTCAGCGATATTTTTGTTCTTCTTGTTTTGGTGGAGATGAGGGGAATACTTGTTTTTTTTGTTTTCCAGTAACATACGATTTTGGGATGTGTTCACGCTTCATTTTTATTATACGCTTGGAAAAACTCCTGACATATACGCTGGGTGTACCCACTGGCATATAGTGGCAGACAGAGGAATAGTTGTTAATTTCGTCTTCTCAGTATAAGACATCGGGGCTCATTTACTAAGGGGGCGCGGACCGCACAAACATTGGATATTCCGACGATTACCATTTTGCGCCGCATTTAAAAGGGGGATTGTGTCGCACGCGATCGGTTTTTGGCGCATCGGCACCGGCTTTCACGCGACACAAATCGGAGGGCGGGCCGTCCGACGATCCGACTGATTCGGACTGAGCACGGGATTTAACATTTAAATTGTGTTGCAAGACAATGCACTTACATGCACCAGGAAGAAGAAGATGAACTCCGTCGGACCTCAGCAGGAATGCGACGCATGCAGGATATCGGGCGCACGATCTAAGTGAATCGCACCGGACTTCATCTTGTAGAACCCCCCAATCGGGGATAGTGACAGGACTGGGTAGGTAAATGTGCCCCATCCTGTGAAAAAGACAGGATAGAAAGACGTAGCAAGCTACCTCCTCCATCCTGCTCCCGCATGCTGAGCGACATAATACACTCAGCGGAGGCATCAGAAGCCTATGGGGAGTGGATACAATATATTGCATCCCGGGGCCCCAACTGCTGAGCAGATACGTTACTCAGCAGGAGGGAGGATGCCGGTGATGTCACTGACCATATAAGGACAGTGACATCACTGGGGAAACACCCATCGGCAGTATGGTCGTAACCCAATCACCGGCAGCTGCCCTTGTTCTCTCTTCCCCCTACATTCAGGGGAAGGAGGAGTCACTGGGCGACATATCCCATTGTATAAACATACAGTGGGAAACTGTGCCATATGTTGTAAGGATATTCAGGAATCCGCCCGTTATTTCCTTACAACGTATAGTTTAATTTATACGGTTGAAAAAAGTCACATGTCCATCAAGTTCTACCAAGATAGGGAAGGGATTGGATGAGGAAGGGATTAAGGAGAAACAATTCTATATAACATAACCATCAATGTTATTTAGGTGTAAAAAGGCATCTAAACCCTTCTTGAAGCTCTCTGCTGTCCCTGCTGTGACCAGCGCCTGAGGCAGGCTATTCCACAGATTGACATTATTCTGTAATGTTGTAAGTAAATTATTATGTAGAAGTACAGTTAGTAGGTCATGTGGTAAAATACTGACATTACTGTATGAATTTGTGACAGTCAACAACAAATGTACTGTTGAATTTGGCAGTTCTAGTACATGGAGACAACCAATGTTGGGTTGTAGTTGGGAGTTATGGTACACGGAGTCTTAAGGTAAGACAAGATACGTTAAGTAGAAAGTTGTAGTAAATGGAGACTGTCTTAAGATAAGACTACATACCTGCAAGATGCGATTGAACACAGTAACCAGCTCCTACCTGGGGCCTGAATAGTTCTGTAATGTATCTAGTAATGTCCCTCTAAGTAACTAATCTTATGTTTCAGGGACTAGAAGGTTTGGCTGATGTTACTGTTTTCACCAATGGACTCAATGGAACCTTACAAAACGCCTTCAACTTCACTTCTTACTCGGCACCGACCATCACTGGAATCAGCCCTAGTACCAGCAGTGTTCTGGGGAACACAAACCTGACCATTTCAGGCTCTAACTTCCAAGATCAATCAGCGGACAATGCTGTGTATATTGGGAACACCCTGTGCTCGCTTCTGGAGTGGACACCCACCAGTATAACGTGTCTCCTGCCGGCACTTCCTCCTGGGTCATACAAGATCCTGGTTCAGTTTGGGAACCGGGGATTTGCGATTTCCAGGTATATTTGCTATTTTTATTATTTTTCTATGTCTATCTCCTCTTGACAAGTGTGGTTAACCTTTTGAGGACTTGTGAGGATGACTATAAGTATTCTCAATGTCAGCTTTAGAGTATCTGCAGGTATAACCAGTAGATGCCTCTTACAACTTCTACAAATTGTTACACTGCACCGAATCTTACATAATCACATCAATTGCTGTATCATGAAAGTATTTTCCTTTACGGAGCACCTTATGTGGGAACGTGGTTGAGTTGCTTTCTACGCAAGCCAACAATTTTCATGTGTCGACAGGACCATTCTTGGAATCGGGCTGGAAATTAATGTCGTCCCTTTCCAAAATTGGATAATCGTGGGTAGAATTAAAATTTCTAATTTGACTATGCAAATTAGCTGCTCTACTTCCTGTAAGAGATTTGGAGTCGCTACACACTCTTAGGTCATCTTAGGGGGTTTTCTTGGAACAATATTTCTCACTTTTGGACATGTCTATTATTGCAGCTCAACTTCATTCCATAGACAGGGGCAAAAGGGCCTTTGAATCTACCCCAGTGTAAATAGATACGTACACAGTGGATATACTGCAGCTTTTTTTGTCTTATTGTAGGACGGACAGCGAAGCCTCAATTAGATATATCCTGGAAGTGAACAGCATCTTCCCACAACATGGATCCCTGTATGGAGGTTCTCGGGTCACATTGAAAGGATCTGGGTTCAGTCTTGACTCAAATAATAATCAAGTACTAATAGGTAAAGTACAAACTGGGTATAAAATAGCACGGCAAAGATTATTGAACTGACAATGTGCCCAGTGAATGTAAAACTATTACATCTTAGGTGACTTTGTCAAATGATTTACATTGTCCAGATACAATTTCATACTGATATATGTATTATGTTCTAGGTTCCCTCCCATGTAACGTCTCTGATAGTTCAGCCAGTGAGTTGATCTGTGTGATACAGAGACCCGGTACGGTATATACAGTAACCAATGGAGGAAGACATTCAGGTGAGTACAGACTTCTGCCAGCACCAGGCAAAACATTGCACATTACCGAGTGTGAGCTGCCACATTTGTTTCCTTTGTTGCCATAATTTACCTGCCCAAAGCTGGATCAGATGAACCAAAGTGACGCTTGGCTTTCAATTCAGATAAGCCAGGATCAGATTGGTACATTTTACCAGCCAAAGTGAAACGTATGCACGGCAAAGATGGCAATAAAAGATGGCCCAAAATGATCAGATGAAAAAAACTGGTGTATAAATGCAATGCCCAATATATAATAGAGAATAAATACAAATCTTTATTTCATACACCTAAAAACATTTAAAAGCACAAGATGATGACGTGTATGGATCCAAAAGGTCTGCTAAAAATAAAAAAAGCAAACCACAACCAATAACTCCCCCCACACACAAAAACATGTCAAATATATATAAAAAGCTTATACAGTATAATGACACTGATCAAGAATGTAACAAACCATATATACGGTATATATGCACACTGTGTGTATAGGTCCACAAACAATGTCCAAGATACCATCAACTATAAATAAATATACACAAACAAATAATATCTGAATGCAAATTTAGATACATGTATCACAAGGGCATAATGGATGAATATCTGGAATCTGGAAAGAGATGTTTTAGGAATCTTGCCCCTCATGTCTCATTAGTTGAGAATATGGTACTGGTTGGCTAATTGAGACGCCAACAACGTTGGTCAGGATGGATAAGCTTAGGGTCACCCACTGACAGTGAAGAGCAAAATTGGCATTTTGGATTTTGAACCTAGCAAAGATATTAACTCAGCAACATTTGGGGGCAGAGGAAACATTTTATCTGCACCAATGTAGTTTTCAATGTGTCCATGACAGTTCAGGGGGTGAGTGGTATCATTGTTGGGCTTAGCTGGGTGGTCGCCGTAGATCTCTCCTTGCAGATGACACATTTCTACACACCTCGGGACTGATAAGGATGGAGCAGGAAAGGGGTTCTGCAGGACCTTGCAGATAGCCATGGAGCACTCCTGGTTTGTGATGGTCCTTGGCTGTAGTTAAAGGGAGGCCGTGATGTTAAGCAACAAGGCTGGGGATGCAGGACAGTAGGATCCAAACTGGTCCAAACCAAAATTTTATTTGCGGGAAAACAATAGTGCAGGATCCATCACATGCAACAGGATAGGCTGAAGTAGAGCTAGCTTTCAGTTTGGCTATGGTTCTGACCTTAATAATTGCCTCGGGCGGCAAGGTTTTGACCTGTGGCTGAAACTTTCTTCTTTCTATAGCACTTTCAGAACTGCCAACTCACACTTATCTGCTCCTCAAAACTAATCACCCTGAACCAGGGCAGAACCCCTTTTACAAACTATGGTATTTCCCTCTATAAGGTTCTGAGCTGCCAGGCAATGATACAGTCTAGAAATTGAAGTTTTTCCAGCACTCGATCAAATCCATAAATATCCAGTTTAAAAACAACTTTTATTCCATCATATTAAAAAGTGAAAAAAAAAAATTTTCATGACATAAGAAAAACTGACTCGTTTCAGATCTAGGTGTTTTTCCACCTTGCACATCTCATAGAGGGTTTAAATATAAAAGATCTCTCCTAGGAATAAAGACAGAAGAAGGTTGATCAAGGATCACCCATATATATATATATATAAATTAGTAGGTATCCCACTCTTGGTCACTACAGTTGCAACAATTACAATTATTTGTTGGAGCAGATCAAAGGACCCCTTTAAAAGCCATTGAAAAACCACAGCCATCAACACTTTTACAGGCATCTCAATGTATTACTGGTGCATTCAAGCTGTTGCGTGGCAGTAAAAACTGGAAAATTCACTACAAGATGTGTATAAAATGCACAGTTATATCTTGAGTTCTGAAACATCCGTCATGTGGGTAAGGGCTCTCTCACATTGGCGTTGGTGCTCAGCTTCCGTTGCGTTTTGTCTCCGTTGTGTCTCCGTTATTCTTCCGTTTTGTCTACAAGCCCGCCAAAAAATCTAAAGGTTTGACATTTGGAAACAACACACCTGGTTTTTCAGCCTCATCACTGAAAAAAAGAACTGATGTTTCATCAGTTCTTTTTGCGGACCAGTAGACTTCTATTGCCTTCCATGATCCTCATCCATGAAAAACATAGGACAGTTTCATAATTTTTTTCCACGGAGAAGGGATGCATGAAAATACAAGCCAATGTAGTGAGCTCTGTTAATACTGGTGTAAAAAGTTGAGCTGTTGCCTATTAGAACCAATAAGTTTGCTGTTTTCTTAGAGTCTCAAAAAAATCTGATTGGTTGGTGAACAAGTTATGCAATTGCTGTACTGGTGAAACTTTATCCTTTATCCTATTATATTTTAACACATTGCATAGTATTTTTGTATAATATGTTGCATTTAGTTTCTGCATTGACTAATAAGTATATCCTTTATGCAGTGTATGGCGCAGGTTACGCCTGGTCTCCATCCAGCCTGGTGATATCTCCTGGAGATACTGTAGTTTGGCAATGGAGCTCTCAGCCGCTCATCCTGGGTATTGGATACAGAGTATTCTCAGTGTCAGATCCTGGCAACTTCACCTATGATGGAGTCTCCTTTATCAGTGGGGATCGTACCCCCTCAGGTATGCAGCTACTATATCAGTGTTTTTATAGCTTGTGGGGTTGAGGATATTTGTGACGATTCTCACACGTTTTGCTACCAAAACTTCACATTTTCCTCATTAAATTGACATATGATGAAACAGATCATTATTTCTATTGAGCATACAGGTAAGTGGTCACTGCTGGTCACTGATCTGCACCTCCAATTCATTAGGAAGAGCCAAACACATGTGTACTGACACATCGATCAGCTGATTGTAGGGGTTAGTGAGGGAGAAGGTGTTTAACCTATTTTCCCTGCTTTACATGACACTTATTGGCATTACTATGCTTAGTAGTTGTATGGTTTTTGATAACATTGTTGTTTTATTTCTTGTAGGCGTCTTTTCCTATCAGTTCACATCTCCGGGGGTGTATTACTACAGCAGCGGTAATGTAAATGATGGACAGTTCATAGTTATGCAAGGAGTGGTCAATGTGATCCCCATCAGTGACCAGAACAGCCAAGTGCGTGTCTATGTGGGAGGACATGAAGCCATCTATGCGGCTGGTAATTACACACAACACAGCTATCAGGGCCGGCGCTAGCAATGGGCATACCAGGGCAACTGCTGGGGCCCAGAGCTGCTGGGGGGCCTACATAAGGCTGCACATAAAGAATCCAGGGAGGGGGCTGGAGAGGTCTACTGAAACCTGGAGCTGACCCTGACTACTATACTGGCTGTAGAAATAGTAGTGAGCAAGACCTTTACAATATCATACCTTAGACCAGATGCCTAATTTAATTTTTTGGCCGCAGGAGAAATCCCTCCATCAGAAAAAAAATAGATCAAATCTAAATAAAGGTACTCTGTCACCAGATTTTACCCCATTATACTAGCAGCCCCCTCAAATAGGGGATAAAATGTCCTTTTTACAATTCCCTTTTCTTGTGAAATCTCACCAGTTTACACATAAAAAAATCTCCTCCAAAGTCATGTGAAAATGAGCAGAGAGGGTGTCACTTCAGATCCCCCTATCTTTGGTTCTGTAGGACCTAGAAACATGGTCTTAAATTAAAGATGAGAATCTCATCTTTTCGATCCTCTTGTGGTTCTTTGATCTGGCTGGGCCATATAACTGGCATATGAGGTTATTGGCCATGTACCTTTTTGTAGTTCTGGAGGGAATTCTATGAACATTCTTGGTGCCAATGAGTCTTCTCAAGGTGTAAAATGGCTCACACCCCCATGGAGTGAATTACCCTATCAGCTTGTATTCTGCATAAGGCAGGATAAGTTGGGGATTGTTGTAACTTCTCTGATGGACATGAAAAGACCCAACATGTGCCCCTGTTCAATATATTTATCACACTGAAGAGAAATCAGCTCCCTCATCCACCCTTCCCTCAGGAATTCTCTTCAATGAGTCACACTCAACCAGTAGTGGATTATTATATAGCCGGCTTGGGCTGTAGCCCGGAGCCTAAGCCCGGAGCCTTCTATAAGACCCATGGCAACCCAAAGCACCTAGTGAATTTTATACGGAGAAAGAACTTCACCCATGCAATTCTCATACATATGTTCCTTCTCTCAAGGAGAGGTCCTCTAAAGGTCCAGACACCACAGATTGAAAGCAGGCAGAAGGGATACTTCTTCCATTCTCCAAGAAGCTGATTCCAGTACCAGATGTAGAAAGTGAATTCTGGATTTGTAGGGGTTGCAATATTTATACATCCAAGGGCCCAGGGTGGTCTTAATCCTCCCTTGCACACAACCAGTATCTGTCTTTTTCTAAGGGAAGAAGGAATGAGCTGGAAGCTCTGGCTGAGCTGTAAGAAAATGAATATACTGGACTCGAAGCTCAAAGGAAAGTTGATGATGGGACTGACATAGGGTCATTTACATAGATGTTGAGTCAGTTTTATGAATGGACTATAGAACTTTAATGGCATGAGGAGGAACATTATGGGGATAGTTGTACTGCTGTGTAATCACAGTTTTCAATTGTTTGTTTAGTTTGTGTGGGTTCGTTTAAGTGACATTTTCTGGAGCACGTACCACCGTGCGCCGAAGCTGCTTCACATATAAAGTTTACAAAAGTGTTTAAACCGCAATATGAGAATAACGAAAATATGCTCCGGCACCAGCTCACCCTCAGCTGGTGCTCGGTATTTGAAAGTTAGAAGTACAATTTCACGTGGTAGGTTTCATTTAAATGTATTTAGTTCCCCACTCTATTATTTTCAACTCCAAGATCAGATTCCCTACAAATTTAAGTCCCTCAGAATACAATTTAGCTTAACTCAATTGATACAAATAAGAACCCAGAACAGACTATACATTTTATCTGCATTAACATCTACGGACACTTCGAGCCCCTCAGGCTCATTAGCATCCAGTCTTTCCTCCTGGTGGCTATTTAGCACCAGGGCTTTGTGTGTGCCATCACATAACTATGTTCTATAACTGGACTAGAACTTATCAAGAACCAGGAGAGAAGAGAAAGTATCCTGGACACCATTAGTTCCATCCAATCTTTATATTCTGCTGCTACTTTCTGGGATAACAGGGGTCGGGAGAAATGTATAGATCAGGAGATAAATGGGCAAAATTGGTTTTCTAGTACAAACCCAAAAGTTAACAAAATCTGTATCTTGAGTTTTATATTTTGCAGTACACAAGATACTGGCCCAGACTGTGAATCTAATGATTCTGTCATCAGTCATTTGTAGGGATGGATTGAATGTAGTAATTTTTTGTCATGTCTTTACAGCTCCACTTCCCACCACCCCACCGAGCGCTTGTGTCACACCAGATCCAAAGTGCACACAGCTCATCTCCCCGCCTGCCAGTAACTCATCCATATGGTTTGGGTTCTCAGACTGTTATACACCGGTTATTACCAAAATTACCCCAAATTCTGGAACAATCCATGATTCAATAACCATCACCGGAAGAGGCTTCAGTAACATCACTTGTGCCAACCAGGTATACCGTTTTATCAATCAGCCTCATCACATTATTACAACTGTGTCTGACTATGATAAATGACTTGTCTTTGTAAATAATAAATAGGAGAAACTGAAATTATGATTAAAAATATCAAAACACAGCGATAAATGAAATCTAGTAATTGCACAATTTCAGTCACATTGGATTGCAGTGTGACATATTCCTTAAAGGGGTTTTCCTAGGAAACAAGTTAGGCTCTATCCACGGGGACTTGCTGATCTGTGGGATCACTGAGACCCACACAGATCACGAGAACGGGAGTCCGAGGTGCCACCGTCAGACCTCTCGTCGTTAGGCCCTTTCCCTTTAAGCTAATGTGTTGTATCTGCTTTGGGAAACTGGAATTTTTTTTTGCACAATTTTTATCCTCAGAAAATATCCTCCCTTTTATCTATAGTTTATACACAGAATTGGGCAGTCAATCCAACCCATCAAAATATGCCTGATATCATGCCTGATGAAGGGACCTTAGCAGTCCCGAAAGCTTGATCGTAACATCTTATATTTCAACTGGCCACACAATCTCAAGAAGGTCACAGGAATATTTTCAACTGTACAAAACTTTTTTTATGAATCCTTAGAGTCATGCTCATCCTAAAAGAGAGGTCCCTACCAGGGATCATAGAGCGTTGCGGATCCTGACTTAGCATTTTCCAATTTTTAAGAAGAGCAGGTCGAATTGCCCATTCGTGTGCCCTAAACCCAAACAATAAGGGAAATCTCTCACCCTTATCCTTTGGTACAGAACAACTCGCTTTGAGTGATATTAAATGCTTTGTAGCCCATTATTGGCATCAATCGAGGGTACCAGTGGTCGAGTAGACTTCTTTACATTTATTAAAGTGTTTTTTGTTAGGTTCCTTTAATATCTCTCCAGACTCCAGAGATCTTACAAAAAGAAACAGTGGTGCAGAGGTCCTAGTAAATATGATATTCCAATATCCCATGAATTACCACTATCTGATTGGCTGTCTTGTGTCTTCAAATTTTGTAAAAGCTGCTAGTTGTCAGGGTTGGCTTGTGCTTCTACCTCTACTATCTTAGACCTGTTTTCTTTTTCTTTTCATTTTAGGTTTTAATCGGAAAATATCCTTGTATCGTGTCTTCTGCTGATGAGAATACAATCACTTGTAATGTGGATCCCCTGAACCCGATGGATATTGGGGTTGCAGAAATGGTGTCCATCACTGTAAATAACCTGGGCAACGCCATTAACTCATTAAGAAATGAGATGGACAGAAGATTTGCCTTAATACCCCACATCGACTACATCTCACCAGTCAATGGGTCCATTACAGGGTCTACCAGAGTCACCATACACGGATCTGGGTTCCTGAATGTAAATAATAGCATTGTGGTGACCGGGATAGGATGTAACATTGTATCAGTGAATTACACATCTATTGTATGTGATACGCTATCTAGTAATTCCCACAGTGTTGATGTTGGGGTAACAGTGAGGGGAATCCCTGCTCAGTGCAATGGATCCTGCAGCTTCACCTATTCAAGCGATTTAGTACCACACGTCTCTAGTATTTCCCCAGCTCAAGTTAGAAACACGTCCACCACAATCTACATCAATGGCCTTGGCTTTGGGATGGATGCTGATAATGTAGCTGTTTATGCCGGTGACGAGATATTTGATGTGTTAGCCGTCAACGACACATATATAACATGCAGAATAGACCCTCTTCCTGCCGGAAACTATCCTGTTAAGGTTGTTGTATTTAGTAAAGGTTTGGCTCAGGGCTATTCCTCCGTGACCAGTCCTGCTGAGGCCACTCTAGTGACACCTTCTGGAAGTGTTTTAGGTGGAACTCTTCTACTTGTACAAGGGAATGGATTTCATCCTACCAACACCACAGTGCAAGTTGGTGGTGCCCCGTGTCCAATAACTGCAGTTACTCCTGGTAGTCTCCAGTGCATTACTCCCTCCAGCAACACTGCCCGAATTACTACTGTGATCATCCGTGTACCATCTGCTTCTTATCCATCACTCAGCTTCTCCTACTCCGAGGCCGATACCCCAGCAGTAACATCAGTCCTTCCAGACACAGGTATGACTTTTTGCAGACAATTTTAATATTATAAGTTACATAGTGACTAGTTGTACCTGGGCTGGGAATGGGACTACTAGTTATAGATTGATGATATACAGATTGTAAACCTGCTGCTCTATTTCCTTGATTAATCAGTTCTAAATTGGTATTAAATCTAACAATAGTGAAATAATCTGCTGATTCAGGGTGGTCATATGTGTTCAACCGAAGACTCCGATATTTGTAGGATTGGCTGACCTGTTCATTTGTATCCGTGTTGTCACCATTCCATATTCCGCTAAGAATGTAGACACCAAGGAAGATTAATAAGGCAAAATGGGTCGTACAAAGCGCTGGCTTTGTACTGTAGTCGCCTCTTTGTTCCCGATGGTCATAGCTAGTCAGAGTATTTCTTTAGCCGACCAATATAAAATAAACCTATTGGGCCAGATCTATTATTCTGTCTGACTTTGCACTGAAAGGAAAATCTTTGGAGCTTGCACTGTACTTATAAAGTATCTGCAACAGTTTTGTGTTGCGGCTGTGTCGACAAGGCAGAAATGTGTGTGTTACTGCTTAGTCGGAGTTTGCAACACTTTTAATACAGCACCTCGAAAGAATTGTGTCGCGCGCTGTATGCTGAAGGTGACCAAAAAAAGGTGGTGCACACTTCCCAAGCCGTGCAGGGGGCATCAGATATTTGAAGTCCATGCACATTGCACACTGGAAAGGCAAACTGCACATGTGCAACCCACTTCAAGGGATCATGACCATGAGGTTCTGAGTGGTCAGACCCCTGAAGATCAATGAGTTTTTCCCTAACTTGAAATAACTGTAATGCCCCGTTAAAGCTAACTGTGCCAATGCTTACAGCAGTAAATAAAAGTTTAGGATTTGCTTGTCAGATTTGTAAATCTTCTACTTTATGTGGTTTTATTAGGACCATCAGGAACCACCATCACAGTGTCCGGTTCTGGTTTTGGTGCGGATGCTTCAAAAACTACAGTGACTATAGGCAATGCCACATGCTCCATCATTGCAGTGTCTGATACTGAGCTGAACTGTACAGTAGGAGATTACTGGGGAGGAACATTCCCCGTTTCCTTCAAAAATGAGAAGGGATTTGCAAGATCCAATGTAAGATTCACCTACGAGCTCAGTATGACCGGTGTCTCCCCGAATCAAGGTAAGTCTAATTCTGGTAAAGTCGGTAAAGACCACTATGGCCACTATGATGTCTTCTCCTGGGAATGTCACCGACTGTCCTAGAATGTCCTGTAGTGTTTTTTTACAGTAAGTGCTAACCCATTGATCTTCATTTGATCCCCTGCAGGCAGTTTTGGTGGTGGGTTGATTCTCACAATCTCTGGCTCCGGCTTTGATAGTCAGATGTCCAAGGTATCTGTGTGCAACTCTGAATGTGTAGTGGATCTGGAGAGATCGAGTCCAAGTTTTCTGTACTGTGCAGTTCCCCTGAGAAACGGTAAGTAGCCTACTGTGATAATAATTTTTAACAAAGGCATATTAAATGTAAACTAATGTAATCATGTACTCCAGATATACTTAACTCATGAAGGATAGGAGAGGCAGTGAATTATGTACATGTATTTTCAAGGTGGTCCCCCATTTACAAGTCCAACCGTTGCTGACTTAACCAGGAGGGAGGAGCTTAAGGAAATGTGTATTTAATACTGTTCTATAAAGGGGTATACAAGAGTATAAAAGAATGCAAAATATGCATATAACTTATTTTAGGAAAAACTTCATTGTTCATTATTCAATTGTTGCAATTTAAATATTTTTTCTCTTCTAAACCATTTATAACTTACAGCATTTTCTTCATGTCTTCCATCAGATACTAACATCTCTTCTCAAAGTTGTAACGTCACTGTGGTGAATGGAGACAACTCTGTGCAGATCAATAATGCCTTTACCTACTCTTCCGATTTAACTCCTACCATATCGGATGTCACCCCCAAGAGAGGTGGCACAGCGGGGGGAACCAGGCTCACAATCACTGGATCCCAGTTCAGGTAGATGCCTTAGATGAAGGTGAAGTTGGCCACATAAATGTTGGCAGAACCAATCGATTTTGGTGTCATCAACTATGAGGAATCGGTATATTCAATTTAAACATGGGAAACATAGTCAACACTAGAGGCCCCAGGCAGTGGCACATTGTACTTATAACAAATGCTCTGAACCAGAAATGTATGTATACAAGGGAGTTTCGTCCAACAGATACAAGTTGCGGAGAATATAGGAGAGAGATCCCAAGTCAGCAGTTTATGAGCAGTAATACCCTCATCACAAACAGGGCAACCTCCCTCCCTAGTATTATCTTATTTGCTGGCTAGCTACAGATAGTCTGGCTTCAAAGATTTAGGAGTGAAAAATTGGACACCTGGGCCAGACTATCTGGAAGGTCCCCCGAGGCATCACAGATGAGGCTTCAAAAGAAACCTCTTGGACATAACTTCATTGAGGAGCTTCCTAGCCGGATACCAGCTACAGTTTCAGAACATGGGAGCGGGTCATACGGATATAATCAGCATGAGCTATAAGTTACCATTAGGGACTGGAATTTAAGGGATAGTCATAATATATAGCTCATAGAGATGGAGCCCTCTAAAGTACGTGGCTATAAAGTCATTTAACTCATGTTGTAATTCTTTGACTTCATGGACATAAATTTATAACCGCAATAAAAAACATATACTATGTGGTATATTATTTTCAATAAATGAGTTTTTTTTCATTTGCAGCTCTAACACCTCAGCCATCACCGTCACCATCGCTCAGTCCGTATGTGCCGTCCAGTCATCCAGTAGCACTCAAATAGTGTGTATAACCAGCGCCCATTCTCCTTCCCAAAGAGCCAAAGTCACAGTGTACATTGAAGGCCAAGGCAATGCTAAGATGGTAAGAAATAAGATAACATTGAAAATATTGGGGCACATTTACTTACCTGGTCCAGCGCGATCCCCGCTGTGCGTTGTGCGACGATAATGCCCTCTGCCGCGATTCACAAAGATTGTGCGCCTGATATCCTGCATGTGTCGCTTCCCCGCTCAGGTCCGACAGAGTTCATCATCTTCTTCCTGGTGCATGTAAGTGTTTGTCTTGTGACACAATTTTAAAGTTAAATCCCGCGCTCCGTCCGAATCCATCGGATCATCCGACGGCCCGCCCCCGATTTCTGTTGCTGAAAGTCGGCACAATTGCGCCAAAATCCGATCGCATGCCACACAATCCCCTTCTAAATAGCTGTCACAGCGGCACAATTCCTGAAATTTTCTAAAAACAGACGAAAGTGCGATCCGTGGGACCCCTAGTAAATAAGCCCCAATATGTGAAATTTCTATTCAGTTTTACGATCATGAGAGCAGGGGGTGCGTTGTTCCCCTGTTGCACCTGAGATTCCCAGAGCAGGTATTTGCATTTGTGCCAACTGCTCCTTAAATTTCTATGGTGCTCATGGAGATAGTTGAGCTCCGCACTCCACTCCTGATCTTCATAAAGATGAATGGCGCACGTGGCACATGCGCAACTGGCTGGTCCGGTCATCTTGGGTACAACAGGGGTGATACGTGATACATGGGGGTTCTATCTCTGATCAGTAAGTTAGGCCCGATCCTGTAGATAGAGAAGCTCTTTAAGTCTGAATTTGTTTTAATATTGTATTTTTCATACTTATATTAGGACAATGCTGACTTCTTCTACATCGATGTCTGGTCTTCTAAATACACCTGGGGAGGAGAATCTCCACCGGACGAGGGGTCATTGGCGGTCATCACAAAAGGCCAAACCATCTTGTTGGACCAGAGTACACCAGTGCTGAAGATGTTGCTGATCCAAGGTCTGTTCTTTTTCTACTGTAACGATAAGATATATTTATATGAAATTGCAAATGAATAAATATAACTTTTTTTATATCTTTATCACAGGAGGAACCCTGATCTTTGATGAAGCAGATATAGAGCTGCAGTCTGAGAACATCCTCATTACAGATGGAGGAACTCTTCAGGTACTTTACTTTGAGATAGAAACAAGTATCTCAAAAGAACCCATTTGCTTGGATTATTGGACTAAAGTCATCTGCTGTATTTCCACATGTTATCATTGTACATCTGTGTCTAGATTGGAACTGAACAAGCTCCATTCCAACACAAAGCCATAATCACCCTACATGGACATTTACGTTCTCCAGAACTGCCATTATATGGGGCAAAGACATTGGCTGTGAGACAGGGGACACTGGATCTTCATGGTAAGTATAAGTAAAATAACATGTTAACAGGGTAACTAATTCCCTTTTCCAACTATTCCCTCTGTAGTCCCATATCATCCACATTTACTTTCTTTACCCAGTTTTCTTTGATCTAGTTACTTCCTTCCAAGCTTCTCCCTGCATTCCCTGCTTGTTCAGCATCTTCAAACACTGTTTTATGTTGATTTTCAGTCTTAAAGGTGCCATCTTTACACCTACAGACAAAAAAATAGAAATTTGCATGAATACCATAATAAACTGGTGTTCAGAAGTGAAGGGCAAGGATTTTCTGAAATATATAATATTTGTTCCATACATTAGGCCTCCCCATACCTGTAACATGGACAAGACTCGCTCAGACAGCGGAGTCAGGAAGCTCAACCCTGATCCTACAGAAAGCTGTGACCTGGAAAGCTGGAGATGAAATAGTGATTGCATCAACAGGTCACAGGTATACGTCTCACAATATCACTCTACTTTTACTATAAACCCACAGTTCTCACAGTAGAAAAACATATACTACATGGTATATTTTTCTACTGTATACTTTTCTATGGAATAACATAGTCTACTACCCTTTTTTGAGATATAATGATGAAAACAGGCCCAAGGAGATCCAAAAAACTTAAATATGTGAAAATATTTTATTTTTTTCAATAAATACCTTGTAAATTTTTTAAACACCATCTTTTTAATTGCAAATAATGTTCTCATCCTATGACAGACACAGCCAAAGTGAGAATGAGAAGAGAACTATACAGTCCGTATCGGCAGACGGAATGAACGTGACCCTGACGCAGCCGTTACTTTACAAACATTTGGGCGTTTCGGTCACTCTACCTGATAACACTGTTTTTGAGGCCAGAGCTGAAGTAGGTCTCCTTACAAGAAACATTGTGGTCAGAGGGTCAACCAACATGGAATGGAGCGACACAATACCGGCCTGTCCCGAGGGATTTGATACCGGTAATGTATGGCTGTGTACTGCCGCTGTAGCTCTGTATATGGCTGTGTACTGCCACTGTAGCTCTATATAACTAACATCTCCTCCTTAAGCTGTGACGTCAGTGTGATAAATGGAGAAAACTCTATACAGATCAATAATGCCTTCACATACTCTTCCGCACTTACTCCAACCATATCTGATGAAAATTATTTGCAGTACCAAGATACTGGCCCAGACTGTGAATCTAATGATTCATGTCATCAGTCATATTGTAGGGATGGATTGAATGTAGTAATTTTTTGTCATGTTTTTACAGCTCCGCTTCCCCCACCCCACCCAGCGCTTGTGTCACACCAGATCAAAGTGCACACAGCTCATCCTCCCCCGCCTGCCAGTAACTCATCCATGTGGTTTGTGGTTCTCAGACTGTTACACAACCGGTTATACAAAATTACCCAAATCTGGAACAATCCACGATTCAATAACATCACGGAAGAGGCTCATAACATCACTTGTTCCAACCAGGTTACCGTTTTATCAATCAGCCTCATCACATATTCACAACTGTGTCTGACTATGATAAATGACTTGTCTTTTCAAATAATAAATAGGAGAAACTGAAATTATGATAACATATCAAAACACAGCGAAATGAAATCTAGTAATTGCACAATTTAGTCACATGGATTGGAGTGTGACGTATTCCTTAAAGGGGTTTTCCCAGGAAACAAGTTAGGCCTTATCCAGTGGATAGAGCCTAACTTGCTGATCGTTGGAATCACTGAGACCCTCAGGTTCCTCCTTCAGACCCCTCGTCGCTTCCAAGTTAGGCCCCACCCCTTTAAGGAAATATGATGTATCTGCTTTGGCAAACTGGAATAATTTTTTGAACGATTTTTATGCTGCAGAAAATATCCTCCCTTTTATCTATAGAAGTTTATACACGGAATTAGGCAGTCAATCCAACCCATCAAAATATTCCTGATATCATGCCTGATGAAGGGACCTTAAAGCTTGATTGTAACATATTATATTTCAACTGGCCACACAATCTCAAGAAGGTCTCAGGAATTTTTCAACTGTACAAAACTTTTTGCCGTCCGTAGAGTCATGCTCATCTAAAGAGAGGTCCCTGCCCAGGGACATAGAGCGTGCGGATCCTGACTTAGCATTTCCAATTTTAAGAGCGCAGGTCGAATTGCCCATTCGTGTGCCCTAAACCCAAACAAGAAGGGAAATCTCTCACCTTATCCTTTGGTTTTCTTTTTTCCTTTCAGTACAGAACAACTCGCTTTGAGGGAATATAATGCTTTGTATCCCATTATTGGCATCAATAGAGGGTACCAGTGGTCGAGTAGAACTTCTCTAAACGTTTATTAAAGTGTTTTGTAGGTTCCTTAGTATCTCTCCAGACTCCAGAGATCTTACAAAAGAAACGGTGTGCAGAGGTCCTAGAAATATTATATTTCAATATCTCATGAATACCATAATCTGATTGGCTGTCTTGTGTCTTAAAATTTTGTTTAAAAGCTGCTGCTAGTTGTCAGGGTTGGCTATGCTTCTACCATCTACTATTTAGACCTGTTTTCCTTTTTCTCTTTCATTTAGGTTTTAATCGGAAAAATATCTGTATGTGTCTTCTGATGATGAGAATACAATCACTTGTAATGTGGATCCCCAGGGCTCATGGATATTGGGGTTGCAGAATAGAAATGGTGTCACTACTGAAATAACCTGGCAATGCCATTAACTCATAAGAAATGAGAGATGGACAAGAAAAGAAATCGCCTTGATACCCCACATCGACTACATCTCACCAGTCAATGGGTCCATTAAGGGTCTAACCAAGTCACCATACACGGATCTGGGTTCTGATGTAAATAATAGCATTGTGTGACCGGATAGGATAACATTGTATCAGTGAATTACACATCTATGTAGTGATACGCTATCTAGTTATTCCCACAGTCTTAATGTTGGTTGGTAGGGTAACAGTGAGGGGAATCCCTGCTCAGTGCAATGGATCCTGCACCTTCACCTATTCACGATTCAGTAAACACACGTCTCTATTATTTCCCGCCTCAAGTTGGAAACACGTCCACCAAATCTACATCAATGCCTTGGATTTGGGATGATGCTGATGATGTAGCTGTTTATGCCGGGAGACAAGACAAGATATTAGATTGTTAGCCGTCAACGACACATACATACATGCAAAGAGACCCTCTTCCTGCCGGAAATATCCTGTAAGTTGTTTGTATTTAGTAAAGGTTTGGCTCAGGGCTATTCCCCGTGACCAGTCCTGCCTGAGGCCACCTTTTGACACCTTTCTGGAAGTTGTTTTAGGGTGGAACTTTCTACTTGTACATGGAAATGGATTTCATCCTACCCAACACCACAGTGCAAGTTGGTGGTTCCCCGTGTCCAATAACTGCGGTTACTCCTGGTAGTCTCCAGTGCATTACTCCCTCCAGACCCACTGCCCGAATTACTACTGTGATCAATCCGTGTACCATCTACTAATATCCATCACTCAGCTTCTCTACTACCGAGGCCGATACCCCAGCAGTAACATCAGTCTTCCAGACACAGGTATGACTTTTTGCAGACAATTTTAATATTTAAGTTCATAGTGACTAGTTGTAGCTGGGCTGGGAATGGGATACTATTATAGATGATGTATACAGAGTTGTAAACCTGCTGCTCTATTTTCTTGATTAATCAGTTCTAAATTGGTATTAAATCTGACAATATTGAAAATAATCTGCTGATGCAGGGTGGTCATATGTGTTCACCCAAGACTCCGATTTTTGTAGGATTGGCTGACCTGTTCATTTGTATCTGTGTGTCACCCATCCACACATCGCATATTCCGCTAGAATGTAGCAAACCGAGAAGTTAAACTAAGGCAAAATGGGTCGTACATAAAAGTTGGCAGACACAAGAATGGTGGCTTTGTACTGTAGTCGCCTCTTTGTTCCCGATGGTCATAGCTAGTCAGAGTATTCTTAGCCGACCCAATATAAAATAACCTATTAGGCCACCATCCTCTATTCTGTCTGACTTTGCACTGAAAGGAACATCTTTGGCGCTTGCACGGTATTTATAAAGTATCTGCGCCAGTTTTTTGTGTCGTGGCTTGGTCGACACAGGCAGAAAAAAGGTGTGTGTTACTGCTTAGTCGGAGTTTTACAACATTCAATACAGACCTCGAAAGTATTGTGCGCACGCCCGTAATGCTGAGGAGCACCAATATACAGATGGTGGCATACTTCTAAGCCGTGCAGGGAGCCCAAATTATTATAGTCTCCACCTGCGGAGGCAAACTGCACATGGGCAACCACGCTTCAAGGGATCTCTGTTTTCATGATTATGAGGTTCTGAGGTTTTCAGACCTGACCTAACCGTAATGCCCCCTTTAGAGTAAACTGTGCCAATGCTTACAGTAGTAACTAGA
The DNA here is from genome assembly GCA_019512145.1 of Engystomops pustulosus. Taxonomy (NCBI): domain Eukaryota; kingdom Metazoa; phylum Chordata; class Amphibia; order Anura; family Leptodactylidae; genus Engystomops; species Engystomops pustulosus. The sequence continues at coordinate 7,617,580 of CM033645.1, forward strand.
GTTTAGGATTTGCTTGTCAGATTGTAAATCTTCTACTTATGTGGTTTTATAGGACATCAGGAACCACCATCACAGTGTCCTCGGTTCTTTGGTGTGCGGAGTTGTTTCAAAACTACAGTGACTATAGAAGGCACATGCCTTCCATGTAGCAGTGTCTGAACTGAGCTGAACTGTACAGTAGGAGATTACTGGGGAGGAACATTCCCGTTTTCCTTCACAAATAGAAGAAGGGTTTTGCAAATCCAATGTAAGATTCACCTACTAACTCAGTATAACCGGTGTCTCCCAAATCAAGGTTTAATCTAAATTCTGGTAAAGTCGTAAAGCCACGATGGCCACCATAATGTCTTCTACTGGGAATGTCACCGACTGTCCTAGAATGTCCTGTAGTGTTTTTTACAGTAAGTGCTAATTGATCTTCATTTGATCCCATACAGGCAGTTTTGGTGGTGGGTTGATTCTCACAATCTCTGCTCGTGTTTGATAGTCAGATGTCCAAGGTATCTGTGTGCAACTCCAGGTGTGTAGTGGACCAGGCGAGATCCAGTCCAAGTTTTCTGTACTGTGCAGTTCCTGCAATCAATGGTAAGTCAAGCTACAATGTGCATGTAAGGAGGTTCACCATGGAATTGGCTCCCTCTTACAAAGGAGGGTACCAACATGATATAGGGGTCACAGTTTGACCCTGTTGTGGGGAAGACTTCAAGTTACTGTCTGATTGCATTGCTTATGTCATGCCATGTAATGCTTGCCAGGTTATATGCAGGAGTTTATATTACCTAATCAAATAAACAATTACAATTTTTAAAGTGTATTTTATAGTAATACAATATTTAAAACAATCTTTATGTATTTAAAAGCTCTTTCTTTTTTCAATGCCTTTTAGCCTAGAATGTAAAATAAATAAATCATTTAAATTACTAAGAATAAAATTGTTTACATATCAACCTACACAAACTATTCAGTTATAGATCCAAATATACTCCCTTTAACATTCCATAAATACAAAAATGTTGCGTAAACTGACAAAAATCAACGTTCCACACGCACTTTAGAACCTAGTTTTATACATAATACAGCACCAAAACTAAGCTCATGCCATAAATACAGCACCAGAAAGAAATTGTATTACATAAACACAGCACCAAAAGAAACCTCAGTAATTAAAAGCAGTACCAGAACCAAGCTCGGTACTTAAATACAATGCCGCAACAAGTCTTTGTACAAGATACAAGCGCAGTGTATAATACTAAGAATTATTAACCTGCAGACTATACAGGTGTGTGCAGCCCTGTTCATATGTATTCATAGAACAAGAATTGGACATATCTCCCACTTTGTTTTAATAAATTCTTGAATCTCAATGAATAAAAATTTATGTCTTCGGCATCACAGAGTCTCCTGTCACAGGTGTGATACACACTCTGAAAGTGTACAGTCATCACTGTGAACAGTCCTGTGGGCAGCAAAATGGCAATACCTGGATAAAAATAAGTCCAGGGCTACACAGAGTATTTTTAATGCCGGTCACTGCTGCTGTTAGCTCTAGTATGAAGTGCTGCCCTTTACGTAGCTCCATGTGTCGCTGTGTATGCGGTTTGAGCACCAGATGTGGCAGTGCACTGCTGCTCTAGCTTGATATATGGATGTGCATAACTACTGTAGCTCCAGTATGTACGTGTACATGTGGCTGTAGCTCCATGCATGGCTCTGGACATGGGGGCTGTAGCTCAGTGTATGGCTGGTACTGCACTGTAGCTCCATGTATGGCTGTTTACTGCGCTGTAGCTCCATGTATGCTGTGGTGTATGCGTGTGTACTGTCCGCTGTAGCTACATGTATGGCTGTTTTTGTAATGCCGCTGTAGCTCCAGATGGCTGTGCACTGCCGCTGCAGCTCCATGTGTCACTGTGTACTGCGGTTGTAGCACCAAGTGTGGCAGTGCACTGCTGCTCTAGCTTGATATATGGATGTGCATAACTACTGTAGCTCCAGTATGCCGTACTGTTGCTGAGATCATGTATTTGCCTAGTAGTGGCTGTAGCTCCATGTATGGTGTGTACTGCCACTGTAGCTCCACGTATGGCTTGGTACTGTGGCTGAGCTCTGTATGGTGTGTACTCGTGTAGCTCATGTATGACTGTGTAACTGCCGCTGTAGCTCCATGTATGGCTGTGTACTGCCGCTGTAGCTCCATGTATGGCTGTGTACTATGGCTGTTGTTCCATGCATTGCTGTGCACTGCCACTTTAGCTCTAAATGGTAAAATTAACTTCATTTCTTCCTCAGATACTAACATCTCCTCCTTAAGCTGTGACGTCAGTGTGATAAATGGAGACAACTCTGTACAGATCAGTAATGCCTTCACATACTCTTCCGCACTTACTCCAACCATATCTGATGTCACCCCCAAGAGAGGCGGCACAGCGGGGGGAACCAGGCTCACAATCACCGGATCAATGTTCAGGTAGACGCCATAGCTGTAGGTTAGTTATAACGGCAGTACTGGTTTTGTGATGTTAAACATTTTTGTGACTATTTTGTGGCGCAGCTGCGCTAGACACCATGCTGCACAAATTAGGGGGCGTTTTGGTGCTCCTTCGTACCGTGTCCCAGATTTAACATGCAAAGTCTGTCGCACACCCTATGTTACAGGTGCACCACAAAAAAGTTGGTGAACTCTCTCAGGCCTGTGCAAGGAAGCGACAGATTCATGATTTCTGGTGCACGATCTTAATGAATGTGTTTTAGTAAATGTGCCCACTTTGTTTATATGACGACATTGTCTAATTTTATCTCTTTTTCCTTGCAGCTCTAACACCTCAGCATCACCGTCACCATACGCTCATCCGCATGCCGTCCAGTCATCCAGTAGCACACAAATAGTGTGTATAACCAGCGCCCATCCCCCTTCACAAAGAGCCAAAGCACAGTGTACACTTGAATGCCAAGGCAATGCTAAGATGGTAAGAAATAGATAGCAAAAGGTAAAATTACATGAATTCTGCTTTTACGAATTCGTGTAGATAGAAGCTTAGCCCGGTGGCAATAGGACAGACTGGAGAAAATACAGGATTAAAAAATGGAATTAGAGGTGCCCAGAGAAATGGGTTTTGGGATATCTAATGAATGTGCCACAATTAGGCAGGGTTCACATTACGGTTTGTGTACGTACAGCACATACGTCAGAAAAACTCATTTACTAGGGGTCCGAATGCCACATTTTCATGGGGTTTCCTGACTTTTTTCCGTTTTGCCCTGAATTGCCCTGGGTTTTGGGCGCATGCGATCGGATTGTGGCGTATCGGCGCAGGTTTGCATGCGACACAAATCGGGGGGCCTGGACGTCGGACAACCCGACTGATTCGGAACAATTTAAAAACCAAATTGTGCTGCAAGATCAGCACTCACATGCACCGAGAAGAAGGAGGTGAACTCCGGCGGACCTCAGCGGGAGAAGCGACAGATGCAGGAAATTGGACGCACGATCTTAGTGAATCGCGACAGACCCGAATCCTCGTCAGACAACGCACGGCGGGTATCGCGACAGGACGGGTAGGTAAATGTGCCCCATTATGACAGACAGAGGCATAGTTGTTGACTCTGTCTCACCACTATACGTCGAATCCACTGAAAAAGGGAAGATGGAAACACGTTGCATGTTACGTCTTTCCATCCTATTCCCTCCTGCTGAGCGGCGAATGGGTTAGGTGCTAACTAGCCGGCCACAGTGGTGGGTTACCCGCTTGGCAGGTGGTCAGTTTGGGAGTCCCAATGGGGAATGCCTCCAGACTTACCTGACCTGGCCATAAGTCTGACGTTCCAAGACTTCAGAACACAGGACTCTAATTAACTCTTCTTATGTGAATGCTCCTGTATGAAATATGCCTTAGTGTCTAGTGATACCTTCTGTCACCTCATGTCTTCTCCTGAACTTCAGGGACAATTATAATGGAGTATAAGCCTTCAGTATAAGCCTTTATTGGTCTTGTGGTCCAACATGCCCAACCAAAACTGAAGATACTTTAATTACTTAATTAATTTTTTAGGAAAATGCAGACTTCTTCTACATCGATGTCTGGTCTTCTAAATACACCTGGGGAGGAGAATCTCCACCGGATGAGGGGTCTATGGCGGTTATCACACAGGGGCAAACCATCTTGTTGGATCAGAGTACACCAGTGCTGAATATGCTGCTGATTCAGGGTAATGGATCTACATCCCATATGTATATTATTTCAGTAATAGGATATTATGAGTATATGATGGTCATCTATAAGCTTAGATCGAGAGTGTTGATGAGTATATATAACTCAAAAAACTATTGCCACTGTTGATCTGACATACCATTCTTCAATTGGATGTTATTAAAGCAAAGTACCTGTGTGAAGATAATTTCCCATAAAATTAGTCATGCTGTCCCTTAGAATCAAGGTAGTTGTCCTTGGATATGACCCTCCCTGCAGGAGTGATTGTACAATTGCATATTAAATGGCTGGGAGTAACTGCATGTCCAACAGTCATCTTGTAGTAATAAATGCTCAATCCAGGTGATCAGGCAGGACACAATAGCACATGAAAGTTTGTGGGTGGTCATATCCAAGGACAGCTAATGCAGATGCATTAAATTAAATGTGAATGTCCAGAAGAGAATATCCCTTTAAGCTATAAGTTTATGTGTGAATTAATACGATGTCAATTGCAATGCTCAGACAGCATTGTTGTTGTGGATGATGTAGCACACATGACCTTTAGTGTCTAGTAATTTATTCTATTTTATTATAGCTAGGAATAGTTAGCTACTATCCCATGCAACACCGGGTATTATATTTTAGAAATATATTATTCAGATTTTAATATATTTACCACTAGGTTTAGCGCAGTAATATCCACAGTCCTTTCTTAATTAATAACAGGAGGAACCCTAATCTTTGATGAAGCCGATATAGAGCTGCAATCTGAGAATATCCTCATTACAGATGGAGGCGCTCTTCAGGTAATGGGACCCTAAGATTTACTTTGTAATTAGTTAAACTAATTCAGTTTAATTTCCTGGGATTATCGGACTGGTCATCAGCTTTATGCCCACGCCTAATATTTTCTTAAATCTACGTTCAGGTTGGAACTGAACAAGCTCCATTCCAGCACAAAGCCATAATCACCCTACATGGACATTTACGTTCTCAAGAGCTGCCATTATATGGGGCCAAGACATTGGCTGTGAGACAGGGGACCCTGGATCTTCATGGTAAATGGGGGACCTAGAGTTGGTGATGGATGTATCTACTATAACATGTACTACTGTAGTAAATTTGTTATTGGCATATATTGCGCAAGACCTATTCAACCCAGAGTTGAAATGTCCAAAAAAGTTGCAGTTGGGGAGTTGTACCAATCCGTCTACGCCAGAAAACTAATTTGTAGCAATTTGAAAGTAATTTGCCCCTGGAATGCAATGTGCCTCATTTAATGAAGGTTTTAGACTATTTTGGGGCAGTTTTCCAATTTGGCCTAAAAAGGGACATGTACTTGGTTTAAAAGGGGTGCGACCTAGAAGAGAATAGCCTGTGCACCTAAAAAATTCAGAAAATGTAATACTGTAGAGTGTAGACCAACTAAAAGGAGGTGGAAATTACAACTCTTCAGTTTTATCCTTCCTTTGGCCTGGCCTAATAGATGCTTATCAAAGGCAGCCCAGGGGTCTGTCACTGGACCCCGGACTGCCGTGCAACACGATCGGAACCCTTTGACTGCAGTCACAGGGTGCCGATGGGTGGCTCCCTCTCCCCCTCGGGTGTTAGTCCCGGGTTTGGGCTGTGATAAAACAGCCAGGCCCCGGCACAAGCAGGACATAATGTCCCGCAATATTTTTATGACGTGGCCCCGTAGAAAAGTGGCATATCAGGAGAAGTATCCTTAATGCGCGCCATAGAATTCCGATACATTAAAAACTGTAAATTAAGTTACTATGATTTAGTGAATAAAACCTTATGAGTTCAGTTTTCATTTTCCCCACAGCTGTGTTAAAATTAGCACTGGCCTCTGATTGGTTTCCATGAGCAACTAGAACAGTTCTGCTCTCAGACACATCTTATAAATCTCCCACTTGATGTTTTTTCTGTATTTTAGGCTTCCCCATTCCTGTGACATGGACAAGACTCGCTCAGACCGCGGAATCAGGAAGCTCAACCCTGATCCTACAGAAAGCTGTGACCTGGAAAGCTGGAGATGAAATAGTGATTGCATCAACAGGTCACAGGTATACCATATCACTATAATACATAGAGTCAAAAAAATCCAGTTTGCTAAAGACTGCAGTCCAGCTTCCTCTCCTTGTAGATCTGGATAACCTGAGTGACAGCCATTTTGGTCACCATTATAGATATCGCTAATTTCTTTCCTAAACATTGCTGTAAGGCACCGTCATCGTGTAAGCAGCTTTTCTTCCCATTGAAGTGATCCTAAACTATCTGTTCTATGTTTTCCTAACATCCATCTACCTTCTCATCCTGTGACAGACACAGTCAAAATCAGAATGAGAAGAGAACGATACAGTCCGTATCGGCAGACGGAATGAACGTGACCCTGACGCAGCCGTTACGTTACAAACATTTGGGCGTTTCGGTCACTCTACCTGATAACACTGTTTTTGAGGCCAGAGCTGAAGTAGGTCTCCTTACAAGAAACATCGTTGTCAGAGGGTCAACCAACATGGAATGGAGCGACACAATACCGGCCTGTCCCGAAGGATTTGATACCGGTAATGTTGATTCTACTTGTGTGGAGTGGGGGAAGAGGATATTGGGTAATTTACCAATATACATCTATTAATGGTTCTGCACCACTTTTTGAAATGTAAAGTAAATGCCCAGGATCAAAATGTCTTTTACCACATCAGCTGTCCTTCCTGCCCACAAAAAGACCACAGATAGAGGGTCAAATGATCCTAACTATCCATGACCATATCCCTTCCAGGACCTTATGACACAATTCATGAATACAAGCCTAAAGTCCTGGAAGGGCGATTGGTCATGGACAGTTGGGATCACATGACCTTCTATCTGGTGGCTATTTTATGGAGGCGGAGGGTATCTATTAATGACGGAGATGGTATAGAAGATGGTGTAGAAGTCTAAGGCTTAGGCTTGGTCTAATCCTAGAGATGGTGTAGAAGTTGAAAAGTCTAACGATTTTAATAAGTTTGCCCGACTATTATTATATTTAGGATGCTTGCTGTCTGCTTAGTGTATACACCAATAAAAGTCAACAAATGGTATCCATTATTTATCCTGGGTAATGGGTGGCTTTACGTCAATGATAGCTTAGAAGCTTTTTCTGGTGAACAGTATACAATATGTTAAACTGAGTCTAAATACGTAATGTGAACAAAGCCTTATATCATGTGATCCCTCATTCTGTAATCCTCATGTTCTCTCTTTAGGTGAATTTGCCACTCAGACTTGTTTCCAAGGAAGATATGGTGAGGAAACAGGAAGTGATCAATTTGGAGGATGTATAATGTTTCATGCTCCGCAGCCCAATAAACTACTGTCCATTGGGAGAATTGAATATGTAGAGGTAAGTGTATAATGATTAAAATAGTGGCCAAATAATTCTGCTCTACCAGGAGATACTAAAACATATTTTAAGAATTTACATACAGTAGTTACATAAATGGTAAGTATGTCCAACAACTTTAGCCAAGGGACGGGAGAGGACATGGGCAAAGGGAAAAAGGATTCAATACAATTACAAATGTCATACAAATGTCATAAATCAATATCTTCAAAATATGCCAATAAGATTTCCAGGATGGGATAAGGAAAACCACGCCTCTTTCCTTATCCCATCCTTGAAAACTTGTTTGCATATTTTCCAAGACCCCCTTAGTACAGCATCCATGGTTATAAGTCTCCACAGGCCTACATGGCGGCCTTGGCAGTCTCCATAGGGAGAACTCTTACTTCCCGATCTTAAAAATCTAATGAAAAATTTAAGTCGAGATAAGATCAGGTTGACTAATAATGTTTAAATAAATACAACAAAAATGACAGCATTAAATGACCTCTAACATTTGTTTTGTAGGTTTCCCATGCAGGACAAGCTTTCAAGTTAGGCCGGTATCCAATAAACTGGCATTTAATGGGTGACGTCCAGTATAAGTCGTATGTACGAGGTTGTGGAATCCATCAGACCTATAACAGAGCAGTGACCATCCACAACACCGCCGCCCCTTAGCAAGGCGTCACCGGGAGCGGGTGAAAGGCAGGTATGTGTGACGCTGCTTCCCCCGCCTCTCCATAGCAGTTAATGGAGCTCCGGCGCCGTAATACGTGAAAAGTAGGCGTCCTATCTTTTTCCGGTGGCTACGGAGCGTTACGGTGCCCTTTACACGTCTGGCACGTACCTCTCCCGTACAGTGGAAGTGAGCCATAGAGTGTATGGGGACGTATATCGGCCGTATATACTTCCCCATAATGTGTGTAATTGTAGCCTAACTCCTTAACGACCTGGCCCTTAGTTTTTTCACTCCATTTTCACTCACCACTCACACATAAGGGCACCATGATGGTTTTTTCTGCGTACCAAATTGAACTTCATAGTGATGGTATTTAATTTCCGCCATGGACTGGGAAAGCGAGGAAAAAATTTTTAAATGCAAGAAATTGGTAAAAAAACGCATTGTGCCGTTTTCTTGTGGGCTTGGATTTTACAAAGCTTTCACCTGTGCGCCCAAATGACATGTCGTTTATTCTTTGGTCGGTACAATCACGGGTAACACATTTGTATCGGTTCCATAAGGTAACCATTACAAATTCCACCCTCGTACCTTTTTTTTTATCTTGCCATCTTCTGGGCGCCAAAACTTGTTCATACTTGTGTCCGGACTTGTGGTGGGTGTCATTTGTTTGTGACTTCTGATGCGTTTTTTTCATTGCCTATCACTTTTAGACTGTGCACCTTTTGATCACTTTTTTTTATATTTTTTCAAAATGGCAAAAAAGTGCCATTTCCGACTTTGGGCGCTGTTTTCCATTACGGGGTTAAACACAGTGAAAACCCGTTATTATTTGATAGATTGGGCATTTCTAACGCGGCGATACCTAATTGTTTATGATTTATTAATATTTATCAGTTTCTAGGGAAGGGGTGATTTGACTTAGTTTTTTATTATATTTTTTTTTAACTTTTTTTATTTTTACTTTTACTATTTTTCAGACTCCACTTGTTATTTACTGGGGATTTAACTGTCTGGGGATTTTCCCCTCATTCATTACAATTGCAATTAGCACATTGTATGAATGGGTTAAAACTTTCATAAGGCTGACATGGCGATGATCGCCACTCCCTGATGACGTCACGGGGAGCACGGATCCTTGGAAAGATGGCGCGCCCGTGCCAGCACCGATGCGGGTGATACCGGTAAGCTTTTGCTTGCTTTGCATCGGGACCCGGCGTGTCCCGTACAAGAAATTCAAAACAACTCACTAGCTCCTTAGAACACATAATTTGGTTGTGCCTGTTAAAGAATGATTTTTTACACTGCCTAATGTGTACATAGGCCTCTGTTGTAGCAGGACAAGCTCTTATGATCTCATCAAAGTGGAGTGCCTGGTTATGAAAGGCAATCACTATTATTTTACCAGTATTCTGTATGTTCCTAACGCCCCTAGTGGCACTTTTCCTCCTATGGATAGAATTTATTTTAAAAATGTTTAAGAAAATTTAAATAGAATTTTAAAATATATTTTCTTTTAACACTAAGTTGGGATGTTCCCTTGTGTTTTCTCCAGAACTGTATTTGTTCAGTTGGGAGTTTTTATCCTGTCCAATTGAGCTGACACTTCTAGAGAAAGAGAAAGTGTAAAAAATTCTATCGGTGGCAGTTGTCACTTTTAGCTAGAACATACAACACGTACTGTTATAACATACCAAAGAATTTGATATATTGACATCTTTTCCGTGAAGAAAATTGGGAGATGGGTATTAGAAGGCCAATCTGTGAAGCTGACGGAGGCATACAGACATATCCTGGGAAGCCAGCGCTCCAATCACTGCTTTGGCTGCACTGGACGGGTCCAGGAGCCACTACCTGTCCCACCTTTGCTCCGGTCGTTCCTATATCGAAACCCAAAATATATTTGTTAGACCGCTAATTAATAATGAAAATCAAAATGTGATAAAATCCTAATTTATATCCATATAGTCATGTATGAGTGGCCTTGGGAATAGTTGCTATCACTAGAAAGAGCATTGGAGGTCAGCTTTCCACCAGCTAAATTACTTTTGTAGCAAATATTCAGGTTGGAATGATTGTGAATTTATTATTAATATATTTCAAAGTTCAGGAGAAGAGAGTCATCAGCTTTACAGTTTGTCTTTCCATAAGGAGAAGCTGCAAGCTCCAACCCACTGTCTCCTATGCCATGTGGTCATGCACTGCTTAATCACCACACTACTATTGATCCCTCTTTGGTTCTTGTGGGGGCCATTTCTTTTGATGAATGTAAAAAGGAGTCTTTTGGTAAATACGGCTTTGAGACAGGAAGTTCTTTCATTTGCTTTATATTTTTTTTGCCTGGCCCCTGAGTGGCAAAGCCTCAGCAGAAGGGGGCCAAAAAGTTCTCTGCTAATTAGCCTTTTATACTGGCAACTATATTCGTGAGGACATTCCCATGTTAAAACACTAACAGCCTTCCCTTCAAGGTTCCCACCTGAGGGAGGGATCTCTGAGCTAACTCATCGTCCTCAACATTACCACAGGAAAGGATAACTTGCTTCCATTCCATTGGCAACTTTACAGCTCAAAACTTACAGGGCATTGTTTCAGGCGCCTACTTAAAAGCTCACCTTCACAGCGTTCCTTATTCCATAGGTTTCTTAGGCATGCCTCCACCGTAAGGATGTTCTTCACCCAAAAAGTCCAACATGTGGAGTCACTTTTGTGATACTTTGCTAGCTCATGTTGTCTTATGATAAAACTCATTTTTAGTTTTTCAAAATTCTTTTCTTATTAGTACCCCTGAAAGTCCTGTATTCTCATTGCAAAATATAGCCATAGCGAATAGGATAGTAAACTGCCAGGATAAACCCCCGTGATAGTGTCCCTTTTAGAAGGAGTCAGATCAGTTATAAAGTCCATAGACACATAAGGCCACAAGTCTTTGAAGGCCAAGTAATGAAGAAGCTACCTAAAGGGTGGTCAGGGAGTCATAGCTCTTCCAAACCTTCACCCAGATGGGTTGATATAAATAGCTAACAAAACAATATTGTCAAACCAAGAATGTTACTGCACATTTTTTAGTTGTTGAGTGATGGAGGACTTTCCCTGTGACAGAAGTGATGCAGGAGAACTGGGAACGTCAATGATCTCTGCGAGGGTAAGTCTCTAGGAGCGATGGCTGAAGATGATGCACTCATTACCATGAAAATAGAAAGATTAATTTCTCACTTCCACAAGATACATTAGTATCTTTACTATCTTTAGTACATACTAATTTTGTCCGTTGATTGCCTCATGATTGGCTTGGAGTTTTTGGCAGCTGACAATTTTCTTCTAGATTATTATTCATGTACTTACTGTTATAAGTCCCATCTGTATCGATAAGAACACTTCGTGCTCCCATCAAATCTCTTGTTGGGTGAATTGTAGAACTGTATTCCATCAAATCTTGCACCAGCCTCCACATCTGTCTGTGCACAGTCCTGATATACTTGTACAGCGATTTGCTCACAGTTTGGGTCGGTCAAGTTCATAAACTTTAAGATGAAAACCGTGAGTCCTTCATCAAACGGGAGGGTGATGCCTCCTACAGTGCATAATTAGGACCAAGTACCAGTCGTCCAGATGTCCCACATTATGGAATTTTTGAGGACCGCGCTCGCGTTAGTCTCTCTCCCATTCCACCAACTACAGTATCTTTGAACTCACTCTTTTTAGTTTCTATGCGGAGTCCTGTTATTGACCATGGTGAAGTTTGTACCGGAAAGCGCCAACATTGACCCATTCGCCCTTTCTGACAATTCCAAGTGGTCAAAGATTTAAAGACAGCACGGGGATGGGTAGGAGGATGTGCAATATCCATTACATTGGGAAGTAATTTTTTCATATATCCAAATCCGAAACCATCCCTGAGAGTGAACAGTGTTATTGTAGAATTCTCCAAGTGGCACAACTTTGGGCAAATGTTAGGATCATAGGAAGGTCCATCTGGGTTATCTGCATCCTGTACCAAAGCCAAAGTGTTTCCCACCAGCAGGCGCATTGTGTCTGATTGTGTGTTATTTGGATTGGTGACCCAGTAGGCTGCGGGGTTTATCATCATTGAGCAAGCTGGTACTTTGCTGGACAAACACGGCCAGGTTGACTGCATTGTTTCCATGCTCAATGCCATCTTCAATGAGAATGCTCCACCATGATATCATAGATGACTTATGTTCCACAAGTAGATGGGGATTGTTAATTCACCCAACAAGGCAGGATTTCGATGGGAGCACGAGGTTGTTCTTATTGATACAGATGGGACTCTAACAGGTAAGTACACGAATAACAATCTTAAAGAAAATCTGTCATACTGCCCAAAAACTCCAAGCCAATCATGAGGTCAATCAACGGACAAAATTAGTAATGTACTAAAGATAGTAAAGATACTAATGTATCTTGTGGGAAGTGAGAAATTAATCTTTCTATTTTCATGGTAATGAGTGCATCATCTCTCAGCCATCGCTCCATAGACTTACCCTCTCAGAGATCATTGACGTTCCCAGGTTTCTCCTGCATCACTTCTGTCACAGGGAAAGTCCTTCATCACTCAACAACTAAAAAATGTGCAGTAACATTCTTGGTCTTGACAATATTGTTTGTGCTTATTTTATCAACCCATCTGGTGAAGGTTTGAGGAAGAGTTATGACTCCCTGACCACCCTTTAGAGTAGCTTCTTCCATTACTTGCCCTTCAAAGACTGTGGCCTGCTAGAAGGGTGGTCAGGAGTCATAGCTCTTCCTCAAACCATTCACACAGATGGGTTGATATAAAATCCAAAGCAAAACAATATTGTCAAACCAAGAATGTTTCTTGCACATTTTTTAGTTTTGAGTGTATGGAGGACTTTCCGTCCTGTGACAGAAGTGATGCAGGTAGAACTGGGAACGTCAATGATCTCTGCGGGGTAGAGCTCTCTGGAGGCGATGCTGACAGATGATGCACTCTTGACCATGAAATAAGAAAGATTAATTTCTCCTTCCACAAGATACATTAGGTAATCTTTACCTATCTTTATAACATGACTATTTTGTCCGTTGATTGCCTCATGATTGGCTTGGAGTTTTTGGGCAGCTGACAGATTTTTCTAAGAGTTATTATTCATGTACTTTACTGTTATAAGCCCATCTGTATCGTAAGACACTTCCGTGCTCCCATCTAAATCTCGTTGTTGGTGAATTGTGAACTGGTATTCCTCAAATCTTGCACGGCCAGCCTCCACATCTGATCTGTGCACAGTCCCTGGTATACTGTACAGCGATTTGCTCTCACAGTTTGGGTCGTCAAGTTCATAACTTTAAAGATTTGAAAAAACCGTGAGTCCTTCACTCAACGGGAGGTGTGATGCCTCCTAGCAGTGCATTAATTAGGACCACAGTACCAGCTCGTCCAGATGTCCCACACTTATGGAATTTTTGAGGACCGCTCCGTATGTCTCTCTCCCATTCCACCAACAGTTACTTGAAACTCACTCTTTTTAGTTTCTATGCCGGAGTCCTCGTTATTGACCATGGTGAAGTTTTGTACTGGAGAGCCCACATTGACCCATTCTGGCTCCTTTCGACAATTCCAAAGTGGTCAAAGATTTAAAGACAGCACGGGGATGGTGAGGAGGATGTGCAATATCCATTAATTGGGAAGTAATTTTTTCATATATCCAAATTGCCGAAACCATCCTGAGAGTGAACAAGTGTTTATTGTTAGAATTCTCCAAGTGGCACAACTTGGGCAAATGTTAGGATCATAGGAAGGTCCATCTGGGTTATCCATGCATCCGTAACAAAGCCAAAGTGTTCCCACCAGCAGGCGCATTGTGTCTGATTGTGTGTTATTTGGATTGGTGACCCAGTATGAGCTGCTGGCGGTTATGCATCATTGAGTAAGCTGTACTTTGCTCGGACAACAGCGGCCGAGTGTTGTACTGCCACTCTGTTTTCCATGCTAGCCATCTCATGAGATAATGCTCCACCATGATATCATAGATGACTTTATTCCCAAGTAGATGGTGAGTTTGTGATGGTCACTGCTACTGGTTAGTAGTCTATGGATTCCACACCTCGTTACATACGACTTATACTGGGACGTACGACCCATTAAATGCCATTATTGGGTACCGGCCTAACTTGAAAGCTTCCTCATGGGAACTCTACAAACAATGTTAAGGTATTTTAATGGCTGTCATTTTTTTTGTTGGATTTTATTAAACATTATAGTCAACCTATCTAATCCGACTTCAAATCTTTTCATTAGATTTTTAAGATCGGGAAGTAAGAGTCTGCTCCTATGGATACTGCCCAAGGCGCCTGTGGCCATGTGGAGACTTATAAACCTGGATGCTGGGTACTAAGGGTCTTGAAATATCGAAACAAGTTTTCAAGGATGGGATAAGGAAAGAGGCGTGGTTTGTCCTTATCCCTATCCTGAACTCTTTATTGGCATATTTTGAAGATATTGTTTATGACATTTGTATGACATTTGTAATTGTATGAATCCTTTTTCCCTTTGCCCATGTCCTCCTCCGTCCCTTGCCTATAAGTTGTGGACATACGAGTGTCTTACATTTATGTAACTACTGTATTAAATTCTTAAAATATGTTTAGTATCTCCTGGTAGAGCAGATTATATTGGCCACTATTTAATCATTATACACTTACCTCTACATATTCATTCTCCCAATGGACAGTAGTTATTGGGCTGCGGAGCATGAAACATATACATCCTCCAAATTGATCACTTCCTGTTTTTCCTCACCATATCTTCCTTGGAAACAAGTCTGAGTGGCAAATTCACCTAAGAGAGAACATGAGGATTACAGAATGAGGGATCACATGAATAGGGCTTTGTCCACATTACGTATTAGACTCAGTTTAACATATTGTATACTGTTCACCAGAAAAAGCTTCTAACCTATCATTGACGTAAAGCCCCCCATTACCCAGGATAAATAATGATACCATTTGGTTGACTTTTATTGGTGTATCCACTAAGCAGACGCAAGCAGATCCTAAATATGATAATAGTCGGCAACTTTATTGAATCGTTAGACGTTTTCACTCTACACCATCTCAGGATTAGACCAGCCCAATCCTTAGACTTCTACACCATCTCTGTCATTAATAGATACCCTCCTCCCGCCTCCATAAAATAGCCACCAGATAGAAGTCATGTGATCCAACTGTCCATGACCATCGCCTCCAGGACTTAGGCTGGTAATCATGAATGGTGTCATAAGGTCCTGGAAGGGATATGGTCTGGATAGTTAGATCATTTGACCCTCTTCTGTGGTCTTTTTGTGGGCAGGAAGGACAGCTGATGTGGTAAAGACTTTTTGACCGGGATTAACTTTACATTTCAAAAAAGTGGTGGGAAACCATTAATAGATGTATGTCGTAACTTACCCATATCCTCTCCCCACTCCACACAATAGAATCAACATTACCGGTTATCAAATCCTCGGGCAGCCCGGCATGTTGCTCCATTCCTGTTGGTTGACCCTCTGACAACGATGTTTTCTTGTAAGGACGACTCTACTTCAGCTCTGGCCTCAAAACAGTGTTATCATGTAGAGTGACCGAAACGCCCAAATGTTTTGGTACCGTACTTCCGTCAGGTTCACGTCATTCCGCTGCCGATACGGACTGTATCGTTCTCTTCTCATTCTGATTTTGACTGTGTCTGTCATAGGATGAGGAAGTAGATGGATGTTAGAAAACATACAACAGTAGCTCAGGATCATTGAATGGGAGACAGCTGCTTACACGATGACGGTGCCAACACAGCAATGTTTAGGAAGAAATGACTGAAATCTATAATGGGTGACCAAAATGGCTTCACTCAGGTTATCTCCGATCTACAAGAAGGGAAGCTGGACTGCATCTTTAGCAAACTGGATTTTTTTTGACTCTATGTATTATATATATGGTATACCTGTGACTTTTGATGCAATCACTATTTCATCTCCAGCTTTCCGGTCACAGCTTCTGTAGGATCAGGGTTGAGCTCCTGATCCGCGGTCTGAGCGAGTCTTGTCCATGTCACAGAATGGGGGCAAATATGAAAAAACCTCAATGTGGGATATTATAAGATGTGTCTGAGAGCAGAACTGTTCAGTTGCACAGGAAACCAATCAGTAGGCCAGTGCAAATTTTAAAACAGCTGTGGGAAATGAAAACTGAACTCATAAGGTTATTACTAAATCATAGTAACTTAATTACAGTTTTAATGTATCGGAATTCTATGGCGCGCATTAAGGAACTTCTCTGATATGCCACTGTTCTACGGGGCCACATCATAAAATATTGCGGGACATTATGTCCTGCTTGTGCCGGGGCCCGGCTGTTTTATCACAGGCGCAAACCTGGACTAAGACCCGAGGGGGAGAGGGAGGCCACCCATCGGCACCCTGTGACTGCACATAGGGTTACGATCGTGTTGCACGGCAGTCCAGGGTCCAGTGAAGACCCCAGGGCTGCCTTTGATAAGCATCTATTAGGCCAGCTAAAGGAAGGATAAAACTGAAAGTGCTGCATTTGCATTCTCTCTACGTTTGGAGTTGGTACTAACACTCTACATTATTACATTTTCTGAATTTTTTAGGGCACTGGCTATTCTCTTCTAGGCCACACCCCGTTTTTAAACCAAGTACATGTCCCTTTTTGGCCAAATTGTAAAAACTGCCCCCAAATGGTCTAAAACTTCATTAAATGAGCACATGGCATTCCAGGGGCAATTACTTTCAATTGCATCAAATTAGTTTTCTGGCGTAGACGGATTGGTACAATCCTCCCCAATGCAAACTTTTGTGACATTTCAACTCTGGGTTTGAATAGGTCTTGCGCAATTATGCCAATAACAATTTACTACAGTATGTACATCTGTTATAGTAGATACATCCATCACAACCCAACTCTAGTCCCCCATTTTCCATGAAGATCCGGGTCCCCTGTCTCACAGCAATCTCTTGGCCCCATATAATGGCAGCTCTTGAGAACGTAAATGTCCATGTGGGTGATTATGGCTTTGTTCTGGAATGGAGCTTGTTCAGTTCCAACCTGAACGTAGATTTAAGAAATATTAGCGGGGCATAAAGCTGATGACCAGTCCGATATCCCAGGAAATTAAAGCTGAATTAGTTAATAACTATTACAAATAAGTAATCTTAGGGTTCCTACCTGAAGAGCGCCTCATCTGTAATGAGATATTCTCAGATTGCAGCTCTATATCTGCTTCTCAAAGATCAGGGTTCCTCGTGTATTAATTAAGAAAGGACTGTGGATTACTGTCGAGCTAAACCTAGTGGAAATATATTAAAATCTGAATAATATATTTCTAAAATAAATACCCGGTGTTGCATGGATAGTAGCTAACTATTCCTAGCTTAATAAAATAGAATAAATTACTATACACTAAAGGTCATGTGTTGCTCACTACATCCATCCACACAACAATGTTGGCGAAGCATGCAATTGACATCGTATTAATTGACACATAAGCTATATCTTAAAGGGATATTCTCTCTCGCATTACCACATTTATTTAATGCATCTGCATTAGCTGTCCTTGGATATGACCACCCACAAACTTTCATGTGCTATTGTGTCATCTCCTGATCACCTGGATGAGCATTTATTACTACAAAATGACTGTTGGACATGCGTTACTCCCAGCCATTTAATATGCATTGTACATCACTCCTCAGGGAGGGTCATATCCAAGGACAACACCTTGATCTAAGGCAAGCATGGCTAATTTTATGGGAATTATCTTCACACAGGTACTTTGCTTAATCACATCAATGAGTATGTCAGATCCCGAGGCAATAGTTTTTTGAGTTATTAAACTCATCAGCACTCTCCATCTTAAGCTTAGATGACCATCATATACTGAAATGTATCCTATTACTTAAATAATATACTGGGATGTAGATCCTTACCTGAATCAGCAGCATCTTCCACTGGTGTATTCTGATCCACAAGATGGTTTGCCCCTGTGTGATAACCGCCATAGACCCTTCATCCGGTGGAGATTCTCCTCCCCAGGTGTATTTAGAACCAGACATCGAGTGAGAAGAAGTCTGCATTTTCCTAAAAAATTAATTAAGTATTACAGTATCTTCAGTTTTGGTTGGGCATGTTGGACCACAGACCACTAAAGGCTTATCTGACTTATACTCATTATAATTGTCCCCGAAGTCAGGAGAAGACATGAGGTGACAAGAAGGTATCACTAGACACTAAGGCATATTGTCATGACAGGAACATTCACATAAGAAGGTTAATTAAGTCCTGTGTTCTGAAGTTCTGGAACGTCAGACTTATGCCAAGTCATGTAAGTCTGGGGAGGATTCCCATTGGAATCCCAAACTGACCACCTGCCAAGCGGCAGTTAGCACCTAACCATTCGCCGCTCAGCAGGAGGAATAGGATGGAAAGACGTAACTGCAAACTTTTTTTTTCCATCTTCCCTTTTTCGTGGATCCGACGTATAGTGGTGAGACAGAGTCAACACCTAGGCCTCTCTGTCTAAATGGGGCACATTTACCTACCCTTCCTGTCGCGATACCCCCGTGCGTTGTCTGACTAGGATTCGGGTCTGTCGCGATTCACTAAGATCGTGCGTCCAATTTCCTGCATCTGTCACTTCTCCCGTGAGGCCCGCGGAGTTCACCTTCTTCTTCTCGGTGCATGTAAATTGTCTGATCTTGTCAACACCAATTTTGTTTTTAAATGGTTCCGAATCAGTCGGGTGTCAGACGTCCACGCCCCCCGATTTGGTGTCGCATGCAAACCTTCGCCGATAGCGCACAATCCTCGTCGCTGCGCCAAAAAGCCAGGGCAATTTCATGGGTAAAACGGAAAAAAGTCAGGAACCCCACGAAAATGGCATTCAGACCCCTAGTAAATGAGTTTTTCTGACGTATGTGCTGTCGTACACAAAACGTAATGTGAACCCTGCCTAATTGTGGCACATTCATTAGATATCCCAAACCCTGTTCTCTGGGCACCCTAATTCCATTTTTTAATCCTGTATTTTCTCCCGCTGTCATATTGCACCGGCAAGCTTCTATCTTCTACAGATATTCTAAAATCAGAATTCATGTATATTTATACCTTTTGCTATCTTATTCTTACCATCTTAGCATTGCCTTGGCCTTCATGTACACTGGACTTGTGGCTCTTGTGTGAAGGGGAATGGGCGCTGGTTATACACACTATTTTGTGTGCTACTGGTGACTGGACGGCACCTGCGACTGAGCGATGGTGACGGTGTGGCTGAGGTGTTATAGGCTGCAACGGAAGAAGAAGATAAAAATTAGACAATTGTCGTCCATATAACAAATGGGGCACATTTCTAAGAACACATTCATTAAGATCGTGCACCAGAAATCATGAATCTGTTGCTCCTTGCCGGCGGCCTGAGAGAGTTCACCAACTTTTTTGTGGTCCCTGTACATAGGTGTCGCACAGACTCGCATGATTACAATCTTGTACACCGTACGAAGGAGCACCAAAAACACCCCTAATTTGTGCCGGCTGGTGTCTAGCGCAGCTCGCCACAAAATAGTCACAAAAATGTTTAACATCACAAAACCAGTACTGCCGTTATAACTAACCTACGGCTATGGCGTCTACCTGAACATTGTCCGGTGATTGTGACCTGGTTCCCCCCGCGTGGCCGCCTCTCTTGGGGTGACATCAGATATGTTTTGGAGTGTAAGTCCGGAAGAGTTGTGAAGCATACTGATCTGTACAGAGTTGTCCTCCATTTATCACAACTGCCGTCACAGCTTTAAGAGGAGAGTGTAGTATCTGGAGGAAGACATGAAGTTAATTTTAACCATTGGTCCCTAAAGTGGCAGTGCACCGCATGCATGGACAACAGCCATAGTACAACACAGCCATACATGGAGCTACAGCGCAGTACACAGCCATACATGGAGCTACACGCGCAGTACCCGCCATACAGGGGAGCTACAGCGGCAGTACACAGCCATACATGGAGCTACAGCCACAGTACACCAGTCCGTGGAGCTACAGTGGCAGTACACGTACGCCATACAGGTGACTAACAGCCACAGTACTAGGCCATACATGGAGCTACAGCCACAGTACACAGTCATACAGGGACTACGTAGTTATCACATCTATATCAAGCTAGAGCAGCAGTGCACTGCCACATTGGTGCTACAACCGCAGTACACAGTGACACTGGAGCTGGCACGGCGTGCACAGCCATACATGGAGCTACAGCGGCAGTACACAGCCATACATGTAGCTACAGGCGCAGTACACAGCCATAGTGGAGCTACAGTGCCAGTCACAGAGCCATACATGGGCTACAGCCGCAGTACACACAGCCATACATGGAGCTACAGTGGCGTACACAGCCATACATGGAGCTACAGCCACAGTACTAGGCCATGCATGGATCTACAGCACAGTACAACAGTCATACTGGAGCTACAGTATTATGCACATCCATATATCAGCTAGAGCAGCAGTGCACTGCCACACTTGGTGCTACACACCGCAGTACACAGCGACACAAATGGAGCACAGCGGCAGTGCACACCATACATAAGCTAAAGCAGCAGTGAACCGGCATAAAAACCTGTGTAGCCCTGGACTTATTTTTATCCAGGTATTGCCATTTTGCTTGCCCACAGGACATGTTCACAGTGATGACTGTACACTGTCAGAGTGTGTATCACACCCTGTGACGGAGACTCTGTGATGCCGATGACTAAATTTTTATTTCATTGAGAATTCAAGAATTTATTAAAACAAAGTGGGAGATATGTCCAATC
Source organism: Engystomops pustulosus (assembly GCA_019512145.1). Taxonomy (NCBI): domain Eukaryota; kingdom Metazoa; phylum Chordata; class Amphibia; order Anura; family Leptodactylidae; genus Engystomops; species Engystomops pustulosus. Next base: position 7,638,649 of record CM033645.1, read on the forward strand.
CTTGTTCTATGGCTCATACCAACAGGGCTGCACACACCTGTAGTCTGCAGGTAATAATTCTTAGTATTTTCACATATGAGCTTGATTGTACAGAGACTTTTTTGGTCGTATGTATTTATGTACCCTTTTTGGTTCTGGTTTTGTTCTGAGGCTGCTTTAATTACTGAGGTTTCTTTTGGTGCTGTATTTATGTAATACATTTCTTTCTGGTGCTGTATTTAGGCAAGCTCAGTTTTGGGTGCTGTATAAGTATAAAACTAGGTTCTAGTGCGGTAACGTCTTGATCTTTGCAGTTTTCGCAACATTTTGTATTTATGGAATGTTAAGGGAGTTTTTGGATCTATAACTGAATAGTTTGTGTAGGTTGATATGTAAACAATTTTATTCTTAGTAATTTAAATGATTTATTTATTTTTACATTCTAGGCTAAAAGGCCATTGAAAAAGAAAGAGCTTTTAAATACTAAAGATGTTTTAAATATTGGTATTCTATTAAAATACCTTTAAAAATATGTAATTGTTTATATTGTGATTAGGTAATATAAACTCCTGCATAAAGACTGGCAGCATTTACATGGACATGACATAAGCAATGCAATCACGACAGTAACTGAAGCTTCTCCCAACAGGGTCAAACTGTGACCCTATATCAGTTGGTATCCTCCTTTGTAAGAGGGAGACACATTCCATGGTGAACCTCCTACAGGCAGAGTGTAGCTTGACTTCATTGATTGCAGGAGCGCACAGTACAGCAAAACTGGACTGGGAATCTCGCCTTGTCCATCACACCTGGAGTTTGCACACAGATACCTTGGACATCTGCACTATCAAAACCGGAGCCAGAGATTGTGAGAATCAACCCACACCAAAACTGCGTATCGGATCAACATGAAGATAATTAGCACTTACGTAAAAAACATAATAGGACATTCAGGATTGTCGGTGACATTCCCAGGAGAAGACTGATGGTGGCCATGTGGTCTTACGACTTTACCAGAATTAGACTATTTCCTGATTTGGGGAGACAACAGGTCAGTACTGAGTTGTAGGTGATCTTACATGATCTTGCAAATCCTTCTCATTGTGAAGGAACACAGGGAATGTGTCCTCCCCAGTAACTCTCACCTACTGTACAGTTCAGCTCAGTATCAGCCTGTACGAGGAGAACGTGCATTGCCTATAGGCACTGTGTTTTTTGAAACATCCGCAACCAAAACCAGAAACGGGACTGTGATGGTGGTCTGATTGTCCTAATAACAACCACATAAAGTAGAAGATTTACAAATATGCAAGCAAATCTAAACTCTTATTTTACTGTAAAGCATTGGCACAGTTGAACTCTAAAGGGGCCATTACGGTTAGGTCAGGTCTGAAAAACCTCAGAACCTCATAATCATGAAAACAGAGATCCTTTGAAGCAGTGGGTTCACATGTGCAGTTTGCTCCTCGCAGGTGGAGACTAACAATAATTGGCGCCCCTTGCACGGTTAGGAAGATGCACATCTGTATATATGTGCTCCTTCAGATACGGCGTGCGACCACAATACTTTCGAGGTGCCTGTTTGTATTGAAAGTGTTGTAAACTCCGACTAACAGTAACACACATTTTTCTGCTTTTCGACATCCGCAGCACGACACAAAATGCGGACAGATACTTTATAAATACACGTGCACAGCGCCAAAGATGTTTCCTTTCAGTGCAAAGTTCAGACAGGAAGTAAATGGATGTGGCTATAGTTGATTTTATTGGTCGGCTAAAAGAAATTACTCTAATACTATGACCATCGGGAACAAAGAGCGACTACAGTACAAAGCCGCCCATTCTTGTGTCTGCCAACTTTTTTAGATACGACCATTTTGGGGCCTTATTAATCTTCCTCGGTGTTTCCTAAATCTGTAGCGGAATATGAATGGTGGAAATGGTGACAACCACAGATACAAATGAACATTCCAGCCAATCGACAAAAACGCGAGTCTTCGGTGGGGTGAACACATATGACCACCCTGCCAATCAGCAGATATTTTCAATTATTGTCCAGATTATACCAATTTGAACTGATTAATCCAAGAATATGAGCAGCAGGTTTATCAATCTGTATATCATCAATCTATAACTAGTAGTCCATTCCCAGGCCCAGCTACAACTATCACTATGTACACTTATAATATTAAAATTGCTGCGAAAAAGTCATACTGTGTCTGGAAGGCACTGATGTATGCTGGGGTAGCGGCTCAGAGTAGGATAAGACTGAGTGTGGATAATTAGACAGATGGTACACGGATATCACAGTACGTGAATTCGGGTCAGGCTGGGTTTCCTGGAGGAGTAATTCCTGGAGATACCAGGAGTAACCCAGTTATTGGACACGGGGAACCACCAACTTGCAACTTTGGTGTTGGTAGGATGAAATCCATCCATGTCAAGTAGAGAGTTCACTAAACACTTCCTGAAGGTGTCCATAGAAGTTGGCCTCAGCAGGACTGGTAACGGTGGAATAGCCCTGAGCCAACCTTACTAAAATACAAACACCTTAACGGATATTTTCCGGCGGAGTGGGTCTATTCTGCATGTATGTATGTGTCGTTGACGCTCTAACACATCTAAGATATTGTGCTCCGGCATATAACGTCTCATCACAGATCCATCCCAAATCAAGGATCATTGATGTAGATTGTGGTGGACGGTTTTCCAAAACTTGAGCTGGGGAATATCAGAGACGTGTGGTACTGAATCGCTTGAATAGGTGAAGGTGCAGGATCCATTGCACTGAGCAGGGATTCCCCTCACTGTTACCCCCAACATTAAGACTGGGGAATAACAGAGATAGCGTTATCACATACAATAGATGTGTAATTCACGCTGACAAATGTTTACCTCCTATCCCGGTCACCAATGCTTTTATTATTTACATTAGGAACCCAGAATCCGTGTATGGGTTACTCTGTAGACCATGTATGGACCATTGACTGTGAGATGTGTGAGTGGGTATGTGGCGGTATCAAGGACGAGTCATATCCTGTCCCATCTCATTTCTTAATGAGTTAATGGACATTGCCCAGTTATTTACAGGTCGTGACACCTTGCTGCACCCCAATATCCATTGACTGGGGATCCACATTACAGTGTGATTTATTCTCAGCAGAAGACACGTGACAAGGATATTTTGATTTCCGATTAAAACCTAAAATGAAAAGAAAAGGAAAACAGGGTCACAATATGTAGAGGTAGAGCATAGCCAACCCTGACTAAGCGCTTTTACAAAATTTTAAGACACAGACAGCCAACGTATTATGGTAATTCATGAGATAGTGAAATAAATTATTTACTAGGACCTCTGCACCACGTTTCTTTTGTAAGATCTCTGGAGTCTGGAGAGATACTAAGAGAACCTAACAAAAACACTTTAAATAATGTGAAGAATCTACTCCGAACCACTGTACCCTCATATTGATGCACATAATGGGCTAACAAAGATTAATACACTAAGCGGTTGTTCTGTAACTGAAAAAGGAAAAAGACCAAAGGTATAGGGTGAGAGATTTCCTTCTGTGTTTTGGGTTAGGGCACACGAATGGGCAATTCGACTGCTTGTCTTAAAATTGGAAATGCTAAGTCGGATCCGCAACCTCTATGACCCTGGCAGGGACCTCTCTTTTAGGAGAGCATGACTCTAAGGACGCAAAAAAACAAGTTTTGTACAGTTGAAAATATTCCGACTTCGGAGATTGTGTTGGCAGTTTGAAATATAATAGTTTTACAATCACAGGCTTTAGGTCGCATTCACAGGCATGAGATCAGGAATATTTTGATGGTTGGATTGTGATGCTTAATTCTGGTATAAACTTCCTATAGATAAAGAGGGAGATATTCTTCTGCAGCATAAAAATCGTTCAAAAAATTTATCAGTTTTGCCAAGCAGATACATCATTATTCCCTTAAAGGGGGTGGGCTAACTTGGAAGCGACGAGGGGTCTGAGGAGGAACCTGAGGGTCTCAGTGATTCCAACGATCACAAAGTTTTAGGCTCTATCCACTTGATAAGGCGCCTAACTTGTTTTCCATGGAAAACCCCTTAAGGAATATGTCACATCTCCGTATCCCAATGATGACTGCAAATGGGCATTACTAGCTTTTATTTATCGCTGTGTTTTTGATATTGTTAATCATAATTTCAGTTTCTCCCTATTTATTATTTACAAAGACAAGTCTGTATCTAGTCAGACCCAGTTGTAAAATGTGATGAGGCTGATGATTACCACGGTTTTATACCCTGGTTGAACAGTGATGTTACTGAAGCCTCTTCCGGATGTATGGTGATTGAATCGTGGATGTTCCAGATTTGGAGGTAATTTTGGTAATAACCGGTGTGTTAACAGTCTGAGAACCCAAAACCACATGGATGGAGTACTGGCACGGCGGGGAGATAGGCTGTTGTGCACTTTGGATCTGGTGGTGACACAAGTCGCCGGTGGGGTGGGTGGGCAGCGGAGCTAAGTAAAAACTGACAAAAAAATATACATTCAATCCATCCTCTACAAATGACTGATTGACAGCATCATTAGATTCACAGTCTGGGCCAGTATCTGTGTCTGCAAATATAAAACTCAAGATACAGATTTTGTTAACTTTTGTGGTTTGTATAGAAAAACCAATTTTGCCCATCTTATCTCCTGATCTATACACTTTCTCCTGACCCTGTAATCCACAGAACGAAAGTAGCAGAGATATAAGATTGGATGGAACTAATGGTCCAAATACTTTCTCTTCTTCCGGTTCTTGAAAGGTCTAGGTCCAGTTATAGAAACATTAGTTATGTGATGGCACAAACACAAAGCCCTGGTACAAAGAGCTTAAAGGGCATCTACACCTGGATGAAGACTTGGAGTGCAAATGGCCTGAGGGCTCGAAGTGTCATAGATGCTTATGCCGCTAAAATGTATAGTCTGTTCTGGGTTCTTATTTGTATCCAAGTGAGTTAAGCTTAAATGTGTATCTGAGGGACTTAATTTGTAGGGAATCCGATTTGGGGTTGAAAATACTAGAGTGGGTGGAACAGAAATACATTAATGAAACCTACACACATGAAACTTGTACTTGCTAAGCTTCAAATACCGTAGCACCAGCTGAGGGTGAGCTGCGTGCCGAGCATATTTCGTTATTCTCCATATTGCGGTTTGTAGTTAAACCTTCTTGTATCTTTTCTGTGAAGCAGCTTCGGCGCCGGTGGGTACGCGCTCCAGAAATGTCACTTAAAACGAACCCACAACAAACTAAACTACAATTGAAAACTTCGTTGATTACACAGAGTGAAAATGCTGATCTCTAAATGTTCCTCCTAATGCCAATTAACAGTTCTATAGTCATTCATAAAACTGACTCAACATCTATGTAAATGACCCTATGTAGTCCCATCATCAACTTCGCTTTGAGCTTCGAGTCCTATAATTCATTTTCTTAAGCTCAGCGCGGACTTCCAGACTCATTCCTTCTTCCCTTATAAAAGACAGATACTGTTGGGTGCAAGGGAGGATGAAGACCACCCTGGGCCCTTTTATGTATAATATTGCCCCTACAAATCCACGAATTCACTTTCTACATATGGTTCTAGAAATCAAGCTTCTTGGAGAAGGGAGGAAGTGTCCCTTCTGACTGTTTCCATCTGTGGTGGCTGGACTATAGAGGACCTCTCCTTGAGAGAAGGAACATATGTTGAGAAATGCATGGGTGAAGTTCTTTCTCCGATAAAATTCACTAGGTTCCTTTGGGTTGCCATGGGTCTTATAGAAGGCTCGGGCTTAGCCCAGGGCTACAGCCCAAGCCGCTATTAATAATCCCACTAACTGGTTGAGTGTGACTCATTGAAGAGAATTCTGAGGGAAGGGTGGATAGAGGGAGCTGCATATTTCATGTGATAAATATATTGAACTGGGCACATGTTCGGGTCTTTTCATGTCCATCAGAGAAGTTAAACCAATCCCCAACTTCGTGCTTTCTGCCGAATCAAGCTGATTAGGTAATTCACTCCATGTGGGGTGTGAGCCATTTTACACCTGAGAAGACTCATTGGCACCAGAACTTTAGAGTAGCTTCTTCCATTACTTGCCCTTCAAAGACTGTGGCCTTATGTGTCTATGGACTTTATAACTGATCTGACTCCTTCTAAAAGGGACACTGTCATCAGGGTTTGTCCTGCCGGTTTACTATTCCTATTCGCTTATGGCTTATATTTTGCAATGAGAAAACAGGACTTCTCAGGGGTACTAACAGAAAGAATTTTTGAAAAACTAAAAATTGATGTTTTACCATCAGACAACATGAGCTAGCAAAGTATCACAAAAGTGACCTCCTACCATGTGGACTTTTTGGGTGAAGAACATCCTTACGGTGGAGGCATGCTAAGAAACCTATGGAAGTGAACACTGTGAAGGCTGATGCTTTAAGTAGGGTCCTGAAACAATTGCCCTGTAAATAGCCTCAACCTTCACAGTCGTTCCTTATTCCATAGGTTTCCTCTAGGCAGGCCTCCACGTAAAGGATTGTTTCTTCACCCCCAAACAAGTCCAATGTTGGAGTCACTTTTGGATACTTTGATAGCTATGTTGTCTTATGATAAAAATCAATTTTAGTTTTTCAAAAAATTCTTTATGCTTGTTAAATACTCCCTGAAAGTCCTGTATTCTCATTGCAAAATATAAGCCCATAGCGAATAGGACATAGTAAACTGCCAGGATAAACCCCCGTGATAGTGTCCCTGTTAGAAGGAGTCAGATTCAGTTAAAAGTCCATAGACACATAAGGCCACAGTCTTTGAAGGGCAAGTAATGAAGAACTACGCTAGAGGGTGGTCAGGAGTCATAGCTCTTCCAAACCTTCACCCAGATGGGTTGATATAAATAGCTAACAAAACAATATTGTCAAACCAAGAATGTTACTGCACATTTTTTAGTTGTTGAGTGATGGAGGACTTTCCCTGTGACAGAAGTGATGCAGGAGAACTGGGAACGTCAATGATCTCTGCGAGGGTAAGTCTCTAGGAGCGATGGCTGAAGATGATGCACTCATTACCATGAAAATAGAAAGATTAATTTCTCACTTCCACAAGATACATTAGTATCTTTACTATCTTTAGTACATACTAATTTTGTCCGTTGATTGCCTCATGATTGGCTTGGAGTTTTTGGCAGCTGACAATTTTCTTCTAGATTATTATTCATGTACTTACTGTTATAAGTCCCATCTGTATCGATAAGAACACTTCGTGCTCCCATCAAATCTCGTTGTTGGGTGAATTGTAGAACTGTATTCCTCAAATCTTGCACCAGCCTCCACATCTGTCTGTGCACAGTCCTGATATACTTGTACAGCGATTTGCTCACAGTTTGGGTCGGTCAAGTTCATAAACTTTAAGATGAAAACCGTGAGTCCTTCATCAAACGGGAGGGTGATGCCTCCTACAGTGCATAATTAGGACCAAGTACCAGTCGTCCAGATGTCCCACATTATGGAATTTTTGAGGACCGCGCTCGCGTTAGTCTCTCTCCCATTCCACCAACTACAGTATCTTAGAACTCACTCTTTTTAGTTTCTATGCGGAGTCCTGTTATTGACCATGGTGAAGTTTGTACCGGAAAGCGCCAACATTGACCCATTCGCCCTTTCTGACAATTCCAAGTGGTCAAAGATTTAAAGACAGCACGGGGATGGGTAGGAGGATGTGCAATATCCATTACATTGGGAAGTAATTTTTTCATATATCCAAATCCGAAACCATCCCTGAGAGTGAACAGTGTTATTGTAGAATTCTCCAAGTGGCACAACTTTGGGCAAATGTTAGGATCATAGGAAGGTCCATCTGGGTTATCTGCATCCTGTACCAAAGCCAAGTGTTTCCCACCAGCAGCGCATTGTGTCTGATTGTGTGTTATTTGGATTGGTGACCCAGTAGGCTGCGTGGGTTTATCCATCATTGAGAAGCTGGTACTTTGCTGGACAAACACGGCCAGGTTGTACTGCATTGTTTCCATGCTCAATGCCATCTTCAATGAGAATGCTCCACCATGATATCATAGATGACTTATGTTCCACAAGTAGATGGGAGATGTTTGGATGGTCACTGCTCTGTTATAGGTCTGATGGATTCCACAACCTCGTACATACGACTTATACTGGACGTCACCGACCCATTAAATGCCAGTTATTGGGTACCGGCCTAACTTGAAGCTTCCTGCATGGGACTCTACAAAACAATGTTAGAGGTCATTTAATGCTGTCATTTTTGTTTGTATTTATTTAAACATTATAGTCAACCTGATCTAATCTCGACTTAATTTTTCATTAGATTTTAAGATCGGGAAGTAAGAGTCTCCCTATGGATACTGCCAAGGCGCCATGTGGCCTGTGGAGACTTATAAACCTGGATGCTGTACTAAGGGGGTCTTGGAAATATCAAACAAGTTTTCAAGGATGGGATAAGGAAAGAGGCGTGGTTTGTCCTTATCCATCTGAACTCTTATTGGCATATTTTGAAGATATTGTTTATGACATTTGTATGACATTTGTAATTGTATGAATCCTTTTTCCCTTTGCCCATGTCCTCCTCCGTCCCTTGCCTATAAGTTGTGGACATACGAGTGTCTTACATTTATGTAACTACTGTATTAAATTCTTAAAATATGTTTAGTATCTCCTGGTAGAGCAGATTATATTGGCCACTATTTAATCATTATACACTTACCTCTACATATTCATTCTCCCAATGGACAGTAGTTATTGGGCTGCGGAGCATGAAACATATACATCCTCCAAATTGATCACTTCCTGTTTTTCCTCACCATATCTTCCTTGGAAACAAGTCTGAGTGGCAAATTCACCTAAGAGAGAACATGAGGATTACAGAATGAGGGATCACATGAATAGGGCTTTGTCCACATTACGTATTAGACTCAGTTTAACATATTGTATACTGTTCACCAGAAAAAGCTTCTAACCTATCATTGACGTAAAGCCCCCCATTACCCAGGATAAATAATGATACCATTTGGTTGACTTTTATTGGTGTTATCCACTAAGCAGACGCAAGCAGATCCTAAATATGATAATAGTCGCAACTTTATTGAATCGTTAGACGTTTTCACTCTACACCATCTCAGGATTAGACCAGCCCAATCCTTAGACTTCTACACCATCTCTGTCATTAATAGATACCCTCCTCCCGCCTCCATAAAATAGCCACCAGATAGAAGTCATGTGATCCAACTGTCCATGACCATCGCCTCCAGGACTTAGGCTGGTAATCATGAATGGTGTCATAAGGTCCTGGAAGGGATATGGTCTGGATAGTTAGATCATTTGACCCTCTTCTGTGGTCTTTTTGTGGGCAGGAAGGACAGCTGATGTGGTAAAGACTTTTTGACCGAGGATTAACTTTACATTTCAAAAAAGTGGTGGGAAACCATTAATAGATGTATGTCGTAACTTACCCATATCCTCTCCCCACTCCACACAATAGAATCAACATTACCGGTTATCAAATCCTCGGGCAGCCCGGCATGTTGCTCCATTCCTGTTGGTTGACCCTCTGACAACGATGTTTTCTTGTAAGGACGACTCTACTTCAGCTCTGGCCTCAAAACAGTGTTATCATGTAGAGTGACCGAAACGCCCAAATGTTTTGGTACACGTACTTCCGTCAGGTTCACGTCATTCCGCTGCCGATACGGACTGTATCGTTCTCTTCTCATTCTGATTTTGACTGTGTCTGTCATAGGATGAGGAAGTAGATGGATGTTAGAAAACATACAACAGTAGCTCAGGATCATTGAATGGGAGACAGCTGCTTACACGATGACGGTGCCAACACAGCAATGTTTAGGAAGAAATGACTGAAATCTATAATGGGTGACCAAAATGGCTTCACTCAGGTTATCTCCGATCTACAAGAAGGGAAGCTGGACTGCATCTTTAGCAAACTGGATTTTTTTTGACTCTATGTATTATATATATGGTATACCTGTGACTTTTGATGCAATCACTATTTCATCTCCAGCTTTCCGGTCACAGCTTCTGTAGGATCAGGGTTGAGCTCCTGATCCGCGGTCTGAGCGAGTCTTGTCCATGTCACAGAATGGGGGCAAATATGAAAAAACCTCAATGTGGGATATTATAAGATGTGTCTGAGAGCAGAACTGTTCAGTTGCACAGGAAACCAATCAGTAGGCCAGTGCAAATTTTAAAACAGCTGTGGGAAATGAAAACTGAACTCATAAGGTTATTACTAAATCATAGTAACTTAATTACAGTTTTAATGTATCGGAATTCTATGGCGCGCATTAAGGAACTTCTCTGATATGCCACTGTTCTACGGGGCCACATCATAAAATATTGCGGGACATTATGTCCTGCTTGTGCCGGGGCCCGGCTGTTTTATCACAGGCGCAAACCTGGACTAAGACCCGAGGGGGAGAGGGAGGCCACCCATCGGCACCCTGTGACTGCATTCATAGGGTTACGATCGTGTTGCACGGCAGTCCAGGGTCCAGTGAAGACCCCAGGGCTGCCTTTGATAAGCATCTATTAGGCCAGCTAAAGGAAGGATAAAACTGAAAGTGCTGCATTTGCATTCTCTCTACGTTTGGAGTTGGTACTAACACTCTACATTATTACATTTTCTGAATTTTTTAGGGCACTGGCTATTCTCTTCTAGGCCACACCCCGTTTTTAAACCAAGTACATGTCCCTTTTTGGCCAAATTGTAAAAACTGCCCCCAAATGGTCTAAAACTTCATTAAATGAGCACATGGCATTCCAGGGGCAATTACTTTCAATTGCATCAAATTAGTTTTCTGGCGTAGACGGATTGGTACAATCCTCCCCAATGCAAACTTTTGTGACATTTCAACTCTGGGTTTGAATAGGTCTTGCGCAATTATGCCAATAACAATTTACTACAGTATGTACATCTGTTATAGTAGATACATCCATCACAACCCAACTCTAGTCCCCCATTTCCATGAAGATCCGGGTCCCCTGTCTCACAGCAATTCTTGGCCCCATATAATGGCAGCTCTTGAGAACGTAAATGTCCATGTGGGTGATTATGGCTTTGTTCTGGAATGGAGCTTGTTCAGTTCCAACCTGAACGTAGATTTAAGAAATATTAGCGGGGCATAAAGCTGATGACCAGTCCGATATCCCAGGAAATTAAACTGAATTAGTTAATAACTATTACAAATAAGTAATCTTAGGGTTCCTACCTGAAGAGCGCCTCATCTGTAATGAGATATTCTCAGATTGCAGCTCTATATCTGCTTCTCAAAGATCAGGGTTCCTCGTGTATTAATTAAGAAAGGACTGTGGATTACTGTCGGCTAAACCTAGTGGAAATATATTAAAATCTGAATAATATATTTCTAAAATAAATACCCGGTGTTGCATGGATAGTAGCTAACTATTCCTAGCTTAATAAAATAGAATAAATTACTATACACTAAAGGTCATGTGTTGCTCACTACATCCATCCACACAACAATGTTGGCGAAGCATGCAATTGACATCGTATTAATTGACACATAAGCTATATCTTAAAGGGATATTCTCTCTCGACATTACCACATTTATTTAATGCATCTGCATTAGCTGTCCTTGGATATGACCACCCACAAACTTTCATGTGCTATTGTGTCATCTCCTGATCACCTGGATGAGCATTTATTACTACAAAATGACTGTTGGACATGCGTTACTCCCAGCCATTTAATATGCATTGTACATCACTCCTCAGGGAGGGTCATATCCAAGGACAACACCTTGATCTAAGGCAAGCATGGCTAATTTTATGGGAATTATCTTCACACAGGTACTTTGCTTAATCAGCATCAATGAGTATGTCAGATCCCGAGGCAATAGTTTTTTGAGTTATTAAACTCATCAGCACTCTCCATCTTAAGCTTAGATGACCATCATATACTAAATGTATCCTATTACTTAAATAATATACTGGGATGTAGATCCTTACCTGAATCAGCAGCATCTTCCACTGGTGTATTCTGATCCACAAGATGGTTTGCCCCTGTGTGATAACCGCCATAGACCCTTCATCCGGTGGAGATTCTCCTCCCCAGGTGTATTTAGAACCAGACATCGAGTGAGAAGAAGTCTGCATTTTCCTAAAAAATTAATTAAGTATTACAGTATCTTCAGTTTTGGTTGGGCATGTTGGACCACAGACCACTAAAGGCTTATCTGACTTATACTCATTATAATTGTCCCCGAAGTCAGGAGAAGACATGAGGTGACAAGAAGGTATCACTAGACACTAAGGCATATTGTCATGACAGGAACATTCACATAAGAAGGTTAATTAAGTCCTGTGTTCTGAAGTTCTGGAACGTCAGACTTATGCCAAGTCATGTAAGTCTGGGGAGGATTCCCATTGGAATCCCAAACTGACCACCTGCCAAGCGGCAGTTAGCACCTAACCATTCGCCGCTCAGCAGGAGGAATAGGATGGAAAGACGTAACTGCAAACTTTTTTTTTCCATCTTCCCTTTTTCGTGGATCCGACGTATAGTGGTGAGACAGAGTCAACACCTAGGCCTCTCTGTCTAAATGGGGCACATTTACCTACCCTTCCTGTCGCGATACCCCCGTGCGTTGTCTGACTAGGATTCGGGTCTGTCGCGATTCACTAAGATCGTGCGTCCAATTTCCTGCATCTGTCACTTCTCCCGTGAGGCCCGCGGAGTTCACCTTCTTCTTCTCGGTGCATGTAAATTGACTGATCTTGTCAACACCAATTTTGTTTTTAAATGGTTCCGAATCAGTCGGGTGTCAGACGTCCACGCCCCCCGATTTGGTGTCGCATGCAAACCTTCGCCGATAGCGCACAATCCTCGTCGCTGCGCCAAAAAGCCAGGGCAATTTCATGGGTAAAACGGAAAAAAGTCAGGAACCCCACGAAAATGGCATTCAGACCCCTAGTAAATGAGTTTTTCTGACGTATGTGCTGTCGTACACAAAACGTAATGTGAACCCTGCCTAATTGTGGCACATTCATTAGATATCCCAAACCCTGTTCTCTGGGCACCCTAATTCCATTTTTTAATCCTGTATTTTCTCCCGCTGTCATATTGCACCGGCAAGCTTCTATCTTCTACAGATATTCTAAAATCAGAATTCATGTATATTTATACCTTTTGCTATCTGTATTCTTACCATCTTAGCATATGCCTTGGCCTTCATGTACACTGGACTTGTGGCTCTTGTGTGAAGGGGAATGGGCGCTGGTTATACACACTATTTTGTGTGCTACTGGTGACTGGACGGCACCTGCGACTGAGCGATGGTGACGGTGTGGCTGAGGTGTTATAGGCTGCAACGGAAGAAGAAGATAAAAATTAGACAATTGTCGTCCATATAACAAATGGGGCACATTTCTAAGAACACATTCATTAAGATCGTGCACCAGAAATCATGAATCTGTTGCTCCTTGCCGGCGGCCTGAGAGAGTTCACCAACTTTTTTGTGGTCCCTGTACATAGGTGTGCACAGACTCGCATGATTACAATCTTGGTACACCGTACGAAGGAGCACCAAAAACACCCCTAATTTGTGCCGGCTGGTGTCTAGCGCAGCTCGCCACAAAATAGTCACAAAAATGTTTAACATCACAAAACCAGTACTGCCGTTATAACTAACCTACGGCTATGGCGTCTACCTGAACATTGTCCGGTGATTGTGACCTGGTTCCCCCCGCGTGGCCGCCTCTCTTGGGGTGACATCAGATATGTTTTGGAGTGTAAGTCCGGAAGAGTTGTGAAGCATACTGATCTGTACAGAGTTGTCCTCCATTTATCACAACTGCCGTCACAGCTTTAAGAGGAGAGTGTAGTATCTGGAGGAAGACATGAAGTTAATTTTAACCATTGGTCCCTAAAGTGGCAGTGCACCGCATGCATGGACAACAGCCATAGTACAACACAGCCATACATGGAGCTACAGCGCAGTACACAGCCATACATGGAGCTACACGCGCAGTACCCGCCATACAGGGGAGCTACAGCGGCAGTACACAGCCATACATGGAGCTACAGCCACAGTACACCATCCGTGGAGCTACAGTGGCAGTACACGTACGCCATACAGGTGACTAACAGCCACAGTACTAGGCCATACATGGAGCTACAGCCACAGTACACAGTCATACAGGGACTACGTAGTTATCACATCTATATCAAGCTAGAGCAGCAGTGCACTGCCACATTGGTGCTACAACCGCAGTACACAGTGACACTGGAGCTGGCACGGCGTGCACAGCCATACATGGAGCTACAGCGGCAGTACACAGCCATACATGTAGCTACAGGCGCAGTACACAGCCATAGTGGAGCTACAGTGCCAGTCACAGAGCCATACATGGGCTACAGCCGCAGTACACACAGCCATACATGGAGCTACAGTGGCGTACACAGCCATACATGGAGCTACAGCCACAGTACTAGGCCATGCATGGATCTACAGCACAGTACAACAGTCATACTGGAGCTACAGTATTATGCACATCCATATATCAGCTAGAGCAGCAGTGCACTGCCACACTTGGTGCTACACACCGCAGTACACAGCGACACAAATGGAGCACAGCGGCAGTGCACACCATACATAAGCTAAAGCAGCAGTGAACCGGCATAAAAACCTGTGTAGCCCTGGACTTATTTTTATCCAGGTATTGCCATTTTGCTTGCCCACAGGACATGTTCACAGTGATGACTGTACACTGTCAGAGTGTGTATCACACCCTGTGACGGAGACTCTGTGATGCCGATGACTAAATTTTTATTTCATTGAGAATTCAAGAATTTATTAAAACAAAGTGGGAGATATGTCCAATCCTTGTTCTATGGCTCATACCAACAGGGCTGCACACACCTGTAGTCTGCAGGTAATAATTCTTAGTATTTTCACATATGAGCTTGATTGTACAGAGACTTTTTTGGTCGTATGTATTTATGTACCCTTTTTGGTTCTGGTTTTGTTCTGAGGCTGCTTTAATTACTGAGGTTTCTTTTGGTGCTGTATTTATGTAATACATTTCTTTCTGGTGCTGTATTTAGGCAAGCTCAGTTTTGGGTGCTGTATAAGTATAAAACTAGGTTCTAGTGCGGTAACGTCTTGATCTTTGCAGTTTTCGCAACATTTTGTATTTATGGAATGTTAAGGGAGTTTTTGGATCTATAACTGAATAGTTTGTGTAGGTTGATATGTAAACAATTTATTTCTTAGTCATTTAAATGATTTTATTTATTTTTACATTCTAGGCTAAAAGTGCATTGAAAAAGAAAGAGCTTTAATACTAAAGATGTTTTTAAAATATTGATAGCTATAAAACACCTTTAAAAATAATGTAATTGTTTATATTGTGATTAGGTAATATAAACTCCTGTCATAGACTGGCAGCATTACATGGCATGACATAAGCAATGCAATCAGACAGTACTTGAAGCTTCTCCACAACAGGGTCAAGAACTGTGACCCCTATATCATGTGGTATCCTCCTTTGTAACGAGGGAGACACATTCCATGGTGACCTCCTACAGTCAGAGTGTAGCTTGACTTCATTGATTGCAGGAGTGCACAGTCAGCAAAACTGGACTGGGATCTCGCCTGTGTCCAACTACACACCTGGAGTTGCACAAGATCTGGACATCTGCCTATCAAAAACCGGAGCCAGAGATTGTGAGGAATCAACCCACACAAAACTGCCTGTATGGGATCACATGAAGATCAATTAGCACTTACCTGAAAAAACACTATAAGGACATTCAGGATTGTCGGTGACATTCCAGGGAGAAGACTGGATTGGTGGCCATGTGGGTCGTTTACGACTTTACCAGAATTAGACTTTTCCTGATTTGGGAGAGACAACACGGTCAGACTGAGTTCGTAGGTGCATCTTACATGGATCTTGCAAATCCCTTCTAATTTGTGAGGAAACAGGGGAATGTGTCCTCCCCAGATCTCCTACTGTAACAGTTCAGCTCAGTATCAGCCTGTACGATGGAGTGTGGCATTGCCTATAGGTCACTGTGTTTTTTGAAACATCCGCACCAAAACAGAAACGGAACTGTGATGGTGGTCCTGATGGTCCTAATAAACCACATTAAAGTAGAAGATTTACAAATCTGCAAGCAAATCCTAAACTCTTATTTTACTGTAAAGCATTGGCACAGTAACTCTAAAGGGGCATTACGGTTAGGTCAGGTCTGAAAAACCTCAGAACCTCATAATCATGAAAACAGAGATCCTTGAAGCAGTGGGTGCAACATGTGCAGTTTGCCCTCGCAGTGTGGAGACTACAATAATTGGCGCCCCTGACGGACTTGGAAGATGCACCATCTGTATATATGGTGCTCCTTCAGCATACGGGCGTGCGACCACAATACTTTCGAGGTGCTCTGTTTGTAAAAGTGTTGTAAACTCCGACTAAACAGTAAACACACATTTTTCTGCTTGTTCGAATCCAGCCACGACACAAAACTGGGACAGATACTTTATAAATACACGTGCACAGCGCCAAAGATGTTTTCCTTTCAGTGCAAAGTTCCAGACAGGAAGTAATGGAGTGCTATAGTTGTATTTATATTGGGCAGGCTAAAGAAATTACTCTACTACTATGACTCATCGGGAACAAAGAGCGACTACAGTACAAAGCCGCCCATTCTTGTGTCTGCAACTTTTTATGTACGACCCTTTTGGGCCTTATTAATCTTCCTCGGTGTGTCCTCAATCTTAGCGGAATATGAATGGTGGAATGGTGCAACCCACAGATACAAATGAAAGTTCCAAGCCAATCACAAAAAGGAGTCTCGGTGAGGTGAACACATATGACCACCTGCATCAGCAGATATTTTCAATATTGTCAGATTACATACAATTTGAACTGATTAATCCAAGAAAATCAGAGCAGCAGGTTTACAATCTGTATATCATCAATCTATAACTAGTAGTCCTTCCCAGCCCAGCTACAACTAGTCCACTATGTAATTATAATATTAAAATTGTGCCAAAAAGTCATACTGTGTGAGGAAGGCACTGATGTTATGCGTGGGGTAGCGGCCTCGAGAGTAGGATAAGACTGAGTGTGGATAATTAGCAGATGGTACACGGATATCACAGTACTGGAATTCGGGTCAGGCGTGGTGTTTCTGGAGGGTATATGTCACTGGAGAACTCACCAGGAGTAACCCAGTTATTGGACACGGGGAACCACCAACTTGCACTTTGGTGTTGGTAGGATGAATCCATGCCATGTCAAGTAGAGAGTTCCACTAAAAACATTCCTGAGGTGTCATAGAGTGGCCTCAGCAGGAATGGTACACGGTTGGAATAGCCCGAGACCAACCTTTACTAAAATACAAACACCTTAACGATAGTTTCCGGCGGATGGGTCTATTCTGCATGGTATGTATGTGTCGTTGACGCTACACATCTGAATATTGTCTCCGGCATAAACAGCTACATCACAGATCCATCCCAATCAAGGATCAATTGATGTAGATTGTGGTGGCGTGTTCCAACTTGAGTCTGGGGAATACATGAGACGTGTGGTATGAATCGCTTGAATAGGTGAAGGGAGGATCCATTGCACTGAGCAGGATTCCCCCTCACTGTTACCCCCAACATTAAGGACTGGGGAATACTAGGATAGCGTTATCACAACAATAGTGTGTAATTCACCTGATACAATGTTTAACATCCTATCCGGTCACACAATGCTATTATTTACATTCAGGGAACCCAGAATCCTGTATGGGTACTCTGTAGACCCTGTATGGACCATTGACTGGTGAGATTCGTCATGTGCGATGTGGGTATCAAGGCGAGCATATCTGTCCATCTCATTTCTTATGAGTTAATGGACATGCCCAGTTATTTACAGTCAGTACACCATTGCTGCAACCCCAATATCCATTGACCTGGGGATCCACATTACAAGTCGATGTTGTATTCTCATCGCAGAAGACACGACAAGGATATTTTATTTTCCATTAAAACCTAAAATGAAAAGAAAAGGAAAACAGGTCACTAGATATGTAGAGGTAGAGCATAGCCAACCCTGACATAAGCAGCTTTTAACAAAATTTTAAGACACAGAAGCCAATCGCTATTATGGTAATTCATGAGATATGAAATAAATATTTCTATGACCTCTGCACCACCGTTTTTTTGTAAGATCTCTGGAGTCTGGAGAGATACTAAGGAAACCACAAAAAACACTTTAAAAATGTTAGAAGAAGTCTACTCTGACCACTGTACCCTCATATTGATGCAATAATGGGCTAAAAGATTTAATAGCAACTCAAGCGAGTTGTTCTGTATGAAAAGGAAAAAGAACCAAAGGATAAGGGTGAGAGATTTCCTTCTTGTTGGGTTTAGGGCACACGAATGGGCAATCGACCTGCTTTCTTAAAATTGGAAAATGCTAAGTCAGGATCCCGCAACGCTCTATGATCCCTGGCAGGGACCTCTCTTTTAGGAGTGAGCATGACTCTAAGGACGCAAAAAAACAAGTTTTTGTACAGGTTGAAAATATTCCGACTTCGAGATTGTGTTGGCCAGTTTGAAATATAATAGTTACAATCAGCTTTAAGGTCCCATTCACAGGCATTGAGATCAGGATATTTTGATGGTTGGATTGTATGCTTAATTCTGGTATAAACTTCTATAGATAAAGAGGGAGATATTTCTGCAGCATAAAATCGTTCAAAAAATTTATCAGTTTGCCAAAGCAGATAATCATATTCCCTTAAAGGGGGTTGGGCATAACTGGGAAGCGAACGAGGGGTCTGAACGGAGGAACCTGAGGGTCTCAGTGATTCCAACGATCAGCAAAGTTTTTTAGGCTCTACCACTGGATAGGCCTAACTTTGTTTTCTGGGAAAACCCCTTAAGGAATATGTTCACATCTCCGATCCAATGATGACTGAAATGGTGCATTACTAGTTTTCATTTATCGCTGTGTTTTGATATTGTTAACTCAAATTTCAGTTTCTCTCCTATTTAGTATTTACAAAGAAAGTCACTGTATCATAGTCAGACCAGTTGTAATAATGTGATGAGGCTGATGATTACACGGTTTTACCCTGGTTGAACAGTGATGTTACTGAAGCCTCTTCCGTGTGTGATGGTGATTGAATCGTGGATTGTTCCAGAATTTGGAGGTTAATTTTGGTAATACCGGTTGTGTTAACAGTCTGTAGACCCAAAACCACATGGATGGAGTACTGGCACGGCGGGGAGATAAGCTGTGTGCACTTTGGGATCTGTGTGGACACAATCGCCGGTGGGGTGGGTGGGAAGCGGAGCTAAGTAAAAACATGACAAAAAAAATACATTCAATCCATCCCCAAATGACTGATTGACAGAATCATTAGATTCACAGTCTGGGCCAGTATCTGTGTCTGCAAATTAAAACTCAAGATAACAGATTTTGTTAACTTTTGTGGTTGTATAGAAAACCAATTTTGCCCATCTTATCTCCTGATCTATACATTTCTCCTGACCCCTGTAATCCACGAGCGAAAGTAGCAGAGAATATAAGATTGGATGGAACTAATGGTTCTCATAATACTTTCTCTTCTCTCCGGTTCTTGAAAGGTTCTGGTCAGTTATAGAACATTAGTTATGTGATGGCACAAACCAAAGCCCTGGCTAGCAAATAGCCTTAAAGGGCATCTACCAACCTGGATGCAAGACTGGAGTGCAATGAGCCTGATGGCTCGAAGTGTCATAGATGCTAATGCACGCTACAAATGTATAGTCTGTTCTGGGTTCTTATTTTGTATCCAATGAGTTAAGCTTAAATGTGTAGTCTGAGGACTTAAATTTGTAGGAATCCGATCTTTGGGGTGAACAATCTAGTAGTGTGGAACTAAATACATTTAATGAAACCTACACACATGAAACTTGTACTTGAAGCTTCAAAACCAGACACCAGCTGAGGGTGAGCTGCTGCCGAGCATATTTCGTTATTCTCCATATTGCGGTTTTAGTAACATTCTTGTATTTTTCTGTGAAGCAAGCTTCGGCGCCGGTTGGACGCGCTCCAGAAATGTCACTTAAAACGAACCCACACACAAACTAAACCTACAATTGAAAACTTGTGATTACACAGCCAGGACAACTTCTTATCTCTATAATGTTCCTCCTCATGCCAAATAAAGTTCTATAGTCCATTCATAAAACTGACTCAACATCTATGTAAAGACCCTATGTCAGTCCCTCATCAACTTTCCTTTGAGCTTCGAGTCCATATATTCCATTTTCTTAAGCTCAGCGCGGACTTCCAATATCCTTCTTTCCCTTAGAAAAAGACAGATACTGTTGGGCAAGGGAGGATAAGACCACCCTGGGCCCTTTTATGTATAATATTGCCCCCTCAAATCCGATTCACTTTCTACATATGGTTCTAGAAAATCAAGCTCTTGGAGAATGGGAGGAAGTGTCCCTTCCTGTGCTTTCATCTGTGGTGGCTGGACTATAGAGAGACCTCTCCTTGAGAGAAGGAACATATGTTGAGAGAATTGCATGGGTGAAGTTCTTTCTCCGATAAAATTCACTAGGTTCTTTTGGTTGCCATGGGTCTTATAGAAGGCTCGGGCTTAGCCGGGCTACAGCCCAAGCCGCCTATTAATAATCCCACTAACTGGTTGAGTGTGACTCATTGAAGGAAATTCTGGGGAAGGGTGGATGAGGGAGCTAGCTGATATTTCATGTGATAAATATATTGAACTGGGCACATGTTCGGGTCTTTTCATGTCCATAGAGAAGTAAACAATCCCCAACTTCGTGCTTTATGCACGAATCAGCTGATTAGGGTAATTCACTCCATGTGGGGTGTGAGCCATTTTAACACCTTGAGAAGACTCATTGGCACCAGAAGAAGGCTGATGCTTTAAGTAGGGTCCTGAAACAATTGCCCTGTAAGTTTTGAGCTGTAAAAGTTGCAAATGGAATGGAAGCAAGTTAATCCTTTCCTGTGTAATGTTTTGAGGACGATGAGTGTAGCCTCAGAGATCTCCTCCATCAGGTGGGAACCCTTGAAGGGGATGGCTGTTAGTGTTTTAACATGGGCATGTCCTTACGAATATAGTTGCCAGTATAAAAGGCTAATTCAGCAGAACTTTTTGGCCCATTCTGCTGAGGCTATCGCCATGTGGTCATGCACTGCTTAATCACCACACTTACTATTGATCCCTCTTTTGGTTGCTTGGTTGATAGGGGGCCATTTCTTTTGATGAATGTAAAAAGGAGGTCTTTTCATGGCTAAATACGGGCTTTTTGAGACAAGAAGTCTTTCATTTGCTTTAGTATTTTTTTTGCCCTGTGCCCCTGAGTATGGCAAAGCCTCAGCAGAAGGGGGCCAAAAGTTCTTTCTCTTGGGCTGAATTAGCCTTTTATACTGGGCAACTATATTCGTGAGGACAAATTCCCATGTTAAAACACTAACAGCCTTACCCCTTCAGGTTCCCCCTGAGGGAGGTGATCTCTGATGCTAAACTCATCGTCCTCAACATTCCACAGGAAGGATAACTTGCTTCCATTCCATTGGCAACTTTACAGCTCAAAACTTACAGGGCATTGTTTCAGGCGCCTACTTAAAAGCTCACCTTCACAGCGTTCCTTATTCCATAGGTTTCTTAGGCATGCCTCCACCGTAAGGATGTTCTTCACCCAAAAAGTCCAACATGTGGAGTCACTTTTGTGATACTTTGCTAGCTCATGTTGTCTTATGATAAAACTCATTTTTAGTTTTTCAAAATTCTTTTCTTATTAGTACCCCTGAAAGTCCTGTATTCTCATTGCAAAATATAGCCATAGCGAATAGGATAGTAAACTGCCAGGATAAACCCCCGTGATAGTGTCCCTTTTAGAAGGAGTCAGATCAGTTATAAAGTCCATAGACACATAAGGCCACAAGTCTTTGAAGGCCAAGTAATGAAGAAGCTACCTAAAGGGTGGTCAGGGAGTCATAGCTCTTCCAAACCTTCACCCAGATGGGTTGATATAAATAGCTAACAAAACAATATTGTCAAACCAAGAATGTTACTGCACATTTTTTAGTTGTTGAGTGATGGAGGACTTTCCCTGTGACAGAAGTGATGCAGGAGAACTGGGAACGTCAATGATCTCTGCGAGGGTAAGTCTCTAGGAGCGATGGCTGAAGATGATGCACTCATTACCATGAAAATAGAAAGATTAATTTCTCACTTCCACAAGATACATTAGTATCTTTACTATCTTTAGTACATACTAATTTTGTCCGTTGATTGCCTCATGATTGGCTTGGAGTTTTTGGCAGCTGACAATTTTCTTCTAGATTATTATTCATGTACTTACTGTTATAAGTCCCATCTGTATCGATAAGAACACTTCGTGCTCCCATCAAATCTCCTTGTTGGGTGAATTGTAGAACTGTATTCCATCAAATCTTGCACCAGCCTCCACATCTGTCTGTGCACAGTCCTGATATACTTGTACAGCGATTTGCTCACAGTTTGGGTCGGTCAAGTTCATAAACTTTAAGATGAAAACCGTGAGTCCTTCATCAAACGGGAGGGTGATGCCTCCTACAGTGCATAATTAGGACCAAGTACCAGTCGTCCAGATGTCCCACATTATGGAATTTTTGAGGACCGCGCTCGCGTTAGTCTCTCTCCCATTCCACCAACTACAGTATCTTAGAACTCACTCTTTTTAGTTTCTATGCGGAGTCCTGTTATTGACCATGGTGAAGTTTGTACCGGAAAGCGCCAACATTGACCCATTCGCCCTTTCTGACAATTCCAAGTGGTCAAAGATTTAAAGACAGCACGGGGATGGGTAGGAGGATGTGCAATATCCATTACATTGGGAAGTAATTTTTTCATATATCCAAATCCGAAACCATCCCTGAGAGTGAACAGTGTTATTGTAGAATTCTCCAAGTGGCACAACTTTGGGCAAATGTTAGGATCATAGGAAGGTCCATCTGGGTTATCTGCATCCTGTACCAAAGCCAAGTGTTTCCCACCAGCAGCGCATTGTGTCTGATTGTGTGTTATTTGGATTGGTGACCCAGTAGGCTGCGTGGGTTTATCCATCATTGAGAAGCTGGTACTTTGCTGGACAAACACGGCCAGGTTGTACTGCATTGTTTCCATGCTCAATGCCATCTTCAATGAGAATGCTCCACCATGATATCATAGATGACTTATGTTCCACAAGTAGATGGGGATGTTTGGATGGTCACTGCTCTGTTATAGGTCTGATGGATTCCACAACCTCGTACATACGACTTATACTGGACGTCACCGACCCATTAAATGCCAGTTATTGGGTACCGGCCTAACTTGAAGCTTCCTGCATGGGACTCTACAAAACAATGTTAGAGGTCATTTAATGCTGTCATTTTTGTTTGTATTTATTTAAACATTATAGTCAACCTGATCTAATCTCGACTTAATTTTTCATTAGATTTTAAGATCGGGAAGTAAGAGTCTCCCTATGGAACTGCCAAGGCGCCATGTGGCCTGTGGAGACTTATAAACCTGGATGCTGTACTAAGGGGGTCTTGGAAATATCAAACAAGTTTTCAAGGATGGGATAAGGAAAGAGGCGTGGTTTGTCCTTATCCATCTGAACTCTTATTGGCATATTTTGAAGATATTGTTTATGACATTTGTATGACATTTGTAATTGTATGAATCCTTTTTCCCTTTGCCCATGTCCTCCTCCGTCCCTTGCCTATAAGTTGTGGACATACGAGTGTCTTACATTTATGTAACTACTGTATTAAATTCTTAAAATATGTTTAGTATCTCCTGGTAGAGCAGATTATATTGGCCACTATTTAATCATTATACACTTACCTCTACATATTCATTCTCCCAATGGACAGTAGTTATTGGGCTGCGGAGCATGAAACATATACATCCTCCAAATTGATCACTTCCTGTTTTTCCTCACCATATCTTCCTTGGAAACAAGTCTGAGTGGCAAATTCACCTAAGAGAGAACATGAGGATTACAGAATGAGGGATCACATGAATAGGGCTTTGTCCACATTACGTATTAGACTCAGTTTAACATATTGTATACTGTTCACCAGAAAAAGCTTCTAACCTATCATTGACGTAAAGCCCCCCATTACCCAGGATAAATAATGATACCATTTGGTTGACTTTTATTGGTGTTATCCACTAAGCAGACGCAAGCAGATCCTAAATATGATAATAGTCGCAACTTTATTGAATCGTTAGACGTTTTCACTCTACACCATCTCAGGATTAGACCAGCCCAATCCTTAGACTTCTACACCATCTCTGTCATTAATAGATACCCTCCTCCCGCCTCCATAAAATAGCCACCAGATAGAAGTCATGTGATCCAACTGTCCATGACCATCGCCTCCAGGACTTAGGCTGGTAATCATGAATGGTGTCATAAGGTCCTGGAAGGGATATGGTCTGGATAGTTAGATCATTTGACCCTCTTCTGTGGTCTTTTTGTGGGCAGGAAGGACAGCTGATGTGGTAAAGACTTTTTGACCGAGGATTAACTTTACATTTCAAAAAAGTGGTGGGAAACCATTAATAGATGTATGTCGTAATTACCCATATCCTCTCCCCACTCCACACAATAGAATCAACATTACCGGTTATCAAATCCTCGGGCAGCCCGGCATGTTGCTCCATTCCTGTTGGTTGACCCTCTGACAACGATGTTTTCTTGTAAGGACGACTCTACTTCAGCTCTGGCCTCAAAACAGTGTTATCATGTAGAGTGACCGAAACGCCCAAATGTTTTGGTACGCGTACTTCCGTCAGGTTCACGTCATTCCGCTGCCGATACGGACTGTATCGTTCTCTTCTCATTCTGATTTTGACTGTGTCTGTCATAGGATGAGGAAGTAGATGGATGTTAGAAAACATACAACAGTAGCTCAGGATCATTGAATGGGAGACAGCTGCTTACACGATGACGGTGCCAACACAGCAATGTTTAGGAAGAAATGACTGAAATCTATAATGGGTGACCAAAATGGCTTCACTCAGGTTATCTCCGATCTACAAGAAGGGAAGCTGGACTGCATCTTTAGCAAACTGGATTTTTTTTGACTCTATGTATTATATATATGGTATACCTGTGACTTTTGATGCAATCACTATTTCATCTCCAGCTTTCCGGTCACAGCTTCTGTAGGATCAGGGTTGAGCTCCTGATCCGCGGTCTGAGCGAGTCTTGTCCATGTCACAGAATGGGGGCAAATATGAAAAAACCTCAATGTGGGATATTATAAGATGTGTCTGAGAGCAGAACTGTTCAGTTGCACAGGAAACCAATCAGTAGGCCAGTGCAAATTTTAAAACAGCTGTGGGAAATGAAAACTGAACTCATAAGGTTATTACTAAATCATAGTAACTTAATTACAGTTTTAATGTATCGGAATTCTATGGCGCGCATTAAGGAACTTCTCTGATATGCCACTGTTCTACGGGGCCACATCATAAAATATTGCGGGACATTATGTCCTGCTTGTGCCGGGGCCCGGCTGTTTTATCACAGGCGCAAACCTGGACTAAGACCCGAGGGGGAGAGGGAGGCCACCCATCGGCACCCTGTGACTGCATCATAGGGTTACGATCGTGTTGCACGGCAGTCCAGGGTCCAGTGAAGACCCCAGGGCTGCCTTTGATAAGCATCTATTAGGCCAGCTAAAGGAAGGATAAAACTGAAAGTGCTGCATTTGCATTCTCTCTACGTTTGGAGTTGGTACTAACACTCTACATTATTACATTTTCTGAATTTTTTAGGGCACTGGCTATTCTCTTCTAGGCCACACCCCGTTTTTAAACCAAGTACATGTCCCTTTTTGGCCAAATTGTAAAAACTGCCCCCAAATGGTCTAAAACTTCATTAAATGAGCACATGGCATTCCAGGGGCAATTACTTTCAATTGCATCAAATTAGTTTTCTGGCGTAGACGGATTGGTACAATCCTCCCCAATGCAAACTTTTGTGACATTTCAACTCTGGGTTTGAATAGGTCTTGCGCAATTATGCCAATAACAATTTACTACAGTATGTACATCTGTTATAGTAGATACATCCATCACAACCCAACTCTAGTCCCCCATTTCCATGAAGATCCGGGTCCCCTGTCTCACAGCAATGTCTTGGCCCCATATAATGGCAGCTCTTGAGAACGTAAATGTCCATGTGGGTGATTATGGCTTTGTTCTGGAATGGAGCTTGTTCAGTTCCAACCTGAACGTAGATTTAAGAAATATTAGCGGGGCATAAAGCTGATGACCAGTCCGATATCCCAGGAAATTAAAGCTGAATTAGTTAATAACTATTACAAATAAGTAATCTTAGGGTTCCTACCTGAAGAGCGCCTCATCTGTAATGAGATATTCTCAGATTGCAGCTCTATATCTGCTTCTCAAAGATCAGGGTTCCTCGTGTATTAATTAAGAAAGGACTGTGGATTCTGTCGCGCTAAACCTAGTGGAAATATATTAAAATCTGAATAATATATTTCTAAAATAAATACCCGGTGTTGCAATGGATAGTAGCTAACTATTCCTAGCTTAATAAAATAGAATAAATTACTATACACTAAAGGTCATGTGTTGCTCACTACATCCATCCACACAACAATGTTGGCGAAGCATGCAATTGACATCGTATTAATTGACACATAAGCTATATCTTAAAGGGATATTCTCTCTCGGCATTACCACATTTATTTAATGCATCTGCATTAGCTGTCCTTGGATATGACCACCCACAAACTTTCATGTGCTATTGTGTCATCTCCTGATCACCTGGATGAGCATTTATTACTACAAAATGACTGTTGGACATGCGTTACTCCCAGCCATTTAATATGCATTGTACATCACTCCTCAGGGAGGGTCATATCCAAGGACAACACCTTGATCTAAGGCAAGCATGGCTAATTTTATGGGAATTATCTTCACACAGGTACTTTGCTTAATCAACATCAATGAGTATGTCAGATCCCGAGGCAATAGTTTTTTGAGTTATTAAACTCATCAGCACTCTCCATCTTAAGCTTAGATGACCATCATATACTTAAATGTATCCTATTACTTAAATAATATACTGGGATGTAGATCCTTACCTGAATCAGCAGCATCTTCCACTGGTGTATTCTGATCCACAAGATGGTTTGCCCCTGTGTGATAACCGCCATAGACCCTTCATCCGGTGGAGATTCTCCTCCCCAGGTGTATTTAGAACCAGACATCGAGTGAGAAGAAGTCTGCATTTTCCTAAAAAATTAATTAAGTATTACAGTATCTTCAGTTTTGGTTGGGCATGTTGGACCACAGACCACTAAAGGCTTATCTGACTTATACTCATTATAATTGTCCCCGAAGTCAGGAGAAGACATGAGGTGACAAGAAGGTATCACTAGACACTAAGGCATATTGTCATGACAGGAACATTCACATAAGAAGGTTAATTAAGTCCTGTGTTCTGAAGTTCTGGAACGTCAGACTTATGCCAAGTCATGTAAGTCTGGGGAGGATTCCCATTGGAATCCCAAACTGACCACCTGCCAAGCGGCAGTTAGCACCTAACCATTCGCCGCTCAGCAGGAGGAATAGGATGGAAAGACGTAACTGCAAACTTTTTTTTTCCATCTTCCCTTTTTCGTGGATCCGACGTATAGTGGTGAGACAGAGTCAACACCTAGGCCTCTCTGTCTAAATGGGGCACATTTACCTACCCTTCCTGTCGCGATACCCCCGTGCGTTGTCTGACTAGGATTCGGGTCTGTCGCGATTCACTAAGATCGTGCGTCCAATTTCCTGCATCTGTCACTTCTCCCGTGAGGCCCGCGGAGTTCACCTTCTTCTTCTCGGTGCATGTAAATTGTCTGATCTTGTCAACACCAATTTTGTTTTTAAATGGTTCCGAATCAGTCGGGTGTCAGACGTCCACGCCCCCCGATTTGGTGTCGCATGCAAACCTCGCCGATAGCGCACAATCCTCGTCGCTGCGCCAAAAAGCCAGGGCAATTTCATGGGTAAAACGGAAAAAAGTCAGGAACCCCACGAAAATGGCATTCAGACCCCTAGTAAATGAGTTTTTCTGACGTATGTGCTGTCGTACACAAAACGTGAATGTGAACCCTGCCTAATTGTGGCACATTCATTAGATATCCCAAACCCTGTTCTCTGGGCACCCTAATTCCATTTTTTAATCCTGTATTTTCTCCCGCTGTCATATTGCACCGGCAAGCTTCTATCTTCTACAGATATTCTAAAATCAGAATTCATGTATATTTATACCTTTTGCTATCTTATTCTTACCATCTTAGCATATGCCTTGGCCTTCATGTACACTGGACTTGTGGCTCTTGTGTGAAGGGGAATGGGCGCTGGTTATACACACTATTTTGTGTGCTACTGGTGACTGGACGGCACCGTGCGACTGAGCGATGGTGACGGTGTGGCTGAGGTGTTAAGGCTGCAACGGAAGAAGAAGATAAAAATTAGACAATTGTCGTCCATATAACAAATGGGGCACATTTCTAAGAACACATTCATTAAGATCGTGCACCAGAAATCATGAATCTGTTGCTCCTTGCCGGCGGCCTGAGAGAGTTCACCAACTTTTTTGTGGTCCATGTACATAGGTGTGCACAGACTCGCATGATTACAATCTTGGACACCGTACGAAGGAGCACCAAAAACACCCCTAATTTGTGCCGGCTGGTGTCTAGCGCAGCTCGCCACAAAATAGTCACAAAAATGTTTAACATCACAAAACCAGTACTGCCGTTATAACTAACCTACGGCTATGGCGTCTACCTGAACATTGTCCGGTGATTGTGACCTGGTTCCCCCCGCGTGGCCGCCTCTCTTGGGGTGACATCAGATATGTTTTGGAGTGTAAGTCCGGAAGAGTTGTGAAGCATACTGATCTGTACAGAGTTGTCCTCCATTTATCACAACTGCCGTCACAGCTTTAAGAGGAGAGTGTAGTATCTGGAGGAAGACATGAAGTTAATTTTAACCATTGGTCCCTAAAGTGGCAGTGCACCGCATGCATGGACAACAGCCATAGTACAACACAGCCATACATGGAGCTACAGCGCAGTACACAGCCATACATGGAGCTACACGCGCAGTACCCGCCATACAGGGGAGCTACAGCGGCAGTACACAGCCATACATGGAGCTACAGCCACAGTACACCAGTCCGTGGAGCTACAGTGGCAGTACACGTACGCCATACAGGTGACTAACAGCCACAGTACTAGGCCATACATGGAGCTACAGCCACAGTACACAGTCATACAGGGACTACGTAGTTATCACATCTATATCAAGCTAGAGCAGCAGTGCACTGCCACATTGGTGCTACAACCGCAGTACACAGTGACACTGGAGCTGGCACGGCGTGCACAGCCATACATGGAGCTACAGCGGCAGTACACAGCCATACATGTAGCTACAGGCGCAGTACACAGCCATAGTGGAGCTACAGTGCCAGTCACAGAGCCATACATGGAGCTACAGCCGCAGTACACAGCCATACATGGAGCTACAGTGGCAGTACACAGCCATACATGGAGCTACAGCCACAGTACTAGGCCATACATGGAGCTACAGCCACAGTACACAGTCATACATGGAGCTACAGTAGTTATGCACATCCATATATCAAGCTAGAGCAGCAGTGCACTGCCACACTTGGTGCTACAACCGCAGTACACAGCGACACATGGAGCTACAGCGGCAGTGCACAGCCATACATAGAGCTAAAGCAGCAGTGAACCGGCATAAAAAGACTCTGTGTAGCCCTGGACTTATTTTTATCCAGGTATTGCCATTTTGCTTGCCCACAGGACATGTTCACAGTGATGACTGTACACTGTCAGAGTGTGTATCACACCCTGTGACAGGAGACTCTGTGATGCCGATGACTAAATTTTTATTTCATTGAGAATTCAAGAATTTATTAAAACAAAGTGGGAGATATGTCCAATCCTTGTTCTATGGCTCATACCAACAGGGCTGCACACACCTGTAGTCTGCAGGTAATAATTCTTAGTATTTTCACATATGAGCTTGATTGTACAGAGACTTTTTTGGTCGTATGTATTTATGTACCCTTTTTGGTTCTGGTTTTGTTCTGAGGCTGCTTTAATTACTGAGGTTTCTTTTGGTGCTGTATTTATGTAATACATTTCTTTCTGGTGCTGTATTTAGGCAAGCTCAGTTTTGGGTGCTGTATAAGTATAAAACTAGGTTCTAGTGCGGTAACGTCTTGATCTTTGCAGTTTTCGCAACATTTTGTATTTATGGAATGTTAAGGGAGTTTTTGGATCTATAACTGAATAGTTTGTGTAGGTTGATATGTAAACAATTTATTTCTTAGTCATTTAAATGATTTTATTTATTTTTACATTCTAGGCTAAAATGCATTGAAAAAGAAGAGCTTTAATACCTAAAGATGTTTTATTAAAAAATATTGGTATGCTATAAAACTACACTTTAAAAAAATGTAATTGTTTATTTGATTAGGTAATATAACTCCTGTCATAAAACCTGGCAAGCATTACATGGAATGACATAAGCAATGCAATCACGACAGTAACTGAAGTCTTCCCCACAACAGGGTCAAACTGTGACCCCTATATTCATGTGGTATCCTCCTTTGTAACGAGGAGACACATTCCATGGTGACCTCCTACAGCAGAGTGTAGCTTGACTTCCATTGATTGCAGGAAGTGCACAGTACAGCAAAACTGGACTGGGAATCTCGCCTTGTCCACTACACACCTGGAGTTGCACAAGATCCTGGACATCTGCCTATCAAAACCGGAGCCAGAGATTGTGAGGAATCAACCCACACCAAAACTGCCGTATGGATCAACATTGAAGATCAATTAGTCACTTACCGTAAAAAACATAAACAGGAACATTAGGATTGTCGGTGACATTCCAGGAGAAGACTGGATGGTGGCCATGTGGTCTTACGACTTTACCAGATTAGACTATTTACCTGATTTGGGAGAGACACACCGGTCAGACTGAGTTCGTAGGTGATCTTACATGATCTTGCAAATCCTTCTACATTTGTGAAGGAAACAGGGGAATGTGTCCTCCCCAGAATCTCACTACTGTACAGTCAGCTCAGTATCAGACACTGTACGAGGAGTGTGGCATTGCCTATAGCACTGTGTTTTTTGAAACATCCGCAACCAAAACCAGAAACCGGGACTGTGATGGTGGTTCCTGATGTCCTAATAAACCACATAAAGTAGAAGATTTACAAATATGCAAGCAAATCCTAAACTCTTATTTTACTGTAAGCATTGGCACAGTGAACTCTAAAGGGGCCATTACGGTTAGGTCAGGTCTGAAAACCTCAGACCTCATAATCATGAAAACCGAGATCCCTTAAGCAGTGGGTGCACATGTGCAGTTTGCTCCCGCAGTGTGGAGACTACAATAATTTGGCGCCCCTGACGGATTAGGAAGATGCCCACATCTGTATATATGTGCTCCTTCAGCATACGGCGTGCGACCACAATACTTTCGAGGTGCTGTTTGATGAAAGTGTTGTTAAACTCCGACTAACAGTAACACACATTTTTTCTGCCTTGTCGACATCCAGCACGACACAAAACTGCGGACAGATACTTTATAAATACACGTGCAAAGCGCCAAAGATGTTTTCCTTTCAGTGCAAAGTCAGACAGAAGAAAAATGGAGTGCCTAATAGTGTATTTTATTGGTCGGCTAAGAAATTACTCTAGATAGCTATGACCATCGGGAACAAAGAGCGACTCCAGTACAAAGCCAGCCCATTCTTGTGTCTGCAACTTTTTTATGTACGACCAACTTTTGGGGGCCTTATTAATCTTTCCTCGGTGTGTTCCTAAATCTGTAGCGGAATATGGAATGGTGGAATGGTGCAACCCACAGATACAAATGAAAGGTGTCCATGCCAATCACAAAAATCGGAGTCTCGGTAGGTGAACACATATGACCACCTGCATCAGCAGATTATTTTCAATTATTGTCCAGATTTAATACCAATTTAGAACTGATTAATCCAAGAAATAGAGCAGCAGGTTTATCAATCTTTATATCATCATCTATAATAGTAGTTCCTTCCCAGCCCAGCTACAACTAGTCCACTATGTAACTTATAATATTAAAATTGTGCCGAAAAAGTCATAACCTGTGTCATGGAAGGACTGATGTTACTGCGGGGGACGGCCTCGAGTAGGATAAGATGAGTGATGGATAATTAGAAGATGGTACACGGATATCACAGTACTGTGAATTCGGGGCAGGCAGTGGTGTTCTGGAGGGTAGTATGTCCTGGAGAACTCACCAGGAGTAACCGCAGTTATTGGACACGGGGAAACCACCAACTTGCAAACTTGGTGTTGGTAGGATGAATCCATTCCATGTCAAGTAGAAGAGTTTCCACCTAAACACTTCCGAGGTGTCAATAGAAGTGGCCTCAGCAGGAACTGGTACAGAGTTGGAATAGCCCTGAGACCAAACCTTACTAAAATACAAACACCTTAACGATATTTCCAGGCGGAAGGGGTCTATTCTGGCATGTTATGTATGTGTCTTGACGGCTCTAACACATCAGAATATTGTCTCCGGCATATAACCTACATCATCAGATTCCATCCCAAATCCAAGGCATTGATGTAGATTGTGGTGGCGTGTTTCCAAACTTGAGTCTGGGGAATAATAGAGACGTGTGGTATGAATCGCTTGAAATAGGTGAAGGGCAGGATCCATTGCCTGAGCAGGATTCCCCCTCACTGTTACCCCCAACATTAAGGACTGGGGAATAACTAGGATAGCGTATCACAACAATAGTGTGTAATTCACGCTGAACAATGTTTAATCTCCTATCGGTCCACCAATGCTTTATTATTTACATTAGGGAACCCAGATCCTGTATGGGTTACTCTGGTAGACCCTGTAATGGACCATTGACTGTTGAGATTGTCATGTCGATGTGGGGTATCAAGGACGAGTCATTCTGTCCCATCTCATTCTTATGAGTTAATGGACATGCCCAGTTATTTACAGTCAGTGACACCTTGCTGCACCCCAATATCCATTGACCTGGGGATCCACATTACAGTCGTGTTTATTCTCATCGCAGAAGCACGTCGACAAGGATATTTTCGATTTCCCATTAAAACCTAAATGAAAAGAAAAGGAAAACAGGGTCCCAATAGTAGAGGTAGAAGCATAAGCCAACCCTGACACTAAGCGCTTTTAACAAAATTTTAAGACACAAGAAGCCAATAGATTATGGTAATTCATGAGATAGTGAAATATAATTATTTACTAGGGAACCTCTGCACCACCGTTTCTTTTGTAAGATCTCTGGAGTCTGGAGAGATACTAAGGAGTAACCTACAAAAAACACTTTAAAAATGTTAGAAGAGTCTACTCTCGAACCACTGTACCCTCTATTGATGCACATATGGGCTAACAAAGATTAATATCAACTCAAGCGAGTTGTTCTGTCATGAAAAAGGAAAAAGACCAAAGGTATAGAGTGTGGAGATTTCCTTCTGGTTTGGGTTAGGGCACACGAATGGGCAATCGACCTGCTTGTCTTAAAATTGGAAATGCTAAAGTCGGATCCCGCAACCTCTATGACCCTGGCAGGGACCTCTCTTTTAGGAGAGCATGCTCTAAGGACGCAAAAAAAAAGTTTTGTACAGTTGAAAAATCCAGAACTTCTGAGATTTGTGTGGGCAGTTGAAATATAATAGTTTTTACAATCAAGCTTTAAGGTCGCCTTCACAGGCATTGAGATCAGGATATTTGATGGGTTGGATTGTTACTGCTTAATTCTGTGTATAAACTTCCTATAGATAAAGGGGGGATATTCTCTGCAGCATAAAATCGTTCAAAAAATTATCAGTTTGCCAAAGCAGATAACATCATTATTCCCTTAAAGGGGTTGGGCCTAACTTGGAAGCGACGAGTGGGTCTGACGGAGGAACCTGAGGAGTCTCAGTGATTCCAACGATCACAAGTTTTTAGGCTCTATCCACTGATAAGGGCCTAACTTGTTTTCTGGGAAAACCCCTTTAAGGAATATGTCACATCTCCGTATCCCAAGTGACTGCAAATGGGCAATTACAGTTTATTTATCGCTGTGTTGTTTGATATTGTTAATCATAATTTCATGTTTCTCCCTATTTAGTATTTACAAAGACAAGTCCTGTATCTAGTCAGACACAGTTGTAAAATGTGATGAGGCTGATTGATTACCACGGTTATACCTGGTTGAACATTGATGTTACTGAAGCCTCTTCCGTGTGGTGAATGGTGTATTGAATCGTGGATTGTTCCAGATTTGGGGTAATTTTGGTAATAACCGAGTTGTGTGAACAGTCTGAGAACCCAAAACCACTGGATGAGTTACTGGCCGGCGGGGAGATAGCTGTCTGTGCACTTTGGATCTGGTGTGTGACACAAGTCGCCGGTGGGGTGGTGGGCAGCGGAGCGTTGTAAAAACATGACAAAAAAATTATACATTCAATCCATCCTCTCAAATGACGATTGACAGATCATTAGATTCACAGTCTGGGCCAGTTATCTTGTGTCTGCAAAATATAAAAACTCAAGATACAGATTTTGTTAACTTTTGGTTGTATAGAAAACCAATTTTGCCCATTTTCTCTGATCTATACATTTCTCCTGACCTGTAATCCGCGAAGTAGCAGCAGAATATAAGATTGGATGGAACTAATGGTGTCTCAAATTACTTTCCTTCTCTCCTGGTTCTTGATAAGGTTCTAGGTCCAGTATAGAACATAGTTATGTGATGGCACAACACAAAGCCCTGGCTAAAATAGTTAAAGGGCATCTACACTGGATGCAAGACTGGATGCAATGGCCTGAGGGCTCGAAGTGTCAAGATGCTATGCGACTACAAATGTATAGTCTGTTCTGGGTTCTATTGTATCAAGTTGAGTTAAGCTTAAATGTGTAGTCTGAGGACTTAATTTGTAGGGAATCCGATTTTGGGGTGAACAATCCTAGTAGTGTGGAACAAAATACATTTAATGAAACCTACACACATGAAATTGTAGCTTCAAGCTTCAAAACCGAGACACCAGCTGAGGGTGAGCTGTGCCGACATATTTTCGTTATTCTCCATATTGCGGTTTGTATAAACACTTCTTGTAATCTTTTCTGTGAAGCAGCTTCGCGCACGGTTGGGACGCGCTCCAGAAATGTCACTTAAAAGAACCCACACACAAACTAAACATACAATTGAAAACTCGTGATACACAGCAGGAAACTGCTATCTCTATAATGTTCCTCCTAATGCCATTAAAGTTCTATGTCCATTCATAAAACTGACTCAACATCTATGTAAATGACCCTATGTAGTCCCATCATCAACTTTCGCTTGAGCTTCGAGTCCATATAATTCCATTTTTCTTAAGCTCAGCGCGGACTTCCAGATCATCCTTCTTTCCCTTAGTAAAAGACAGATACTGTTGGTGGCAAGGGAGGATGTAAGACCACCCTGGGCCCTTTATGTATAATATTGCACCCCTCCAAATCCCGAATTCACTTTCTACATATGGTTCTAGAAATCAGCTTCTTGGAGAATGGAGGAAGTGTCCTTCTGCTGCTTTCAATCTGTGGTGTGCTGGAACTATTAAGGACCTCTCCTTGAGAGAAGGAACATATGTTGAGAAATGCATGGGTGAAGTTCTTTCTCCGATAAAATTCACTATGGTTGCTCTTTGGTGCCATGGGTCTTATAGAAGGCTCGGGCTTAGCTCGGGCTACAGCCCAAGCCGCTATTAATAATCCACTAACTGGTTGAGTGTGACTCATTGAAGGAAATTCTGACGGGAAGGGTGGATGAGGGAGCTAGGATTTTTCATGTGATAAATATATTGAACAGGGCACATGTTGGGTCTTTTCATGGTCCATAGAGAAGTACAACAATCCCCAAACTTTCGTGATTTACTGCAGAATACAAGCTGATTAGGTAATTCACTCCATGTGGGGTGTGAGCCATTTTACACCTGAGAAGACTCATTGGCACCAGAATGGCTATAAGGAGACAGTGGAGTTGGAGCTCTGCAGCTTCTCCTTATGAACATACAACTGTAAAGCTGGATGACTCTCTTCTTCCTTAACCTTTGAAGATATATTGATAAATAAATCTACATTCATTTCCAACCTGAATATTTGCTACAAAAGCAATTTAGCAGGTGGAACTGACCTCCAATTGCTCTTTTTCTAGTGATAGCAACTATTCCCAAGGCCACCTCTATGCATGACTAATATGGATGATAAATTAGGATTTTATCACATTTTGATTTCATTTATAATTAGCGTCTAACAAATATATTTTGGTTTCGATATAGGAACGACCGGAGCAAAGGTGGTACCAGGTAGTGGGCTCCTTGACCCGTCCCAGTGCAGACAAAGCAGTGATTGGAGCGCTGGCTTCCCAGGATATGTCTGTAATGCCTCCGTCAGCTTCCACAGATTGGCCTTCAATAACCCATCTCCATATTTTCTTCACGGAAAAGATGTCAATATATCAAATTCTTTTGGTATGTTTATAACAGTATGTGTTGTATGTTCTATGCTAAAAGTGAACATCTGCCCCGATAGAATTTTTTACACTTTCTTTTCCTCTTAGAAGTGTAAGCTCATATTGGACAGGATAAAAACTCCCAACTGAAACAAATACATTTCTGGGAGAAAACACAAGGGAACATCCCAACTTAGTGTTAAAAGAAAATATATTTTAAAATTCTTATAATATTTTCTTAAACATTTTTAATAATAAAATTCTATCCATAGGAATGTGCCACTAGAGGGCGCTTAGGAACATACAGAATACTGGTAAAATATTAGTGATTGCCTTTCCCATACCAGGCACTCCACTTTGATGAGATCATAAGAGCTTGTCCTGCTACAACAGAGGCCTATGTACACATTAGGCAGTGTAAAAAAATCATCTTTAACAGGCACAACCAAATTTTGTGCTCCCTAAGAGCTATTGATTTGTGAATTTCTTGTACGGGACACGCCGGGTCCCGATGCAAATGCAGCAAAGGCTTACCGGTATCACCCGCGATCGGTGCTGGCACGGGCGCCGCCATCTTTCCAAGGATCGTCGCTCCCCGTGACGTCATCAGGGAGTGGGGGATCCATCGCCATGTCAGCCTCTTATGAAGTTTTTAACCCATTCATTACAATGTGCTAATTGCACATTGTAATGAATGAGGAGTAAAATCCCCAGACAGTTAAATCCCCAGTTAAAATACCCTAGGGAGTCTGAAAAATAGTAAAAGTAAAAATAAAAAAAAGTTTAAAAAAAAATTATAATAAAAAAACCTAATTCAAATCCCTAGAACTGATATAAATATTAATAAAAATCATAAACACATTAGGTATCGCCGCGTCTGAAAATGCCCAATCTATCAAAATATAATAACGGTTTTTCACTGCGTTTAACCCCGTAATGGAAAATAGCGCCCAAAGTCGGAAATGGCACTTTTTTGCCATTTTGAAAAATATAAAAAAAAGTGATCAAAAGGTCGCACAGTCCTAAAAGTGATAGCAATGAAAACGCCATCAGAAGTCACAAAAAATGACACCCACCACAAGTCCGTACACCAAAGTATGAAAAAGTTATTGGCGCCAGAAGATGGCAACCCTAGGGAGTCTGAAAAATAGTAAAAGTAAAAATAAAAAAAAGTTTAAAAAAAAATTATAATAAAAAAACCTAATTCAAATCCCTAGAACTGATATAAATATTAATAAAAATCATAAACACATTAGGTATCGCCGCGTCTGAAAATGCCCAATCTATCAAAATATAATAACGGTTTTTCACTGCGTTTAACCCCGTAATGGAAAATAGCGCCCAAAGTCGGAAATGGCACTTTTTTGCCATTTTGAAAAATATAAAAAAAAGTGATCAAAAGGTCGCACAGTCCTAAAAGTGATAGCAATGAAAACGCCATCAGAAGTCACAAAAAATGACACCCACCACAAGTCCGTACACCAAAGTATGAAAAAGTTATTGGCGCCAGAAGATGGCAAGATTAAAAAAAAAATGTACAGGAGGTTTTCATTTTTATTATTAACAATTATAGATTAACTAATATACACACTTACGCCGACGCAATTATGAACGTATCCCACCTTGTCACGACGTTGCAGTCAACATTACAATTATTTGTTGGAGCAGATCAAAGGCACCCCCTTTAAAAGCCCGTGAAAAAACCACAGGCCATCAACACTTTTACGCGGCATCTCATGTATTATTACTGGTGCATTCAAGCTGTTTGGCGTGGCAGTAAAAACTGAAAATTCACTACAAGAGGTTGTATAAATGCCACAGTTAATCCTGAGTTCTGAAACATCGTCATGTTGGTAAGGGCTCTCTCCATTGGCAATTGGTGCTCAGCTTCGTTCGTTTGTCTCGTTGTGTCTCCGTTATTCTTTCCGTTTTTGGTCCTACAAGCCCGCCAAAAAATCTAAAGGTTGAACATTTGGAAACAACACATCTGGTTTTTCAGCCTCATCAGCTGAAAAAACCCTGATGTTTCTCAGTTCTTTTTTGCGGACCAGTATTTACTCTATGCCTTCCATGATCCCATCCATGAAAAACATAGGACAAGTTTTCATCATTTTTTTTTTTCCACAGAGAAGGGATGCTGAATACAAGCCATGTAGTTAGCTCTGTTAATACGGTGGGAACAAGTTTAGCTGTTGCCTAGTATAACCAATAAGTTTGCTGTTTCTTAGAGTCTCAAAAATCTGATTGGTTGTGAACAAGGTTATGCAATTGCTGTACTGTGAAACCTTTCTTTTATCCTATTATATTTTAACACATTTGCATGTATTTTTGTATAATATGTTGCATTTAGTTTCTGCTTGATTAATCGTATATCCTTTATGCAGTGTATGGTGCAGTTACGCCTGGTCTCCATCCAGCCTGGTGATATCATCCGAGATCTGTCGTTGGCAATGGACTCTCAGCCGCTCATCCTGGGTATTTGCTACAGAGTATTTCTATGTCGTATCCTGCAACTTCACCTATGATGAGTCTCCTTTAACATCGGGGATCGTACCCTCCAGTGATGCAGCTACTATCATCGTGTTTTTATAGCTGTGGCTGATGATTTTTGACGATTCTCACAACGTTTTGCTACCAAAACTTCACATTTTCCTCTTAAAAATTGACATTGAAAACAGACCATTATTTCTAATTGAGCATAACAGTAAAGTGTCACTGCTGGTCCCTGATCTCACCTCCCAATTCATTATGAAGAGCCAAACACTGTGTAATGACACTCGAATCAGCTGATTGTAGGGTTTAGTTTGAGGGGGAAGATGTTAACCTATTTTCCCTGCTTTACATGACCACTTATTGGCATTACTATGCTTGTAGTTGTAATGGTTTTTGATAACATTGTTGTTTTTTATTTCTTGTAGGGGCGGCTTTTCCTTCCGTTCACATCTCCGGGGTTGATTACTACCAGTTCAGCGGTATGTAACTTATGACAGTTCCTAGTTATGCAAGGAGTGGTCATGTGATCCCCCCAGTGACCAGACCAGCCAAGTGCTGTGTACGTGGGAGGACATGAAGCCACTTATGCCGCTGGTACTTACACAAACAACACTGCTATCAGGGCCGGCGCTAGCACTGGGCAATACCAGGTCAACTCTGCTGGGGGGCCCAGAGCTGCTGGGGGCCTACATAAGGCTGCACATAAAGAATCCAGGGAGGTGGAGGGGCGGTATCTGATTATCCATATGGGGTGAGTGGGCTTTATAAAAAAAATAACGCATGAGGGGGCCTGTAGAGTCCGAACTGAAACCTGGAGCTGACCCTGCTACTATATACTGGCTGTAGAAGTAGTGAGCAAGACCTTACACATATCTACCTTAGACCAGATGCCTAATTTAATTTTTGGGCCGCAGGAGAAATTCCC
Source organism: Engystomops pustulosus (assembly GCA_019512145.1). Taxonomy (NCBI): domain Eukaryota; kingdom Metazoa; phylum Chordata; class Amphibia; order Anura; family Leptodactylidae; genus Engystomops; species Engystomops pustulosus. Next base: position 7,678,715 of record CM033645.1, read on the forward strand.
GCTAACATCAGAAAAAATAGATCAATCTAAATAAGTACTCTGTCACAATTTTTACCCCCTTATACTATATCAGCCCCCTCAATAGGGGATAAATGCCTTTTTAACAATTCTCTCTTTTTGTAAAAAGATAAAAAAATCTCCTCCAAAGTCATGTGAAAATGAGCAGAGAGGAGTCATATATTGTTGAATACAAGTTGGCCTGTGGGGTGGTGTCACTGTCAGATCCCCCTATCTTTGTTCTATAGGACCGAGAAACATGGTCCTTAACATTAAGATGAGAATCTCATCTTTTTCGATCCTCTTTGTGGGTTTTCTTTGATCGGGCTGGGCCCATATAACTGCATATGAGGTTTATTGGCCATGGTACCCTTTTGTAGTTCGAGGGACTTCTAGACTTCTTGGCCAATAGAGTCTTCTCAAGGTGTAAAATGGCTCACACCCCACATGGAGTGAATTACCTATCAGCTTGATTCGTGCAAAAGCACGAAAGTTTGGGGATTGTTTACTTCTCTATGGACATGAAAAGACCCGAACATGTGCCCAGTTCAATATATTTATCACATGAAGAAATCAGCTCCCTCATCCACCCTTCCCGTCAGAATTTCCTTCAATGAGTCACACTCAACCAGTTAGTGGGATTATTAATAGCCGGCTTGGGCTGTAGCCCGGCTAAGCCCGGAGCCTTCTATAAGACCCATGGCAACCCAAAGAGCAACCTAGTGAATTTTATACGGAGAAAGAACTTCACCCATGCAATTTCTCAAACATATGTTCCTTCTCTCAAGGAGAGGTCCTCTAATAGTCCAGCCACCACAGATTGAAACAGTCAGAAGGGACACTTCCTCCCATTCTCCAAGAAGCTTGATTCTAGAACCATATGTAGAAAGTGAATCGGATTTGGTAGGGTGCAATATTATACATACAAGGGCCCAGGGTGGTCTTCATCCTCCCTTGCACACCAACAGTATCTGTCTTTTATAAGGGAAGAAGGAATAGTGGAAGTCCCGCTGAGCTGTAAGAACAATGGAATATATGGACTCGAAGCTCAAGGAAAGTTGATGAGGGACTGACATGGGTCTTTACATAGATGTTGAGTCAGTTTTATGAATGACATAGAACTGTTAATTGGCATGTAGGAGGAACATTTAGAGATAGATTTTCATCTGTGTAATCAACGAGTTTTCAATTGTATGTTTAGTTTGTGTTGGGTTCGTTTTAAGTGACATTTCTGGAGCGCGTACCAACCGTGCGCCGAAGCTGCTTCACAATAAAGATACAAAATGTTTAAACACAAGCAATAGAGAATAACGAAATATGTCCGGCACCAGCTCACCCTCAGCTGGTGCTGGTTTTGAAGCTTAGCAAGCTACAAGTTTCATGTGTGTAGGTTTCATTAATGTATTTCAGTTCCACCACTTAGTATTTTCAACCCAAAATCGGATTCCATACAAATTAAGTCCTCAGACTCACATTTAGCTTAACTCACTTGATACAATAAGAACCCAGAACAGACTATACATTTGTAGCGGCATTAAGCATCTTGACACTTCGAGCCACTCAGGCCTTGCATCCAGTCTTTCATCCAGTTGGTAGATGCCCTTTAAGGCTACTTTAGCCAGGGCTTTGTGTGTGCCTCACATAACTAATGTTCTATACCTGACCTAGAACCTTATCAAGAACCAGGAAGAAGAGAAAGATTTGAGCCATTAGTTTCCATCCAATCTTATATCTGCTGCTACTTCTTTGTGGATTACAGGGTCAGGAGAAATGTATAGATCAGAGATAAGATGGGCAAAATTGGTTTTTCTTACAAACCCAAAAGTTAACAAAATCTGTATCTTGAGTTTTAATTTTGCAGTACACAGATACTGGCCCAGACTGTGAATCTAATGATTCTGTCATCGTCATTTGGAGGATGGATTGAATGTAGTATTTTTTTGTCAGTTTTTACATACGCTCCGCTGCCCACCACCCCACCGGCGCTTGTGTCCACACCAGATCCCAAAGTGCACAACAGCCTCATCTCCCCGCCGGCCAGTACTATCCAGTGGTTTTGGGTTCTCACGACTGTTACACACAACCGGTTATTACCAAAATTAACCTCCAAATTCTGGAACATCCACGATTCAATAACCATCAATCCGGAAGAGGCTTCAGTAACATCAACTTGTTCAACCAGGTATAACCGTGTATCATCAGCCTCATCACATTTTACAACTGGTGTCTGACTATGATACAGGGACTTGTCTTTGTAAATAATAAATAGGAGAGAAACATGAAATTTGAGTAACAATATCAAACACACAGCGATAAATAAAATCTGTAATGCCCCATTGCAGTCACATTGGGATACGGAGATGTGAACATATTCCTTAAAGGGGTTTTCCCAGTGAAAACAATTAGGCCTTATCCAGTGGATAGAGCCTAAAAACTTTGTGATCGTTGGAATCACTGAGACCCTCAGGTTCCTCCTTCAGACCCATCGTCGCTTCCCAAGTTAGCCCAACCCCCCTTTAAGGGAATATGATGTTATCTGCTTGGCAAACTGATAAATTTTTTGAACGATTTTATGCTGCAGAAGATAATCCCCCTTTATCTATAGGAAGTTTATACCAGAATTAAGCAGTCAAATCCAAACCATCAAAATATCCTGATTCATGCCTGTGAAGCGACCTAAAGCTGGATTGTAAAATATTATATTCAACTGGCCAACACAATCTCCAGAAGTTCTAGGATTTTTCAACTGTACAAAAACTGTTTTTTTGCGTCCTTAGAGTCATGCTCACTCCTAAAAGAGAGGTCCCTGCCAGGGATCATAGAGGTTGCGGGATCCTGACTTTTAGCATTTTCCAATTTTAAGAAAGCAGGTCGATTGCCCATTCGTGTGCCCTAAACCCAAAACAGAAGGAAATCTCTCACCTCTTATACCTTTGGTCTTTTTCCTTTTTTCATTACAGAACAACTCGCTTAGTGTATTAATCTTTTTAGCCCATTATTGCATCAATATGAGGGTACCAGTGGTTCGAGGTAGACTTCCTAACATTATTTAAAGTGTTTTTGTTGGTTTCCCTTAGTATCTCTCCAGACTCCAGAGATCTTACAAAAGAGAACGTGGTGCAGAGGTTCCATAGTAAATATTTATTTCAACTATCTCATGAATTACCATAATAGCTATGGCTGTCTTGTGTCCTTAAAATTTTGTTAAAACTGCTAGTTGCAGGGTTGGCTTATGCTTCTACCTCTACGATATCTTAGGACCCTGTTTTCCTTTTCTTTTCATTTTAGGTTTTAATCGAAAAAATAAAATATCCTTGTGTCGTGTCTTCTGCATGAGATAAATCATCGACTTGTAATGTGGATCCCCAGGTCTCAATGGATATTGGGGTTGCAGCAATGGTGTACGACTGTAAATAACTGGGCATGCCATTAACTCATAAGAAATGAGATGGACCAGATAGATCGCCTTGATACCCCCACATACACTCACGACATCTCAACAGTCAATGGGTCCATACATGGTCTACCAGAGTACCCCATACAGGATTCTGGGTTCCCTAATGTAAATAATAAGCATTGGTGGACCGGGATAGGAGGTAAACATTTTAGCGTGAATTACACATCTATTGTATGTGATACGCTATCCAGTTATTCCCACAGTCCTTAATGTTGGGGTAACAGTGAGGGGGAATCCCTGTCAGGCAATGGATCCTGCCCTTCACCTATGTCAAGCGATTCATACCACACGTCTCGATGTTATTCCCCAGTCAAGTTTGGAACACGTCCACCACAATCTACATCAATTGACCTTGGATTTGGGATGGATCTGATGATGAGCGTTATATGCCGGAGACAGATATCTGATGTGTTAGCGTCAAGACACATACATAACCATGCAGAATAGACCCTCCTGCCGTGAAAATATCGTTAAGGTGTTTGTATTTAGTAAGGTTGGCTCTCGGGCTATTCCACTCGTACCATCCTGCTGAGGCCACTCTATTGACACCTTCTGGAAGTGTTTAGGTGAAAACTCTCTACTTGACATGGAATGGATTCATCCTACCAACACCAAGTGCAAGTTGGTGGTTCCCCGTGTCCCAATAACTGCGGTTACTCCTGGTATCTCCAGTGCATTACTCCTCCAGGAAACACCACCTGACCCGAATTCATACTGTGATATCCGTGTACCATCTGTCTAATTATCCATCACTCAGTCTTCTCCTACTCGAGCCCGTACCCCACCGCATACATCAGTGCCTTCCACACAGGTATGACTTTTTTGCACAATTTTAATATTATAAGTTGACATAGTGATAGTTGTAGCTGGGCTGGGAAGGAATACTAGTTATAGATTGATGATATAAGATTGTAAACCTGCTGCTCGATTTCTTGATTAATCAGTTCAAATTGGTAGTACATCTGACAATAATTGAAATAATCTGCTGATGCAGGGTGGTCATATGTGTTCACTACCGAAGACTCGCATTTTTGTCGATTGGCTTGGAACTTTCATTTGTATCTGTGGGTGTTGGTCACCATTCCACCATTCATATTCCGCTAAGATTTGAGGACACACCGAGGAGATTAATAAGGCCCAAAAGTTGGTCGTAATCTAAAAAAGTTGGCAGACACAAGAATGGGCTGGCTTTGTACTGGTAGTCGCTCTTTGTTCCCGATGGTCATAGTATCTAGAGTATTTCTTTTAGCCGCCAATATAAATCACCTATAGCCACATCCATTTTCTTCTGTCTGGAACTTTGCACTGAAAGGAAAACATCTTTGGCGCTGTGCACGTGTATTTATAAAGTATCTGTCCCAGTTTTGTGTCGTGGCTCGGATGTCTGAACAAGCAGAAAAATGTGTGTTACTGCTTATCGGAGTTTAACAACACTTTTACAAACAGCACCTCGAAAGTATTGTGTCGCACGCCGTATGCTGAAGGAGCACCAATATACAGATGTGGGCATCTTCCAACCGTGCAAGGGGCGCCAATTATTGTAGTCTCCACCTGCGGGAGCAAACTGCACATTTGCACCCACTGCTTAAAGGATCTCGGTTTTCTGATTATGAGCGTTCTGAGGTTTTTCAGACCTGACCAACCGAATGGCCCCTTTAGAGTTCAACTGTGCCAATGCTTACAGTGATAAATAAGAGTTTAGGATTTGCTTGTCAATTTGTAAATCTTCTACTTTATGTGGTTTTATTAGGACACATCAGAACCACCCATCACAGTTCCGGTTCTGGTTTTGGTGCGGATGTTTCAAAAAACACAGTGCCTATAGGCAATGCCACATCTCCATCGTACAGGTCTGATACTGAGCTGAACTGTTACAGTAGGAGATGTACTGGGGAGGAACATTCCCTGTGTCCTCACAATGTAGAAGGGATTTGCAAGATCATGTAAGATCACCTACGACTCAGTATGACCGTGTTGTCTCTCCCAAATCAGGTAAAGTCTAATTCTGGTAAAGTCGGTAAAGACCCACATGGCCACCATCATGTCTTCTCCCTGGGAATGTCACCGACAATCCTAAATGTCCTTATATAGTTTTTTTACGTAAGTGACTAATTATCTTCATGTGATCCGATACGGCAGTTTTGGTGGTGGGTTGATTCTCACAATCTCTGGCTCCGGTTTTTGATAGGCAGATGTCCAAGGTATCTGTGTGCAAACTCCAGGTGTGATGGACAAGGCGAGATTCCAGTCCAAGTTTTGCTGCTGTGCCTTCCTGCAATCAATGGTAAGTCAAGCTACACTCTGCTGTAAGGAGGTTCACCATGGAATTGTCTCCTCGTTACAAAGAGGATACCAACTGATATAGGGTCACAGTTCTTGACCTGTTGGTGTGGAAGAAGACTTCAGTTACTGTCTGATTGCATTGCTTATGTATGCCATGTAATGCTTGCCAGGTTTATATGTCAGGAGTTTATATTACCTAATCAAATATAAACAATTACATTTTTTTAAAGGTAGTTTTATAGCATACAATATTTTTAATAAAACATCTTTAGTATTTAACAGCTCTTTCTTTTTCAATGGCTTTTAGCCTAGAATGTAAAATAAATCAAATCATTTAAATGAACTAAGAATATAATTGTTTACATATCACCTACAACAAACTATTCAGTTATAATCCAAATCTCCCTTAACATTCCATAAATACAAAAGTTGCGAAACTGCAAGATCAAGACGTTACAGCACTAGAACTATGTTTTAATGACTTAATACAGCACCAAAACTGAGCTTGCCATAAATAAGCAACCAGAAAAGAAATTGTATTACAAAAACAGCACCAAAAGGAAACCTCGTAATTACAACAGCCTCAGATACAAAACCAGAACCAAAAGGTACATAAATTACATACGACCACAAAAAGTCTTCTTACAATCAAGCTCATTAGTGAAAATCTAAGAATTATTAACCGCAGACTAAGGGTGTGCACCTGTTTGGTATAGCCATAGAACCCAAGATTGGAACATATCTCCCCTTTGTTTACATAAATTCTTGAATTCTCATGAAATAAAAATTGATGTCCTCGGCATCACAGAGTCTCCGTGTCACACCAGGGTGTGATACACCACTCTGACAGTGTACAGTCATCACTGTGAAACATGTCCTGTGGCAAGCAAAAATGGCAATACCTGGATAAAATAAGTTCCAGGGCACACAGCGTTTTTATGCCGTGGTTCACTGCTGACTTTAGCTTATTATGGTGTGCACTGCCGCTGTAGCTCCATTTTGTGCGCTGGTTACTGCGGTTGTGTAGCACCAAGTGGGCAGTGCCACTGCTGCTCTCAGCGTTGATATAGGATGTGCAATATACTGGTAGCTCCATGTATGACCTGTGTACTGTGGCTGTAGCTCCATGCATGGCCTAGTACTGTGGCTGTAGCTCATGTATGGCTGTGTACGCCACTGTAGCCTCCCACTGTATGTGCTGTGTACTGCGGCTGTACCTCATGTATGGCTTGTGTAACTGCCACTGTAGCTCCACTTATGGCTGTGTACTGCCGCTGTAGCACATGTATGGCTGTGTACTGGCCGACTGTAGCTCCATGTATGGCTGTGCACGCCGGGCACGAGCTCAGTGTCACTGTGTAACTGCGGTTGTAGCACAATGTGGCAGTGCCACTGCTGCTCTAGCTTGATATATGGATGTGGATAATACGGTGTACTCCTGTATGACTGTGTGTACTGTGGTGTCAGCTCCATGTTGGCCTAGTACATGTGCAGCGTGCTGTAGCGATCCATGTATGCGCTGTACGGAATGTACCTGCCACTGTAGCTCCAAGGTGGTTTGGTACTGTTGGCTGATCTCCAATGTATGGCTGTGTACTGCCGCTGTAGCTCCTGTATGGGTAGCCGTGGTAGCTGTGTACTGGGCTGTAGCTCATGCGCTGTAGCTCCACTGCCTGATGTGCTGTCGGTCTGTGTATCTATGGCTGTTGTTCCATGCATTCGGTTGCACTGCCACTTTAGTGGACAATGGTCAAAAATTAACCTTCATGTCCTTCCTCAGATACTATACTCTCCTCTTAAGCTTGTGAGCAGTTTGTTGTGGATAAATGGAGTACTATCTCTGTACAGATCAGTAATGCCTTCGACATACTCTTCCGGTATCATTACCTGCCAAAACATATCCTGAATGTCACCCCAGAGAGGCGGCAACAGCGGGGGGAACAGCTCACACATCACCGGACATGGTCAGGTAGACGCCATAGCCGTAGGTTAGTTATAACGGCAGTACTGGTTTTGTGATTTAAACATTTTTTGTGACATTTGTGGCGAGCTGCGCTAGACACCAGCCGGCACAATTAGTGGGTGTTTTTTGGTGCCCTTCGTACCGGTTCACAGATTTAATCAGTGTCAGTCTGTCGCACACCCTATGTTACAGGCCCCACAAAAAATTGGTGAACTCTCTCAGGCCGCCGATGCAAGAGGCAACAGATTCATGATTTCTGGTGCACGTCTTAATGAATGTTGTTCTTAGAACATTGTGCCCCATTTGTTATTATGGACGACAATTGTCTAATTTTTATCTTCTTCTTCTTCCGTTGCAGCTCTCTAACACCTCAGCCACTCACCTCATCCATCGCTCAGTCCAGCCTGTGGCCTCCAGTCACCAGTAGCACAAACAAATATGTGTATAACCAGCGCCCATTCCCCTTCACACAAGGAAGCCCCAAGTCACGGTACATTGAAGGCCAAGGCACATGCTAGATGGTAAGAATAAGATGCAAAAGGTATAAATATACATGAATTCTGACTTTTAGAATATCTGAGAAGATAGAAGCTTCGCACGGTGCAATATGACAGCGGAGAAAATACAGGATTAAAAAAGGATGATATAGAGGTGCCCAGGAAGGAGTTTTGGAGATATCTAATAATGTGCCACAATTAGGCAGGGTTCACATTACGAGTTTTGTGTACATACACACATTACGTCAGAAAAACTCATTTACTAGGGGTCTGAATGCACATTTTCGTGGGGTTTCCTGATTTTTTCCGTTAAATTAACCATGAAATTGCCCTGGCTTTTTGGCCACGCACGATCGGATTGTGCGCTATCGGCAGCCAGGTATTGCATGACGACACCAAATCGGGGGGCGTGGACGTCTTGACACCCGACTGATTCGGAACCCATTTAAAAACCAAATTGGTGGTTGACAAGATCAGCAATTTACATGCACCGAGAAGAAGAAGGTGAACTCCGGCGCCTCACGGCTGACAGTGACAGATGCAGGAAATGGAACGCACGATCTTAGTGAATCGCGACCAGACCCGAAATCCTGTCAGGACAAACGCACGGAGGGTATCGCGGAAGGAACGGGTCGGTAATGTGACCCCATTTAAGACAGAGAGATGCTAGTGTTGTACTCGTCTCACCACTATACGTCGGATTCCACGAAAAAGGGAAGATGGAAAAAAACGTTGCAGTTACGTCTTTCCATCCTATTCCCCTGCTGAGCGGCGAATGGTTAGGTGCTAACTCAGCCGCTTGGCAGGTGGTCAGTTTGTGGGATTCCCAATGGGAATGCCTCCAGACTTTACTGACTTGGCACATAATCTGACGTTCCAAACTTCAGAACACAGGACTCTAATTCAACCTTCTTATGTGAATGATTCCTGTCTGACATATGCCTCTAGTGTCTAGTGATACCTTCTGTCACCCTCATGTCTTCTCCTGACTTCGGGGACAATTATAATGAGATATAAGTCAGATGAAGCCCTTAGTGGTCTGGTGGTCCAACATTGCACCAACCAAAATGAAGATACTGTAATTCTTATTAATTTTTTAGGAAAATTGTCAGACTCTTCTACATCGATGTCTGGCTTGCTAAATCACCTGGGGAGGAGAATTCTCACCCGATGAGGGTCTATGGCGGATCACACAGGGCAAACCATGTTCTTGTTGGATCAGAATACACCAGTGTGAAGATTGTGCTGATTCAGGTAATGATCTACATCCCTAGTATTATTTAAGTAATAGGATAGTCAGTTTAAGTATATGATGGTCATCTAGTAGTTAAGATGGAGAGTGCTGATGAGTTTAATAAACTCAGAAAAACTATTGTCCATGTGATCTGACATACCAATTCTATGCGTATAAAGCAAAGTACCTGTGTGAAGATAATTTCCATAAAATTAGCCATGTTGTCCCTTTAGCATAAGGTGATTGTCCTTGGATATGACCCTCCCTGAAGGAGTGATTACAATGCATATAAATGGCTGGGAGTAACGCATGGTCCAACATCATCTTGTAGTAATAAATGCTCAATCCAGTGTCAGGAGATGACACCACAATAGCACATGAAGTTTGTGGGGGTCTATCCAAGGACAAGCTAATGCAGATCAACATAAATGTGGTATTGCCAGAGAAGAATATCCCTTAAGCTAATAGCTTATGGTGTCAATTTAATACGATGCAATTGCACATGCTCGCCAACATTGTTGTGTGGTTGGATGGTAGTGGAGCAACACATGACCTTTAGTGTTTATAGTATTTATTCTATTTTGATTACTAGCTGGAATAGTTAGCCTACTAATCCTGCAACACCGGGTATTATATTTAGAAATATATTATTCAGATTTTTAATATATTTACCACTAGGTTTAGCGACAGAATACCCCAGTCCTTTCTTAATTAATAGCAGCGGAGGAACCCTGATCTTTGAAGAAGCAGATATAGAGCTGCAATCTGGAATATCTCATTACAGATGTAGCGCTCTTCAGGTATGGAACCCTAAGATCTTACTTTGTTAACTTATTTAACTAATTACAGTTTTAATTTTTCTGGGATATATCGGACTGTCTCATCAGCTTTATGCCCACGCTGAAATATTTCTCTAAATCTACGTTCAGGTTGAACTGACAGCTCATTCCACACAAAGCCTAATCACCCTACATGGACATTTACGTTCTCAAGAGCTGGCATTATATGGGGCGCAAGACATTTGCTGTGAGACAGGGGACCCGTGATCTTCATGAAATGGGGGACTTAGAGTTGGGTGATTGGATGTATCTACTATAATCAGATTACGTACTTGTAGTAATTTGTTATTGGCATAGTATTGCGCAAGACCTATTCAATACCCCAGAGTTGAACATGTCACAAAAGGAATTGGCAGTTGATCTGTACCAATCCGTCTACGCCAGAAAACTAAGTTTGATAGCAATTGAAAGTAATTGCCCCTGGAATGCACATGTGCCTCATTAATGAAGGTTTTAGACCATTTGGGGGCAGTTTTACCAATTTGGCCAAAAAGGGACATGTACTTGGTTAAAAACGGGGTGGGCCTAGAAGAGAATAGCCAGTGCCCTAAAAATTCGAGCAAAATGTAATACCTGAGAGTGTTAGACCAACTCAAATTAGAGCAGATGCAAATGAGGCACTCTTCAGTTTTATCCTTCCTTTAGCTGGCCTAATAGATGCTTATCAAAGGCGCCCTGGGGTCTTCCCTGGACCCTGGACTGCCTGTGCAACACGATCGTAACCCTATGTGCAGTCACAGGGGTGCCGATGGTGGCTCCACTCTCCCCCTCGGGTCTTATCACAGGTTTGCGCCTTGATAAACAGCGGGCCCCGGTCCAAGCAGGACATATGTCCCGCAATATTTTTATGATGTGGCCCACCGTAGAACAGTGGCATATCAGGAGAAGTTAGCCTAAATGCGCGCATAGAATTCCGATACATTAAAACTGTAATTAGTTACTAGATTTGGTTAATAACCTTATGAGTTCGAGTTTTCATTTCCCACAGCTGTTTTAAAATTAGCACTGGCCATGATTGGTTTTCCATGTGCAACTAGAACAGTTCTGCTCTCAGACACATCTTATAAATCTCCACTTGAGGTTTTTTCGTATATTTGCCCCCATTCTGTGGCATGGACAAGACTCTGCTCAGACCGCGGTTCAGCGCTCAACCCTGATCCTACAGGCAAGCTTGTGACCTGGAAAAAGCTGGAGATGAATAGTGATTGCATCAACAGTCACAGGTTAAAACCATATCATAAATAATAGAGTCAAAAACATCCAGTTTGCTAAAGAACTGCAGTCACTTCCCTTCCTTGTAGATCGGGATAACCTTAGTGACAGCCATTTGGTCACCATTATAGTATTCAGTCACTTTCTTTCCTAAAACATTCTGTGTGGCACCGTCATCGTGAAGCAGCTGTACTCTCCATTCAATGTCCTGAGCTATCTGTTGTATGTTTACCTACATCCATCTACTTCCTCATCCTATGACAGACACAGTCAAAATCAGAATGAGACAGACGAACGATTACAGTCCGTATCGGCAGCGGGAATGACGTGAACCCTGACGAGAAGTACGGTACCACAAACATTTGGGCGTTTCGGTCACTCTACAACTGATAACCTGTTTTGAGGCCACGAGCTGAAGTAGGTCTGCCTTCAAGAAACATCGTTGTCAGAGGGTTCAACAACAGTGGAATGGAGCGACACATGGCCGGGCTGGTCCCGAAGGATTTGATAACCGGTAAGTTTGATTCTAACTTGTTGTGGAGTGGGGAAGAGATATGGGTAAGTTACCGACATACATCTATTAATGGTTTCCCACCCACTTTTTGAATGCTAAAGTTCAAAATATCCAGCTGGTTCAAAAACGTCTTTACCACATAGCTTCTTCCTGCCCACAAAAAACGACCACAGAGTAGAGGGTAAATGATCATAACTATCCAGTGACATATCCCTTCTCAGGACCCTTATGCACCACTTCAGATACAAGCCTAATCCTGGAGAGGCGATTGGTCAGTGGACAGTTTTGATCACATTGACTCTCTATCTGGTGCTATTTTAATGGAGGCGGGAGGAGGTATCTATTAAACTGACAGAGATGGTGTAGAAGTCTAAGGATTGGCTTGGTCAATCCTGAGATGGTGTGAGTTGAAAACGTACTAACGATTGCAATAAGTTGCCAGGACATTATCATATTTTAGGATCTGCTTGCGTCTCTTAGTGTATCACCAATAAAAGTCAACAAATGGTATAGCCAATTATTTATTGGGTAATGGGGGGCTTTTACGTCAATGATAGGTTAGAAGGCTTTTTCTTGTGAAACATATACAATATGTAAAACTGACGTCTAACATACGTAATGTGGACAAAGCCCTATCATCTGTGTCCCTCATTCTGTAACCATATTGTTCTCCTTTAGGTGAATTTGCCACTCAGACTTGGTTCCAAGGAGATAGGTGAGAAAAACAGGAAGTGATCAATTTGGAGGATGTATATAGTGTTCATGCTCCCGCAGCCCCAATACACTACTGTCCATTGGGAGAAGTGTGATATGGAGAGTAAGTGTATAATGCATTAAAATAGTGGCCCAATATTCTGCTGCTACCAGGAGATACTAAACATATTTAAAGAATTTAATACAGTAGTTACATAAATGTAAGACACTCTATGGTCCACAACTTATTAGCAGCAAGGGACGGAGAGAGGACATGGGCAAAGGGAAAAAGGATTCATACAATTACAAATGTTCAGACAAATGTCATAAATCAATATCTTCAAAATATGCCAATAAAGATTCAAGATTGGATAGGACAAACCACGTCCTCTTTCCTCCTATCCCTCCTTGAAAACTTGTTTGATATTTCCAGCACCCCTTAGTACCCAGCATCCAGGTTTATAAGTTCTCCAGCAGCCTACATGGCGTCCTTGGCAGTCCCATAGGGAGACTCTTACTTCCGCGATCTTAAAAATCTAATGAAAAATTTAAGTCGAGATTAGATAATGTTGACTATAATGTTTAATATAAAATACACAAAAATGAACAGCATTAAATGACCTCTAACATTGTTTTGTGTAGTCCCATGCAGGACAGCTTCAAGTTAGGCCGTACCCATAACTGGCATTTAATGGGTGTGACGTCCCAGATAAGTCGATGTAACGAGGTTGTGGAATCCATCAAGACCTACTAACAGAGCAGTGACCATCAAACACCCCATCTACTTGTGGAACATAAGTCATCTATGATATCATGGTGGAGCATTCTCATTGAAGGATGGCATTGAGCATGGAAACATAGTTCAGTCAACCTGGGCCGTGTTTGTCCAGACAAAGTACCAGCTTGCTCAATGATGGTATAACCACCGTCAGCCTACTGTCACCAATCCAAATAACACACATCAGACACAATGACGCCTGCTGGGTGGAAACACTTGGGCTTTGGTACATGATGCAGTGATAACCTCAGATGGACCTTCCTATGATCCTAACATTTGCCCAAATTTGTGCCACTTGAGAATTCTACAATAACACTGTTCACTCTCAGGGATGTTCTCGAATTTGGATATATGAAAAATTACTTCCCAATGTTAATGGATATTGCACATCCTCCTCACCATCCCCTGCTGGTCTTTAAAAATCTTTGACCACTTGGAATTGGTCAGAAAGGCGCAATGGGTCAATGGTGTACGCCGGCCGCATTCTCGGACAAGCAGACTTCACCATGTAATAGGACTGTCATAGAAGCTAAAGAAGACGGGTAGCGTCATACTAAGATAATTTGTATGTTGGATGGAATGGGAGAGGCCGAGACACTACTAGCAAGCACGCGTCTGACAATCAATGAAACCGCTTCACGATGCAAGCTTGTGGGACATCTGGAGACTGTATTGGTCCTAATATGCATAGTGCGAGGCATCACCCTCCCGTTTGAGTGAAGGACTCACGGGTTTTTTTTTTTCCAAATCTTATAAGTTTATGAACTTGACCGACCCAACTTGTGAGCACAATCGTGTACAAGTATATCAGGAACTGTGCACAGACAGACTGTGGAGCTGCCGAGTGCAAGATTTGAGGAATACAGTTCTACAATCACCCAACAAGGCAGGATTTGATGGGAGCACGGAAGTGTTCTTACGATACAATGGGACTCTAACGGTAGAGTACATGAATAATAATCTAGAAGAAAATGTCAGCTGCCAAAACTCCGCAAGCCAATCATGAGAACAACGGACAAAATTAGTCATGTACTAAAGATAGTAAAGATTACTAATGTATTCTTGTGGAAGTGAGAAATTAACTTCTCTTTTCATGGTAATGAGTGCATCATCTGTCAGCATCGCTCCCTAGAGAGCTCCTACCCTCGTCAGAGATCATTGACGTTCCCAGGTTTCTCCTGCATCACTTCTGTCACAGGGAAAAGTCCTCCATCACTCAACACTAAAAAATGTGCAGGTAAACATTCTTGGTTTTGACAATATTGTTCTTGTTTGGGGGCTTATTTTATCAACCCATCTGGTGAAGGTTTAGAGAAGAGCTAGGACTCCTGACCACCCTTCTAGCGTAGCTTCTTCATTACTTGGCCGTTCAAAACTGTGGCTTATGTGTTCTATGGACTTTCTAACTGATCTGACTCCTTCAACAGGGGACACTATCATCGGGGGTTTATCCTGGCATTTACTATCCTTTCGCTTATGGGCTGTATATTTTGCAAGAGAATACAGACTTCTCAGGGGTATTTTTTAACAACAAAAGAATTTTTGAAAAACTAAAAATTGAGTTTTTATCATAAGACAACATAGCTATCAAAGTATCCAAAAGTGACCTCCTACCATGTTGGACTTGTTGTGGGGTGAAGAAACATCCTTACGTGTGGGGCCTGCCTAAGAGAACCTATGGAATAGTGAACGCTGTAAGGCTGGAGTTTTTTTTAAGTAGTCGCCTGAAACAATGCCCTGTGAAGTTTTTGAGCTGTAAGAGTTGCCAATGGAATGGAAGCAAGTTATCCTTTCCTGTGAATGTTTGGACGATGAGTGTCCATCAGAGATCCCTCTCCTCAGGGGGAACCTTGAAGGGTAAGGCTGTTGTGTTTTTAACATGGACATTTCCTCACGAATATAGTTGCCCAGTATAAAAGCTAATCAGCGAACATACTTTTGGCCCCCTTCTGCTGAGGCTTTGCCATCTCAGGGGCCAGGCAAAAAAAATACTAAAGCAAATGAAAGACTTCTGTCTCAAAGCCGTATTTAGCATGAAAAGACTCCTTTTTTACATTCATCAAAGAAATGGCCCTATCAACAAGAACCAAAGAGGGATCAACTAGTAAGTTGGTGATTAAGCAGTGCATGACCACATGCGATAAGTAGACAGTGGTTGGAGGCTACTGCAGCTTCTCCTTATGAGAGAAAAAAGAAAAGAAAAAAAACATACACTGTAAAGCTGATGACTCTCTTCTCCTAACTCTTGAATATATTAATAATAAATCACAATTCATTCATCCAACCTGAATATTTGCTCAAAAGTAATTTAGCTGGTGGAATCTGACCTCCAATTGCTCTGTTTTCTAGTCGATAGCAAACTATTCCCAAGGCCACTCATAGTACAATGACTATATGGACTCAATAAATTAGAGATTTATCACATTTTGATTTCATTATTAATTAGCGGTCTAACAAATATATTGCGTTTTCGAGTATAGGAACGACCGGAGCAAAGGTGGACAAAGGTAGTGGCTCCTGACCCGTCACCAGTCAGCCAAAGCAGTGATTGGAGCCGCTGGCTTCCCAGGTATGTCTGTATGCCTCCGTCAGTCTTCACACAGATTGGCCTTAATGGAGATACCCACTCCATATTTCTTCACGGAAAAGATGTCAATATATCAAATTCTTTGGTATGTTTATAACATAACGTGTTGTATGTTCTTATGCTAAAAGTGAACAGTCTGCCACCGAGAAGTTTTTACACTTTCTCTTTCTTAGAAGTAGTCAGCTCAATGTGGACAGGATACTAAAACTCCCAACTGAAAAATACATTCTGGAGGGAAAACACAAGGGAACATCCCAACTAGTGTTAAAAGAAAATATATTTTAAAATTCCTTATTAACTTTTCTTAAACATTTTGAATAATAAATTCTATCATTAGGAAAATGCCACTAGAGGCGCTAGAACGATAAAATACTGGTAAAATAATAGGATTGCCTTTCACAACCAGGACTCCACTTTGATGATATATAAGAGCTTGTCCGCTACAACAGAGGCTATGGTACACATTAGCAGTGTAAAAAATCATCTTTAACAGGCACAACCAAATTATGTGGTTCTATAGGATGCTGGAGGAGGTACGAAGAAAAAGTACTTCTTTAACTTTCCTTCTGTACTGTGGAGGGACACGCCGGGTCCCGATGCAAAGGCTCAAGCAAAGCTTACCGGAGTCCCCGCTGATCGGTGTCTGGCCGGGCGACCGCCATCTTTTCAAGGATCGTGCTCCCGTGACTGTCATCAGGAGAAGTGGCGATGCATCCGCATGTCAGCCTTAAGTGAAAGTTTTTACCCTATTCATACAATGTGCTAATTGCACATTGTAATGAATGAGGAGGAAAATCCCCAGACACGTTAAATCCCCATAATTAAATAGGTGGAGTCTGAAAAATATAAAAGTAAAATAAAAAAAGTTAAAAAAAAATATAATCAAAAAACCTATGCAAATCACCACCTCTCCCTAGAACTGATAACATATTAATAAAATCATAAACAAATTAGGTTCGCCGCGTACTAGAAATGCCCAATCTATCAAAGTAAATAACGGGATTTTTCACTGTGTTTAAGCCCCGTAATGGAAAAAGCGCCCAAAGTCCGGAAATGGCACTTTTTTGCCATTTGAAAATATAAAAAAAGTGATCATAAAGGTCGCACAGTCCTAAAGTAGAATAGCAATGAAAACGCATCAGAAGTCACAAACAAATGACTACCCACCACAAGCCGGACCCAAAGTATGAACAGTGTCTTGGCGCCCAGAAGATGGCAAGATTAAAAAAAAAAGTTTCGAGGGTGAATTTCTTGTAATGTGTTACCACATTATGGAACCGATAAAATGTGTGTAGCCCCGTGAGTTGTACCCGACCCAAAGAATAACGAGACATGTTCATTGGGCCGCACAAGTCGAAAGCTTGTAAAATCCAAGCCCAAATGAAAACGGCACAATGCTTTTTTTTTTAGCGCATTTCTTGGGCATTTAAAAATTTTTTCCCGCTTTCCAGTACATGGCATGGAATATTAAATACCATCACTATGAAGTTCAATTTGTTACGCAGAAAATAAGCCATCATGGTGCCCTTTATGTGTGAAGGTGGTGAGTGAAAAATGGAAGTGAAAAAACTAAAAAGGGCCAGGTCGTTAAGGAGTTAGGCTACAATTACACACATGTATGGGGGACGTATATACGGCTGATATACGTCCCCCATACACCTCTATGGGCTCACGGCCCTGTACGGGAGCGGTGCGGTGCAGCACACGTGTGGCACCGTACCGCTCCGTAGCCCGGGAAAAGATAGGACATGTCCTATCTTTTCCCGTATTACGGCGCCGTGCGCCATAACTTGCTATGAAGAGGGGCGGGGGTAAGCAGCGCTCACCCCCTCCTGCTCTCCCCGCGCTCCCGTGTGCCCGCCGTGCTACGGGGCGGCGGGCTCACGGCAGTGTGAATGTAGCTTTAAAGGAAATCTACCACCAGG
>CM033645.1:7696789-7727563 GCA_019512145.1 Engystomops pustulosus
TCCTATCTTTTCCCGTATTACGGCGCCGTGCGCCATAACTTGCTATGAAGAGGGGCGGGGGTAAGCAGCGCTCACCCCCTCCTGCTCTCCCCGCGCTGCCGTGTGCCCGCCGTGCTACGGTGCGGCGGGCTCACGGCAGTGTGAATGTAGCCTTAAAGGAAATCTACCACCAGGATGAAGGACTGTATGCAAATCAGCTTGAGGGGCTTCAGGCTCCATAGGTGTTAATGGAGCCTGGAGCCCCTCAGGCTAATTTGCATACAGTCTTTCATCCTGGTGGTAGATGCCATTTAAGTACAAACCTAAAGAACCTATTGTACATGACCCGGGGACTGCCTATACTGGAAATGGGAATGGCTACTTTTGTGTTTTGCAGTAAGTTGCAAAGATAAATAGCAAATAAAGTCTTTACCCTCTGTAATATCCAGGTAACTTTTACTTGTAGGCTCCAGCCTTGTACCGTACCTGGCAGCACGTTTGACACACCCGAACGGTTGGATGGCCTTATTACCTAACGCAGGATCCTTCAACTGGTATTTCAGCAATGTTGACCTCACGGGCATCACCTACATCTCCTACACATCGACCTTCTATGGATTTAAGGTAACATGAATACATATCCCAAACAGTCGATGAAACCAGATATTTGGCGTTTGCTGGAAGACTGTTGTATCTACTATTTTTAATAATTTTGCCCTTTGATTGTATTATATCTAGAGCGCGGACTATGTGCTGATATCCCACAACTTCACTCAGTCGCCTGACAAGTTCAAAATAATTGATGATCACAATGCATCCACCCCGCCAATGGGCTGGGACACCAATATCAATGGAGACTGGTACTTTGATGGTAACACAACTACTTTAACATATCTAGGTACGTACATCTGTGCGATATCGTTGATACATATTGGGGGTCATTTACTAAGGGCCCGATTCGCGTTTTCCCGACGTGTTACCCGAATATTTCCGATTTGCGGCGATTTTCCCTGAATTGCCCCGGGATTTTGGCGCACGTGTTCGGATTGTGGCGCATCGGCGCTGGCATGCATGCGACGGAAATCGGGGGGCGTGGCCGAACGAAAACCCGCCGGATTGGGAAAAACCGCCGCATTTAAAACAAAAAATTGGTCGCATGGGCTATACTCACATGCACCAGGAAGAGATCAGTGAACTCCGACGCAACTCGGCGGACCTCGGCGCAGCAGCGACACCTGGTGGACATCGGGCGCAGGACCTTCATGAATCGCTGGAAGACCGGAACGCCGAGAAGCCGCCGCTGGAACGCGAATGGACCGGGTAAGTAAATGTGCCCCATTATGTATTTACTTCACATGATACATACATTTGGTATATATGCTCAACTTGAGGGGGTTCTGTTCCTCATTATATGTTTTTCCCTACTGGGTTCTCCAATAAATTGATGTTTTCGTTTTTTTTTAATTATAAAGTTCGCCATTATTGAGTGTTTTGTAACATTCTCCCAATTCCAGATGTGAAAGTTAAAACTTTTATAAAAAGTCACAAATTTTGGCATAAATTCACATCTGCCCCCTTGCAAGCTAAGCCAAGAGCTTAGAGCTGTTTGTGACTTTTTGGAGACCTTTTTTTGCAACTTTTGTTAAAGTTGCAATTTCACTAAAGACCCTAACTCCTCCAACTGCACATGTATTAATAAGGAAAAATCACTAGGATACATTCTGACCGGCAGAAAACCAAAAAAAATGCAGGCACACAAAGCCAAACTTAAGATACATGCCCCAATGCTTTTCTAAATAGGCAACTCACCGCAGTATGAATTTTCAGTGGCACCCATGTGACAGTAGAGAGACAAAAATAATGTTATCCTTTAGGTTTCTATGATGATGTACATTGAACAGTAGAAAACCAGAATATAGCCCAAAAAACACTGCATTCTTTAGTTACAAGTATTTTCTGCTCCCAGTGTCAGGAAAACTCCCACTTCAGAGACAAGCTGTGCCTGGAATCCTGGACTCAACTATGTCAAACAACAACGTAAACGTGGAGGTCTACCGGTGCTACTATACAAACTGTAATACACCCCCACCACCAACTCCACCCATATACTACCCTACAGGCAAAGAGTAAGTGTTACTGGACTGTAACCTGTAGATCACAACTGTAACTTTCCTATTGTATCAGAAAATATCAACAAAAATTCTATTTATATTCGTATTCTATCACCAAGTACTGATATAATTTATCTGTTTTACATGTATTTGGTTAAAGTGTACCTCCAGCTTCACAATTATTTTTAAAATATATTCATATCGGACTCACCATTTCCAAATGGAATGATGCCCCTATCGATTTTGCTCACCTTTTTCTTTCCAGAGTTAGGCCATTTTTCTGTTCTGAAGCTACTTGTCAGAAATGTTCCTCAGCAGCCGTGTACTAAATCCAATGAGATTCTAACAACTAAATCCACTGCGCCCCTCATAGTCTGTGCATGTAGGATCTATATTGTCATCTAGCCTGGAAGCTTTAATCAAATGTAGAAGCATGAAGTATGGAATAGGTAGTAAAAACCAGCAGTGAAACAGAAGAGTGAATAGTCTTTTTAATAGGCTTTTATCAAACCTGGCACAGATTTTCCCCTCTCTTGCCGCCCTCACATTACTTTTTTGAGAGGGTAAAATTATTGGCAGGCACAGGTTATAGCAGAAGTCTGTGTCGACAATGTGCCTGTCTTAATACATTCACAGCATCACATGATCCTTCCTTCCAGAGTGAGCAGGGAGTAGCCACTCCCTCTAGGATCTGTAAAGTCTTATGTGTAAACACTCTTTGGTCTGACAGTACTATTCAGAACAAAGTGTGGAGACTGGCTTTGCAGGGCTAAACTGAGGAGGATAGCACAGAAACTGCTAGACAGGGGGTAATGGAAGCAAAAAGCAAAGTTGCGCTTCATGATTAGAGCTATTGGGAAAAAATACTGTATATGTGTATGTATCCAGGATTGAGAATGTCAACTTTACTGCTAATGAAGCCATGAACAAAAGGGGGCCAGGTTGGGTTGCCCCTTCTTTCCCACTTTGTCTAGTGTGAACTTACTGCTATGTAGGGATCTCTATATATTTGCACATAATAGAAGGGAAGTTTTTTAGAGATCGGCGTGTAATCTGTAGGTATAAACCTTTGGATTAAATTTGATAAAATGTGTCCTTTTTTAAAGTATTTATCTTGTCTTTCCAGGCTTTGGTCCAATCGCTACTTCTGGGAATCATCCCCAGAAAACAATTACACTGTCCCGGAAGAAGGATCCAATGTTGTCATCCCTGCAGGTAGATGCTAGTGCTGATGTTATAGGGGTGGGAGAGCCCAAAGATATTTGGCTTTTCCAGCCCACTTATACATTAAAACTCTACAACACACCATGGTTCAGGGGTAGGCATGGTAGGTGAGTGCTAAGGGCTGCTGTCCTAACTCTTAAAAGAAATCATTCCATTCCATACAGAATGCACACAGCCCTGTGGCACCCACTGTAGGATACAGGCGGTGCTGGTAACTACATGATGATGTCTAAGGTGCCAACTGGGTCATAGAGAGGATGCAGGCAGCGTGATAACGCCACAGCCTACATTTAGGCAATGTTATTATAGTTGCCAGCACCTCCTGTGTCATACAAATGAGAAGTGTGGGTCTGCAAACAGAGGAGGAAGCTGCAGGGAGGTGAGTATAAAGTGGGTGCCGTGCTACTTTACAAAGGTGGGGGGGGGGGTTTTTTTTTTTTTTTTTTTTTTTTTTTTTGTTACTTTGCAAAGGGAGATGCTGAGTTACAAAAAATGGCAAGCAACTTTACTAATGGGGTTTCTATATTAATAATGGGGGTGCTGTGCAACATTTTAAAGGGGGTGCTTTGCTATATTTCTGAGGGGGTGCTGTGCCACATATATAAGGGTTACTGTGCTAACTAAAATTATATGGCAGTATATAGTATTATATACTAAGCAGCCATGTTTTATTATCTGTTCATTCTGCCCATTTTATTGGCAAAGAAATTGTTGTCATTGATGTAGTCCACTGATTCTGATGCAGTCCGGGGATGTATCTAAAGTCTCTGCCGCCTGAGGCGAGCTATAGAATGGTGTGCCCTCCATCCCATCCAGAAGTAATATATCAGGTTCTGCTTTATAGCAGGTGGCTGCACCTCCCTATCTTGCTGCAGGTGGTGCAGCCTGAGGCAAGAAGCTCAAGTCGCCTTAAGAATGGGGCATAGACAGATCTGATCAAGAAAACTGAAAACATAGCCCTTCTAATTAATTTGAAATGCGTGGAGGCTCCCAATATTCACTTAAAGGATATGTAAACACATTTAGGACTTCTTATGCCAAAACATTAGGAGTATTACCTCTCCTCAGTGCATCTACTAGCCTTAACCCTAGCTTTCTAACCCTTCTCTGCTGCATTTTTCTTGGTTCTTGATCTCTGGCTTTGTTGAATTGACTATTCTTCTATCTTGTTTTTCCATTTGGTTGTCTTCTATGTCTGCCAAAGGACCTAGGGAAGGAACAGCACCCAGTTATTGGCCACCAGTTAGGGTGGACCCAATAAGTAGGCAGGTGACTGTTTTTGGTGGAAGGGAGGGGCTCACTTTCCTGTCTGACATCTCTTTGTCCAGAGTTCCCATTACAAGCTTCCTGTTGTTCCATTCCAGGCAAGTGGGTAGTAGCTGACATAGACCTCCCATCCCTCAATAAACTTATCATTTATGGTGTCTTGGAGTTGAGGAACCTCACGGACAACTCAACAGCACGGGCTGCAGCCACCTTCAGAACAACTGTACTCAATGCTACATACATTTTTATCCAGGTGAGGAACATAATACAACCATATTTAGTCAAAAGTAGGTTTGGTAAAAATATCCAGGGGGATATCAATTTATTTTTATTGGTTATGGGTAGGGTGGAAGATTGATAGGAGGAACAAAGGATGAGCCATTCCAAGGAGAATTGCATATTGTACTACGAGGAAATCACTCAACCCCAAAGTTTCCATTGCCAGGTGGTCCAAACCAAGGGTCAAAGGTTCTAGGTAAATTCAGATCTATAATATTGCAGATGTTTAAAGACAATGTGGATATCATAAAACTAAACACTCAATCCCTCATCTTCTCTGGGTAGGAGTGTTTGGGCAGCTGGACCTACATGGACTTCCGCGCTCCGTGTATAGGACAAAGCTGGCAAACACAGCATCAGCGGGATCCCAAACCATCACCGTCAGAGATCCTGTAGATTGGCAGGTGAGTTTTATCAGGTCTCTTTCACCCTTAGGAGCAAAAGCGGGAGAATATTACATTTTACTTAAGATTTCAACATCACTGTTGAGGCTGTATATCTTACACTCCTACCGATAGAGAGGAACTTTTTCAATTAGACTTCCCCTTGTTCCATTGAAGGGATGATCTCCATGTTTTAGGAGCATCTTAAGTGGTAAAATAGCTTAATGTTCACCACATTTTCCTTTACAAGGTGGGAGAAGACATTCTGATCACGACCACCAGTTATAACGCCTGGCAGACAGAAACAAGGAGTATCTTCGCAGTTTCATCTGACCGCAGGACCCTCACCTTAAATGTGTCCCTCAGCTTTAACCACACTGGTAAGTTATGTATATTCACTGGCTTGGACCACTCCTTTAAAGTTTATGGATCCTTTACTGAGTGGAGTGTCTACAGTAGGGACAATGTGCAAGTTTATAACATCCAGTTCACCTATAACTAAAATAAATGGACACTCAGTCTTTTGATAATTGCTTGTGGTTCTTCAACTCAGGCCTCATGATGTATCTTTTTTCAGCTAACACTTATCTGGTACCGAACACAACTCTGAATTACACTCTGGCTGCTGACGTTGCGTTACTCAGTAGAAACATTAAGATCATCGGTGAGGACTACCCTGGTTGGTACAGTGAATCCTTTGGAGCCCGAGTTCTCGTCAGCACATTTTCTGCCAACGGCATGGAATATCGAGGTATCGTAGACTTTATCAATGCAAGTTATTTTTGATTCTGGCAAGTGATGCCACCAGATACAATGGAAGACTATGGAATTATTTTTGTTTAATATTTAGAGACCTTAGGGCTGGACATTTGTGAAGGAGCCATTACTAATCCTTGTATGATTGTGTGTTTAAAGGTAATGCAAGAATTGAAAATGTGGAGTTCTACCACAGCGGACAAGAAGGTTACAGAGATCCCACAGACCCGCGCTACTCATTGGCTTTCCTCAATCTTGGCGAGGTATGTATCCCTGAATTTTAGTTACCGTATGTACTTGAGTATAAGTCAACCCAAGTATAAGCCGAGGTCCCTAATTTTGCCACAAATAACTGTGAAAATGTATTGACTCGGGTATAAGCCTAGGGTGGGAAACACATTGGGCACAGCTTTCTCCAGGAATGAAATGCCTCATGCAGCCAGATATTCCCCTACTAATGAAATGCCAAACGCAGCCAGTCCCCTAGTTATAAAGTGCCCCATGCATTGCCCCCCCCCCTCCACACTGATGATAAAATGCCCCATGCAGCCAGGAACTCCCTCTACTGATGAAATGCTACCTGCGCCCCTCGGTGTATATACAAAATAAACTTACATACTCACCTTCCGGCACTCCCGATGCTCGACGCAGCACCCTGATGCTCCCCGTCTCCTCTTCTTTCTTCTCTCTGAATGTATCAGTGGGTAGAGGTGCGTGCATGCGCTCTGCCTGCCAGCGTACACTATGATGTCATCATGATTTCACCGTCGCATCTTAGTGTGCGCCGGCAGAGGGCATGGACGCTTCTCTGCAAGCTGTTTCATGCAGAGAGAAGAAAGAAGAGGAGCCGGGGTGTGGCAGGGAGCATCGGGGAGCCGCGCTGAGCATCGGCAGCACCGGAAGGTGTGTATGTAAGTTTATTGGCTTACACAAGTATTTACAGTACTTTTTTGCAAATAAAATCAGGATTTATCTGGATCCTAATCTATTTTGTCATTTATAGGTGTTATCAAATGAATCCTATGTGAAGGGCTGCGCCTTCCACAATGGATTTTCTCCGGCTATTGGTGTGTTTTACACAAATGGACTCGATATTGATGACAACGTCATTTACTTTACTGTAGGAGAAGGTAATTAAGATAGAAAAGTACAATCTCCTCTGGGTCAACATTATAGGAATATATTTGTCTTGATGGATGGACTTCTGTTTTGAAAACCATGATAAATAACATAGAGAAATAATTTAAAAAAATGTAAAAAACTGCTTTTTTTATTCCATACTGTCACCTTTCTAGTCAGCCCCCATAATTTACTGGAACCCCTTTGATAATACAGTTCTTCTATATAATGTTACTACACTGTAACTCACATAATTTATGTCTTATTTTGTAGGAATCAGAGTATGGGGAGAACGTGTAAATGTAAGACGAAATCTTGTTGCCCTTGCCTGGTACATACCAAGGCCTGGTACATCCCAAGGAAGCAACCTATGGCTCGCTGGAATAGAGGTAAACTTTTTCTACTACTAGCTGGGATTTAACATGGGCATTGGGAATGGTGCCAACGTGAATCTCCAACTTTCATACTCATCTCTCTTTATATATTAATTCTGTGTTATATTTACTGTTTCATATATAGTCTTTATATTGATCAGACTCCATTATTTCTGGTTCAGACGTTCAAATTCATTGCATCAACTTTATTTACTTTGTGTCTGTCTGCAGTCACCACTAGAGGGAGCACTTACTGTATACAGAATCATTATTGAACTCAATGTAGGCTTCAGAAATCTCCCTCTAGTGGTCGTTGCAGATAGTTAGTCCCAGTTCGCATTGAGTACAAGAATTTTAATTTAGTTGGAATTTTGGTAATTGCTACAAGACCTAACTGGGAAACATGTATGTATGTACATGTACCATTTACAGAGGTATGAAGCTATAAATAAATATCCAGTGGGGTATATTTACTAATAGTGAAGGTACAAATCTTATTGTACATTTTACAACACAAACTGATGTAAACTATTGTGCACCTGACTTATTTTTGCCCCCTGACACCTATTGACTTGGAAGTTTATTATAATTTTGATGAAAAAGTGGCGTAGATTTTGACTCTAGATTTGGTAGTAGGGGATGTGCCTCATATATCAAGTGGCACAGAGTGCGTCAGTGTAATGGTAGGTCTGGACTAGGGATGACAGTAGGATAGAGAGTCCTAAAATGAGCACCCCATACGGACACCTGACTACTTTCCTCACATATCCTAAGGTGATATGGGACAACCACAAAGACGCTCCCTTCCTGAGGCACAGTGCAGACAAAAAGCAAGACTCACAAACAAATAACACAGAAATGTCAGAGTTCAGGGTCAGAATAGAGGGCACAAAGGGCAAATGCCACCTAAGTCGCATTCTGCGGACAGAGGAAGACTAGGGCATGGATGTTATAGTCGGTCTAGTTATCTCCCCAGTATCTAAAAGTTAGTTACTGCATAATAATGAGAGGGCAGGTATCAAGACCACTGGTGCATCAATGGCTAGAAGTCTCAAGATGCCTGCAAGGCAGACTTAAAGGAAATCTACCACCAGGATGAAAGATTGTAAAACAAACACACTTACATACTGGTCAATGACCCCCCTGCCAGGATCTGCTCTTTGTTTAGCTTCTTAGGACCTTGTTTTTATGGAAAAAAATTATTTCCGGCCCTATGGCCGATTTGCATAATTTGTAAACAGTTTTTTTCCGAAAAGCAAGGGCTCAAGAAGCTAATAAAAGAGCAGATCCTGGCAGAGGGGGCACACACGAGTATGAAAGTGTGCTTGGTTTACAATCCTTGAGCCTGGTGGTAGATTTCCTTTGACTCTCCTGAGCTAGTCCTCCTACGTTAGCTTAGTTGCCAATGTGGGCAAATTTTAGTGCTTTTGATAATTTTTGCACCCTTTTGTCGTGAACACAGTGTCGGACTCGCCCACCAGAGTACCAGAGGATCCTCCGGTGGGCCCTGGCTCAACCCAATACTGAACCCCATAGGTCCATCAGAAAACACCACAATTTGGAGACTGTTAGAGTATATTTCCTGGGGGATAATGAAGAGTGCTCCCCCCCCCCCAGATTGATTGTCTCTGGTGGGCCTAAGGAAACCCAGTCCGACACTGTGTGAACATATCTAAATCAGTTGTTGATATGTCACGCAAGTAATTCCTATAAGATTATAATGTACTTATTAGTAGCTATAATCTGTGCTGCTTTATTCCCAGATCAGTGAAGGCGCAGACATTGTACTGCAGGATAACGTGGTTTCTGGCTTTGAGAGAGCCGCGTATCGCATTGATGGAGAGTCTTGTCACAGTGAGTAATAGATGTAATACTACAGTAACATAGACACTAGATCACTGCTATGGGTCAGTTAGTTCACACTTTATGTCACCGTACTACATACACAGAGTAATATAACCTCTAATAATATACAATACTGTTATCTTACAGATTTCATCGATCCCAGTCAGCAGTGGTCTAACAATGAGGCCTATGGAGGGTTATATGGTGTCTATATGAATGGAGATGGGCTTCCCGATTGTTCACTGATAAGAGGATTTAAATTATGGAAATGCTGGGATTATGGTATTTATGCTCAGGTAATGTATGTGTATAAAATGCTGTGAATTTTCTGTTTCATGCATAACATCATGTCTGACGATGAGAACTAGTATTCTCGAAAGCTCACCATCAAATATACTCAGTTATCCTCAAAAAGGTATCGCCTGATTTCTTAACTCTTCTTCAGGTATTATATGTGGACAGAACAGCCTGAGTGTTGTCAACTTCCAAAAAACTCCTTATTTAGGCTTGTCTGTCCTCCAGCGGCACAACCAGGAGCCAATGCAAAATCAAAACCAGACCCTCAACTATAGGTTTTCTTTTTGAGGGCAAGCTACACCTTATGGACCCCCAAAGGATCCTGGGCATGGGTGAAGCCATACCCTCTGCAGCCCTTAGGTTAATCCCTTGCTGTCAAGACATGTTTGTTATGTAATAATTCCAGGGTCAGGGCCATTTCTACCAACGAGCAGGATGTGCGACCACATGGAGCGCCAACCTTGTGGAGCAGGTAGGGGGCGCAAGCCTCCATCCTCCTCCTGCTCCATATAGCTTGATTAAGAGAAAGACTCCTGTCTTTAAAGAGAAGCTGCCATTTAAATGAATATACCCCAAATAAAAACTTTATTAAAAACTATGATTAAAAAGCAAAAAGAGGAGAGAAGGCCACAGCCACAGTCGAAGAGATTTGCCCCATTGTGTAAATTACCTACTGCCCCGTTCCGGAGCATAATATTATAAAGCTTTTTTTTATGCAATTCCCTTTTGTAGATGCACATAGTCAGCAGGGCTTTGCCGTTTCTCTTCTGAAAATACAGCTCTGATTGGACAGTTTAATAGTGTGTAGTACACGCCCTAAAATTGGTCACAAAGAAGCAGCAAAAGGCAGTGCTATGAAAATAGTGCAGCAGAAGGGTTATATTATGTGAATACAAGAAAGTACTGAACACACATGTCACCAGGGATGAGGTCCTATGTCCTGGTGGGAAGATGCCATCGGTGGGGCTTGATGTAAGGAAATGTTTTGCTCTGCTTGTTCAACCATGTCTGATAATAAAGATTCTGACTTCTCTTATGTCTTTATCATTTCAGGTCTCATCCTCAGTGCAGATCTCTGATGTCTTCCTGGCAGATAACGGAATGGGAATACTTACTATAATATACACACCAGGAACAGTCTCTCCCAAAACTGTCCAGATCTCAGTAAGTATACGATAGATAAACTGACATTTTCTGTTTCCCCCTGACTTCTGTACAATGAACATATGTCTGTCAGTATCCTGGAGGGTTTAATTCTTTGTCTTCTACTCTATCCATTAAGAAAATCGGAATCCTATATCCATTAAGAAAATCGGAATCCTATATTTTTTCCTTCATAGAAGCAGTTGACTACAATTACTAAGTAGTGTTGAGTGAACCCAAGCCACAAAGTTCAGGTTTGTAGCAATTAGGCATTCAGATTCGGCACTCCACCAGATTATAATTATGCACGCCTCTTGTTTCTCTGTTCTCCTCCCCCTGCCCCCGAGTGCCGTCAGCAAGCTCTTAGCACTTCTCACAATTGTTATCCTACAGAATGTTATCCATGTTATCCTACTGTGTAGGTGTAGGATAACGCACATGCACGAGAAGTGTTAAGAGCCAGATGATGTCGGAGTCTTTTTTCTTGGATGTGTTCGATTTCTGGTTGGCAGTATGTCACGGTGCACCTGGGTCTTCAATCAGTGAACTCTGGCTTAGCGTTCAATTCATGTTTATGGTAGAGGATGAGATGAGTGGTGGGTGGTGAGATGTAATACTATTACATATAAGTGGGATGTTCCGTCATCACCAGCCCGGCAGTAAGTGCCAAAAACGTGATAGACCAGTGGTAGACAACACCTGTATGTTTTGAGTTGTTACAACTAAATTGTATTTTCTTTTTCATATTCTCTCATACATATACCTTTGTCACATAATATGGAAAAACTGATGATTTGAGAGTCAAAATTAAACGATCCACTCTTATATTTCTTACCCTACCTAAGTTGGTTGTTTGTTGAGTGCGGTAAAAGTTGGGGACACTGTCGTTTAAGACAAGAGGGTCGGTTTTTCTTAGAGACATACTGGCAGTTTTTGAGCATTGTAATTGGTTCCAATCCCAACCCCTCAGATGTCGCGATCAGTAGTGACCATGGCATCTGAGCACTTGGATTCTAACTCTCTGGAGTCCTTTATTGTGAAGCAGATCATTTTAAAAGACTTACATTTATTTCATTAAGAAAGAATTGCTCCCAATGTATACTGCAGGATAACGTGGTTTCTGGCTTTGAGAGAGCCGCGTATCGTATTGATGGAGAGTCTTGTCAAAGTGAGTAAAATATGAAATACTACAGTAACATAGACACTAGATCACTGCAATTTTGGGAATAATGGGGCACATTTACTAAGGCTCTTTCTGTCGGACTTTGCATGTTCTTTTTTGTGCAATCTGAATGCGCAGGTTTTTAATAAGTGTCCGTGCAACATTTTGTGTCGCAGCTGCACAAGTCTTCACGCGACACAAACTAGGGGAGGTTCCGGTGCTCAGTCGGTCCGTGCGCCAGATTTATCATGCAAAGTCCAACAGAAGTTTGTTGCACGCTCTATGTTAAAGTTGTTCCGGGGTATTGCAGTTAGCGTAGAAATCCTGTATCTGGCTCTCCCTTCACACTACACAGGAAAACTGCACATAGTCCACACTGCACTGTTCTTAGTAAATGTGCCATGGACTTTAACATGCAGCCTGAGCAATCACCTGCAATCTGCAGAGGAAACCAACAGGAAGTGTCAAAGGTCCCTACAGCACCACCACAGGGCAACACTTAGCATTACATTGGGGCTCACTTACTAAGGGTCCGAACGCCGCACTTTCGCCATGTTTCCCGAATATTTCTGTTTTGCGCCGAATTTCCCTGAGATTTTGGTGCACGCGATTGGATTGTGGCGCATCGGCGCCGGCTTTCATGCAACAGAAATGGGGGGCGTGGCCATCGGACAACCCGACTGATTCAGAAAAGATGCGGAATTTAAAAAACGATTTGTGTCGCAAGATCAGCACTTACATGCACCAGGAAGAAGAAGGTGAACTCCGGCGGACCGCGGCGCAGCAGCGACACCTGCTGGATATCGGGTGACAATCTTAGTGAATCCCGCCAGACCCAAATCCACGTCGGACAACGCACCGTGGGATCGCAACTGGACTGGGTAAGTAAATGTGCCCCATTGTGTCCAAGGAAATCAACTGGTTGTTTGTGTTACATGTAGACAACCTAGGTCCTACAGAGATGGACATACTCTTTGTAGCCGCTCTCTGATGTATGAGGACCATATTCACACACACTATTCATACTAGCGTATTTGAAATTGACTTTTGCGTGAGAAAAAAAAACTCTTCTTTTTTTATTTGTCACGAGTATCTTATGGCAACTCATTTATCCATTTGTATCGATGTTTAAAACATGAAAACATCCTGTGATAATATACAATACTATTGTCCTACAGATGTCGTTGATCCCAGTCAGCAGTGGTCTAACAATGAAGCCTATGGAGGGTTATATGGAATCTATATGAATCAAGACGGACTTCCCGATTGTTCACTGATAAGAGGATTTAAATTGTGGAAATGCTGGGATTATGGTATCTATGCCCAGGTAATAAGACTGGAGGGCCTAGGTGTCACCCATGATGGCATCTCATGTAGAAGTTAGAAGGTGCCATCAATGGTTGTACAAGGTTCTTCACTGCTCCTTCAGCTCTAGATTTGATGTGACATATAACTTCACACTTTTCTGGTCTATTTCCCGTTCTAACGCCTTTCTACCGATCCTGACCTCTCCTTGTTCTAACGCCCTGCTACCGATCCTGACCTCTCCTGTATTCGTCTTTATAGATCGTCTCCCCAGTGCAGATCTCTGATGTCTTCCTGGCAGATAATGGATTGGGGATACTTACTATAATATACACACCAGGAGCCGTCTCTCACGAGATATCAAACAAAACTGTCCAGATATCGGTAAGTATACAACAGATAAGAGTACAGTGTCACCCATCAGGATCCTGGATTTTACATGGAATGTGTTACTCTATGTCCATCATAAAGAATGTGAACCCTAAACTCTCTATTCTCTTGTTTCTTCTTTTCAGAAATCCTTGTTGGTGGGAAGCAGTCCAGACTATGACTGCAGCGATGTCCTAACAGACACTGATGCCAATGTCAAGCTCTCAGATCAGCATCGCAGTGCCAGACCTCCAGGTGGTAAGTGCTCACTTTCCTTTAATAGGAAGGAAATGGGTGTAATACACCAATGTAAAATAGCCTTATAAGTCATACACAGACATGGAATAAAAGGATTAAAAAGTACATAAAAGAAGCCATTGTTAAGATGAAAAAACACCCTGCACAAAAAAACCACAATGCCCCCTTTAATAGAGTTTCAGAAATAATTATGAACTTTTGTTTTTGTTATTGATTTAATTAAGATAGATGTGTAGAAGGACCCCTAAGCATGAAGTGCCTTTTATTATTATACTGGTGTAAGTCCTAGTTACAAAGGGATATCTTCTGAACTGTAGAAACACAGTTCTGGTGTTATTTTGAAGAGGAGAGTTTCCACTTCAATATTACACAAGGATTGTGTCTCTAGGTGCCACCTACCCTGTTATAGGTTACATCCAGGAATGCAGTTTTCATATAGAGCTATAACCGATGGTCATGATTTTGCTGTGCTTTTTCCTCCACCCATTTGTATCCAGGTGGCAGAAGTGGAATTTGTTGGCCCTACTTTAGCTCAGGCCATAACGCGGCACCTGGGCACCCAATGGCAGGATTAATGAGCTATAACGCCATCAGTGGCCTCATGACAGTGACAGGTAACTCTATTTACTTTATAATCATCAATCACCATCTTGTAAAAAATTGTTTTTTGTCTTTATATTGTGGTAAATTGATGTTGTTTATTCTGATTTCATTGTAAGATACAACATTTGTGAGATACAAATCCGTGTGTTCTGGACAATCCAACGTCATGTTCATCACCAACCCAGAATATGAAGATTTGCAGCACCCGGTGGAAGTCTCCAGGATAACAATATCAGACAGTGCGGAGGATCAGAAAGTCTTCATCCATCGGCCTGATGTAGGGTAAGTAGCTCTACTACAAATAACTACAGAATTTTACCCAAATATCGATTATCTTGTCTCCGATTTTGTCCCACTGATAACATAAAGAGGCCCATACACAGAACAGGAATCATGGGTGAAGCCACCAACATCTGAATAACCAACAGATCATCTAATGGTTAGAGGAGAGAAGGATTGGGCATGTTAAAATCTAACATACTCAAAATCTTCTCATGAAAGAGAAGTTGGCAGAGTGGTCAATGGTGGAATAGAAGACTTTTCTTTCCTCTTTGCCAAGGGGAAAGAAAAATGATCTCCCATTTTAGGTTTTACTACTATGAATCTGGTGGTTATTTCTGCTTCTCCCCCACTTGGCATGTTCTCCTACTTTGTACAATGAAGTTTGTATGTAGAAGGAAGTCCAGCAAGCCCTATCCCTACCCAGGAACAAAAAAAAGAAGAACTAAACAAACTTGAACCCCTCATTCCAAGGTTCTCCATTGTACACCGAACGGTGGTCACTCAGATCAGAACTCAAGTGGACAATAGGCGGTTCCAGGATGTAGAAGCAGTGAGGAAGGTGAAGCTTACCCACCAGAGAACAACAATTATTGTTTTGTCCCCACAGAAAAGCCAACCCATCTGACTGTGTGGACATGACCTGTGACGCTAAGAGGAAGGCATTGCTGAAAGATCTCGATGGTTCTTTCCTGGGGAATGTTGGGGCTGTAGTTCCACAATCGGAATACCAGTGGAATGGAGTTGCAAGTTACGGTCTTGGAGACTACAGGATTCCAAAAGTTATGCTGACTTACTTGAATGGAAGTCGAATCCCTGTGTCACAGGTGGCACCAAACAAAGGTAAGTACCCCAAGACTAGAAACATCGATAAGCGACTACATTTTTCAAGTAATAGTATCGGGCCAGGTCTTAAAGTAGTATCAGTGGACAAAGCAGTCACATTTTTTATTACTGCCATCATGGCTTCCATCACAGCATGGGGCAAGCATTGGTCCTAAGAGCAGACCTTAGAGGAGAACATTTACATAATTCATACAACTATATTTGCCTCCATAGTTCTGTAGTTTTCTTTAGCAGTCTGTGTTTCCTTCTATCAGGTATCATCAGGGATAACACATGTGTGTACATGTCATCCTGGGAGAGCTACAAATGCTTCGGCCTGAACTATGAGATGCTTGTCATTGAGAGTCTGGATGCCGATACCGAAACGAGACGCCTTTCCCCGGTGGCGGTGCTGGAGGAAGGATATGTGGATCTCATCAATGGTTCGTGTGCCTTAAAATTTCAAAGATCTCCTGCATGTATCATTTCTGTTGGGTCCACCATAATGTTCTCTGTTATCATTTTAGGGCCTCAAGACCATGGCTCGTGTTCTGGATACACCTGTCGGAAGAGGCTTTCTTTATTTCACGCTATAGTGGCTACAAACAAGTCAGTGGACGTTTATTTTACCAGCACGAGCCCCCAGAAACTCCGACTGAGAATGCTCAACACCGGGGACACCAAGGTAAGACACCGAGGCAACAAGATGGTCACTTGGGTGAATTTATCACATTTTCTGAAGTAAAAATAGTAAATATAGGTCCTATCATTGAGTGTAAGGTTGTATCCATTAGACCTTTAGATACAGGTATATGATGGTAATATTCATTGCTGTGACATGTTAGGCTTATTCTATTGTATCCACCGCTGACTGCATTACATTCTTCCATCGTAGTCTGTCCGTGCAGGGATCTACTACTCAAATCCTCAGCGATTGGACGTCTATGTTAATAATGTGTATATAAACCCAACAAATATACAATGGCAGGGATCTGACTATACACTGAGTGCACCTACTTATCAGGGTAAGTTAAAGCATGAGCCAACCCCACGTCTACAGTTAATATGTCTGTAAAATGTATGTCACAGGGACAAGATTTCAGATGGTTCACATTTGACATTTGACACTGGATCTTATGTTCATGGGGGCACCAGACATACCTAAATGCAGAAGGAAAGAAGGAATGAGCATGTTGAGTTTCAACAGGTCTGATTGTTTGTTCCCAGACATAATAAGTTGCTGCCAGAGATGTCTGGCTTCTTCTTATTGCCTTTTGCAAGGCATGGTGTATACTTACACCATATACATAATCATCTGAGCTCAGTCTGGAAGAGAAGATGCTCATCTTGTGAAGCTTTGGACACCAGGTTTTGGTAAAGATGGTGACCCAATATCTTATCCAAGTGACAAGTCAGGGCCCCTCCTCACAGCAATAATCTATAGACCATCAAATACATGACTTATTATTCCTTGCCCCCTCTATTAACCCTGCTTTGTCTTTAGTACGTTGATTGGTTGGTGATGTATGTGTTGTCTCTTCTTCTTCTGACAGGACAATACCTGCCTCAGCTCAACTCTACTGTTGTGGGAGAAAACTACTTTGATAAGGACTATAACATGTTGTATGTCCTGGTCAGAGGATCCACTCCGATAGAAATCCGTACGTCTCCTCTGATTGTTGTTTCATTCAACCTTCCGGCCATGACTGTGGATCAGTTTTATGGGGACAATCTTGTCAGGAACCTTGCACTTTTCTTGAAGATCCCAGCGAATAAAATCCGCATTACAAAGATCATTCAGGAGGGTTCCAGTCGTAGAAAGAGAGCGGCAGGAGGACTCAGCGTAGTCGTGGAAATTGCCGATCCACCGGCCCAACAAATAAACTCTACGGCTAGTAGTAACTCCACCGGTAAGTAAGAAATGTGACCACTGGAGATGAGATCAGGCTACTGGAAACTCTATACAAGTCTTCTACGATATCAATTTACTATATGTCTACAGCATAGATAATAATTGTGTGGTTGTTTGGGGGTTCCAGCCATGGAATCCCCACTAATAGCACGTATGAGAGCCCTATGAGAACTGGCGCTCTTTTCGCTATCTTTGTTCCATTCCATTAGGGGGCAGCACTCCTCATTTGGTTATCGACTCAACCTTGGACCTACTTACCATTAAAAACACCTTTACATATCTTATAGATAGATAATTCATTCTTTTTGTGGAAAATATGTGCGTAGACCTGCTATAGTTAAAATCTAGAAATAAAAGGGGTATTCTCAGAAAGTTATCCAACATCATATGTCATATTCCAAACTATCCCGTTTTGGATGAAGAAGGGTGGGGCTTAGTAAAGGGGCGCATTTTAGCATTCTTAATTTTTTATTAAAGACAGTTGGGTAGCGCTATGATTTATGAGGTTAGGGGGGGAGAAAATGGATTTTGTTCATACTGTATTTTTATTAGGAGATAATACGAGAACAATGCATTCCCTAAATTTACTTCTTTCGTGTTCTAAAGGTCTTCTCAGTATCTTACAGTTTGTCAGTGATAACTCTCTACTTTTTAGGTGGACTGTCGTTCTCAGATTTCCAGACTATGAGTAAGAACCTGGCATCTGCCGCCATTGATGGAAGTCTCAGCTCTCAGCTGAACGTCACCGTGTCATCATTGTCCATTTCTGACCCAGTTCCACCTCCGAGTGATCCTGCCTGGAGTCAGGTAACAAGATAATTATTCTGGTAGATTCTGGTGCTTATGTCATATACAATGCCCATGACCAGCAGGTCAACAGTGGTCCTCTCAGACTTATACAAAGGGGTAATAGGTTTGTTTTCTGCAGAAATAAGCGTCAATACCAAAATACTAAAAGTTTTTGACATTGGTGATGTGATGTCTTCCAGGTGGCAGCCGCATCTGAGAACAAGACCTCATCCTCTACTGGCAGCTATCTGGCCACAGTATCTACTCTCAAAGTCATCCAAGAACCCGTGGCCGGACTTCCTGGAGAAAGACTTTACCAGCAGCCATGTGTGATGGCTCAAGACTCCAACGTAAGTGCCGTGGGCTGGGCCGATTCTAGCCTTTCTGCTGCCTGAGGCGAAACCCCCGAACGCCCGATGATTCTGCCTAACACACTAGTAGTCAGTCAGAGACACAGACATTAGTGACAGCTAGTACTTTACAGGTGTTGATATGCTCCATCTGGAAGCATCTGGACTTCTTTACTATTTCTCCCGGCCATGGCTTTCCTCAGCTCAACTCTGCTGTCCTGGGAGAAAACTACTTTGATAAGGACTATAACATGTTGTATGTCCTGGTCAGAGGATCCACTCCGATAGAAATCCGTACATCTCCTCTGATTGTTGTTTCATTCAACCTTCCGGCCATGACCGTGGATCAGTTTTATGGGGACAATCTTGTCAGGAACCTTGCACTTTTCTTGAAGATCCCAGCGAATAAAATCCGCATTACAAAGATCATTCGGGAGGGTTCCAGTCGCAGAAAGAGAGCGGCAGGAGGACTCAGCGTAGTCGTGGAAATTGCCGAACCACCGGCCCAACAAATAAACTCTACGGCTAATAATACGACTGATAATTCTAACTCCACAGGTAAGTAGGGGAATGTTAACCATCGAGTAAAGATGAGCTGATCTATTTCTGGATTTGGATATTTTGTATATTTTCTGATTCGTTTCAGACTAATTTTTAGTTTTAGTGAGTTTGAAGCAAAGGTGAGAGCAGCATGGGTGAAGGCAGAAAGGAACCGGGAGTAGGAGTTGTCCTGATTGGCTAAAAAGCTGACCGGCAACCTCTATGAACCTATCAGTGTGAACTACTGCTAGGATGACCAGAGATCGGTTAGGACATCGCTTGCAAGGTTTTTAGACCTGGGTCACAGGTGTAGAGCCTTTCAGCAATCTCTAATCCATTTGCAAACTACACTTCCGTGTAAGGGGTCTGGAATAGAGATTGGAAGAGATTTTGCTCTAGTATGGAGATGAATAAGGCAGTGTAGGTACTAGATAAGGTATTTTATAAGGAATGGTTGGAGTCAATGACAAAAGCTGCCTAGCTGAGCAGTGAAGATTAGTGGTCTGTTACCACCAGTGCCAGATGAGAAAGAGGAAAATCACAAAACACATTCCCAGTTGTGTAGTTGTTGCCATTTCATTCACTACCCAGTGTGCCCGTGTTCTGTTACAAGCAGGCGAGAGGGAAAGAGGAAAGCGCTGCCATTTTCAAAAGACATTCTTGGTGTTGCTGCCAACTATCCCTATGCCAATATACACCATAAGACAATATATAACATGATTCAATGATGCAAGGAGTCCCTCCTTCTTCGTTAAACGGTAGTGCTGACATTGAATTCCTCTCTACTGGTGGCCTGTTTGTGCCCTCACGTAACCATTGTTCTCCGCACCTTCTAACAGCAAAGTCAGAAGAGCCTAGATGATGCCAAGTCATTGATATGATCAACCTGCTTTTCCCAGCCTAGAAATGCACCCACTCTCAAAGTCAGGAAACTGGGTTATATTTCTTAGGCCCCATGCACAAGTCCCACCACATAATAGCCTCCTTAGATGTCTATTGCACACAGGCATGGTGTGGTGAGCATGCAGTGTCTCACCGCACCGTGACCTAGCCGGAAACTGCCATGCAAAATAAAGGACACATCCGAGTGCTGCTGCCTATGGAGAGGGTAGGTTTGAGGAGCGCTCACATCTCCTCCCTCCTGCATCTGGCCGTATGCTACATGCAGGTACAGCTCTGGCAAGTATATGGTCGTGTGCATGGGGCCTTAAAGTGAGTTCTAAAGTCTACCAGTTAGTGATCCCTCACCAAGTGAACCTCCAACTAAAAGTAGGGTCTGAGAGCCTTTTTATAGGACAGCACGGAAAGCACATTTTGTCCTCTTGCTGCAAGCTCCAATGAGAAATCAGATTACACGTCTAATGATTTATATTTGCTGAGTTCTTCAGAAATTCAACATTTCAACATTATGGAATTAGATTCCCCCCGCTGGTTGTCCTGCGTCCATATCTACAAAGAGGCTCCAGCCTTTAAGTAAATACAGACGCAAACTCCACCAGTTCTGAACTGGGAGAGATTTTTGCTATAGTCTCTGACGGTTTTCTGGCAGAGACTATAGAAAATGTGGTGGACCTGGTGTTCACGCTGCCCCACAACCCCCTTCATTCACTACCCACGCTCTCCGACATGCCCCCACCAAGTGACATTGTCACGGGTGGTCCTGCGACCCATATCGCGGGTCGCAGGCTCACCCGTGCCCCCCGAGCCTCGCAGGCGCGGTGCCGGCGCCACTCACCTCCCCCCGCTCCGGAATCGCTGCCAGGTTCCGGCCGCGTGCGTCCCCGCCTCCTAGGACCAGTGCTAATTGGTGCACTGGCTGATCACTTCCCCTTTAAAAACCCTGCACCTTCCTCACACTCCTGCCGGATCTTTGTGCCTCACAGCCTTAGAGAAAGCTCTGTTGCTATTTGCCTGCGTCCCAGTGTCTCCTGCGTTCCAGTGTCTCCTGCGTGCCTGAATCCCTCCGTGTTCCTGTGTTGCCTGACTACCTCCGTGTTCCTGTGTACCAGTGTCCCTCCGTATTGCTGTCGTGAGTTCTGTGTTCCCGTACCCTTCTGCTTGGACCTCCTGTTGCTGACCCCGGTTTGGATTCTGACATTGCATCTCTGCCGCCTGCCCTGACCCTGTGCCTGGACTGTGACTTCGAGCTTGACTGCTGTTTCTGTACCTCAACCTTGGCCGCCACTGCAGACAAGTCACGCCTCAGGAACGACCTGGTGGTACCAGACGCCGCCAGCTGGTCCTAACCCGCTTATGCGGCGGGCTCTGGGTAAAAAAACGGTGTACACTTAGACTCCGGTCCCAGGTAGTGGCTTGAGTCATTCGTTGCAGTGGGTCCACGCGGATCCACATCCCGCAAGCCTGCTGCAGTAGATCTGGCCATGGGAAAAAAATTCCCGCACGAGTTCCGTCTTACGCAGCCAGAATCTTGCCACTATTGTCGATCCAACCAGTCTCGGCAGATTGCTGCTCAGTGAATCGACTGAAGCAAGTTACCGCCACGCTTCAGTCAACTGTTAGCTAACCAGCAAACAGCAACAGGTAACTGAGGTCTGCTCTTGTACCTGAACCCCTACTGCTTCCAGACTAGTCTGCCTTCTCTTGAACCTAGAAGCGGTTGTTCTATGCCTAGCAAGTACAGATGGCGATCCCAAAGATGTGCCGAGTGTTTTATTACCCAATGCTCCCTGGCACATAGAACTTATGCGGAAACCCAAGTTATCACGGAGCGATCTAAGGTGGAGCCTGTATAGTAAGCATCATACTCGGGTGTGAAGCCTTGGCCTGGAGTAATCCCCTTGGGATTAGGAACGGTACCAGGGTAAACGGCTTTCTCTTGCAGCCTTTTTGTCTGAATTCAGGCAGTAATTTGAAAGAAGACCGGCTCGGTCCTCCTCGCAGAGTCAGTTATTGAATTTACCGTCAGGGGTTGTGCTCCGTGGGAGAGTATGCGGTTCCAGTTCCGTACTTGAGCGTACGAACTGTTCTGGAAGACGCGGCCTTGTCTGCAGCTGTTAAGAAAGTTGTCCTCACAGGTTAGGAGCGCTTGGCGCTCGTTGACTTACCATCTTCTCTGAGTGGGCTCATCTCGCCTGGCCACCCGGAAGATGTGCGCTTCTGGAGACGTGACCGACGATGTACGTTTCGAGCAGAGTCCAGTACGAACACTACGCCATTCCGCTAGCTCGTCTTCAACAAGAACCATTCCAGTCTCCAGTGGTACCCACCTGCAGAGTGAGTCTATGTAGGTGGATTAGAGCCCATTGTCCCATCAGGAGCGTAACAGAAGACGTCAAGGAGAAACCTTTTGCCTTATTGGGTAGTCATGAGCAGTTTCCTTGCATCTGGTAATAATCCGACCCCAAACCGCCCGGGGGAAAACGCCAGCACTAGGGTTATGGGAGAAGGTCCCTAGGTGTGAACAGTGATTTTCTCCACGCATGTTGTTCCAGGTGCTGCTCAGCTTTGGTTCCGTCAAATCAAACCCAAGTATTGCCTTCTTGACTCGGCTCGCGGGAACTCATGGATGACGCATTGAGTTTTCAACAGTACCACCCCCACCAACAGTGTATTATTTGCAAACCGCTTGTCCTCTTATTTCTCTTCGGTCAGTGGACAAATTCTCCGGACCGCATAGGTTCCCGCATGGAGACGATAGTCATCAAGTTGGTGCTCGCATAATTAGACCATGGTTCCTTCCTGGTTCTTCTGCTGCCACGCTCAACCTCTCCCTCCTTCTAGGTCTTCCGGGTTGCAGTTTCATTCACAACAGTCCTTCCTTGATTGAGAACGGGGGCGATTCTAGCGTTGGTTGTCCTGACTACTGCCTTTCTTGTTGCTTGGATGCTCTTCACCCTTGCCTCTCATGCTAACTTCCAACTTTCCGTTAGTTGCCAAGTCTCTGAAGGAACGCTCCGGTTTGTCTAAACCCGAGACTTCAACTTCACGATGTTTTCTTTCCCGAAGGCAAGCAGAGGTTTCTGCCTTCCTCATCGCCCCTATGACTGTCCCATTGTTGCTGGGCGTGGTCTTCTCCTCCATCGATGGTCGGGTTTATTATTATTTCCGTTATTCCCGTGCCGGACTGAAGCCATGTCCGCTTACCTAAAGGAAAATTTTGCAAAGGGTTCATCCGCAAGTCCTTCTCCCTCCACCCGCTGGAGCTGGATTTTTTCTTTGTCTCCTAAAAAAAGGATGGTTCCCATCCTCGACCCTGCTAGACATCGCGGTTCTCAACAGGTTAACGGTGAAGAGAGACCGCTATCCTCTGCCATCACATCCACCGAACTCTTTGACCGTCTCGAGGTGCCAAATTGTTTTACTAAGCTGGATCTTCGAGGAGGCATATAACCTCATATCCGAATTCGGGAGGTGCGTTAGTTGAGACATACAGCTTTCAATACTGTGACGGGCATTTTCAGTATTTGTTGAATTGCCCTTTGGTCCTCTGCAAATGCTCCTGCTGTTCTTCCAGGAGTTTGTTAATGATATTTTAGAGACGCTGCCCTCTACCTCCTCGTGTTAGTGTGCTACTTGGATGACATTTTGGTGTATTCTTCAAGACCTTTCCTCTCACCACACCACGTCCGGGCAGGTTCTCAAACGCTTAAGGACTAATCATTTAAAACGCCAAACTCGAGATGTGTCATTTACCACCAGAGCAGTCCTAGCGTTTCCGTTTTTGGGATACGTCATTTCTGGCCATGGACTCCAGATGATCCTTCTAAATTTGGCAGACGTACCTTCAGTGGCCCTCGCCCAGTGGGCTGCGTGCTGTTATCCAAAAGATTTTCTGGGCTTCGCCAATTACTATAGTCAGTTGTATGCCCACACATTCTCTTCACTTGTGGCTCCTATTGTGGCATTGACTAAGGAAGAATGCATCCTAGACAATGGTCTCGCAGCTGCTGAGGCAGCCTTTACTCTAGTTAAATAATCTGCCCTTGGCCTCTGCGCCAGTACTTAGAAGACCAGATACGGAGAACCTTATCAGTTGGAGTTGAGTGCTTCAATTCATTCTCGGTGCTGGGTGCAGTCTTACCCAGAAGGGGCCCAAGCCTTCTAACCTTCACCTGCGGTTCTTCTCTTCGAAGACATTCTCTCCCTGCCGAGAAGATTATTCCATTGGAGATCGGAACTGTTTTGGGCCATAAATTAGGAGGTTTGGGAGTGTGGCGCTATCTCCTTAGGGGGCTGTCAACCCGGTTCATATATATATTAAACCGACCACAAGAACCCTCCTGTACCTCCACAGTACCCGCCAGTGACTGACTCTCGTCAGCCCGTTGGTCTCGTTTCTCTCCCTATTTGAATTTCTTATCCATTTCCCCCCGTCCGAGCGAGACAGAACGTTAAGCAATGCTCTCTCCCGTCTTCGATGTGTGGAGAAGACCCTGTGCCCTTCATATTTGGCCTCAACGTCTAGTCCTGACAAAGCTGTTCCTCAGCTTGGACCTTAGCAGCTTCCACCAGGCCAAGACCGTACGTCAGACCTGCCGCTTCGTAGAGGATCCGGACATGGGACATTGCTCTCGTTGGTGGACACCGCTGGAGTGCAGCGTTCCATAGCCTTGTGATCCCGTTATTATTGGTGGCCAGACCTGGCCACAAAGATTTGCGGGATTTTTGGGCTTCCTCCTTGCTCTCCCTGTCCCGAAACAAGTCATCACGCCTCATAAACCTACCTGCCGGTCTCCTGTATCCGTTACCGATACCCACCGCCGTGGTACTCATGTGCTTGACTTCGTCCACTGACCTGGCCCTCAAATCCTCGGGGAATACTGTCATCTGGGTGGTACCCGACCGTCTGTCTCGAAAATGGTCCCATTTTGGTCTCCTTGCCAGGTTTGCCATCTGCTGCCGCGTCTGCCCGCCTGTTTCTTCCTCCCACCCTCTTTCGGGGCTTGCTGGACTCCCATTGCACATTGTTTCGGACCGTGGGTGTCCAGTTTTGTCTCCCGCTTCTGGCGATCCCTGTGTAACCATCTTCAGGTGAAATTTGGACTTCTCGTCAGATATCATCCTCATCGAATGGCAGGTAAGAAAATCAATCAACCCTTGGCGTGCTACTTCGGCCTTCGTACTTGCCTTCGGCCCGCCAAGATGACTGTGTCTTCCTGTTGCCATGTGCGGAGTTTCTC
Organism: Engystomops pustulosus; assembly: GCA_019512145.1. NCBI lineage: Eukaryota > Metazoa > Chordata > Amphibia > Anura > Leptodactylidae > Engystomops > Engystomops pustulosus. The sequence goes on from CM033645.1 coordinate 7,722,098, forward strand.
ATACAACCCCTGGACGCTGAAGCTTCTGGTGAAACCTTCTACTCCCTTCTTCATTGTTTATGGACACATCCACTCCAACGTCCTCACTCTCTCCCTCTGCATGTGTCCACTGGAGGTTTCCATGCTGTTGACGGAGTTGGTACTGAGACCTTAAGACATTGTGGGAACAAACTCACGCCTTTCACATTGAAGCAGGCTTCCCCGCCCGTACCACAACGCTCCACAGCGGATAAGAGAAAGCAGCCAGTCTCCTGTTTTTTCCCTCGGGAGCAAGGTTCTGGTTGTCAGTAAATAATCGGTTAAGCTGTCCTGGATACAAGCTTGGTCCACCTCTTCATTGGGTCCCTTTTCGAGGTTGTATCATCCCGCATCAACCGGTTGATCTTACAAGCTGGCGCTTCCTTCCACCATGCGCATCCCGACCCCTTCCATGTCTCTCTACTCAACCTGTTATTCTGAACCAACCGCTTCTTCCCAGCAATACCTCCTCCTGTCTCCGTGTGGCTGACTCCTCAGATATTATGTGGTAAAGGAGATCCGCTCGACATGAACCGTAAAGGGTAACGGTTCTTCTTGGTTGACTGGAAGGGTTCGGGCCTGAGGAGAGATAGCTTGGGACGCTGAAGACAACTCCTGGACCATGATTTACTACAAGATTTTTACAACCCAAGAGAGGGGAGGCCGAAGGGGCGGTACTGTCACGGTGGTCCTGCACCATATCGCGGGTCGCAGGCTCACCCGTGCCCCCCGAGCCTCGCAGGCGCTTGTGCCGGCGCCACTCACCTCCCCACGCTCCGAATCGCTGGCCAGGTTCCGGGCCCGCTGCCGCTCCCCGCCTCCTTCCTCAGCCGCCTCTTTAAATTTACACCATCCACGCTAATTGGTGCACTGGCTGATCACTTCCTTCCCTTTAAAAACCTGCACCTTCCTACACCTGCGGATCTTTGTGCCTCACAGCCTTAGAGAAAGCTCTGTGCTATTTGCCTGCGTCCAGTGTCTCCTGCCGTTCCAGTGTCTCCTGCGTGCCTGAATTCCCTCCGTGTTCCTGTGTTGCCTGACTACCTCCGTGTTCCTGTGTACCAGTGTCCCTCCGTATTGCTGTCGTGAGTTCTGTGTTCCCGTACCCTTCTTGCTTGGACCTCCTTTGCTGACCCCGTTTGGATTCTGACATTGCATCTCTGCCGCCTGCCCTGACCTTGTGCTGGACTGTGACCTCGAGCTTGACTGCTGTTTCTGTACCTCAACCTTGGCCGCCGCCACTGCAGACAAGTCACGCCTGAGGAACGACCTGGTGGTACCACGCCGCAGCTGTCTAACCCCGCTTTGCGGCGGGCTCTGGTGAAACCGGTACCACTTAGACTCCGGTCCAGGTAGTGGCTTGGATCCGTCTCGCTGGTCCAGCGAATCCACACTCCGCAACCTGACAGACATGAAGTCAGGAAAAGCACAATGCGGGGCGTGTATGTTTCCATTTGTATTATCCATCCATTCCATTATTGGTTCTAAATCTTTTTTATCTCAATCTATTGCAGTTTATCAGTAATAATTTTCTGTTGTCTTTCAGACGGGCTGTCATTCTCAATTTCCAACGAGTAAAGAAACCTGGCATCTCCGCCATTGATGGAAGTCTCAGCTCTCAGCTGAAACGTCACCGATGGTCATCATTGTCCATTTCTGACCCAGTTCCACCTCCGAGTGATCCTGCCTGGAGTCAGGTAACTAACATTATAATGATGATAATATGTAGCAGGATGCTCACTCGTATGCATGGTTGAACTTGATGGACAAATGTCTTATTTCAACTGCACTAAATGTAAGCTTTAAACTGTATTGGCATCCTCCATGTCTATATTATGGTGTTTTCAAGGTGGCGGCTGCATCTGAGAACAAGACCTCATCCTCTACTGGCAGCTATCTGGCCACAGTATCTACTCTGAAAGTCATCCAAGAACCTGTGGCCGGACTTCCTGGAGAAAGACTTTACCAGCAGCCATGTGTGATGGCTCAAGACTCCAACGTAAGTACCGTGCACGTAACATACATTGACCTGAAACACACACAGGAGAGACCTTGCTAAGGTTCTACATCCTGGCAGAAAAAAAATCCCCACCACGGACGATGACATAAGCCCACACCGGGGATCCGAGTGAAAGCAGGTTGGACTTGCTGCAGCCTGGTACCACCAGGTCGCTACATAGGCACGACTTTGTCCACAGTAGTGGCCAAGGCAAGGTACAGAGTCGTGAGGCAGAATCGTGGTCGTCAACAGGCAGGAGGTCAAGACAGGCAGCACAGGATCAAGTTCAGGCACGGAACCGGGGCATTGAGGAAATCTCAATACTTGCAAGAGGCATACAGGAATAAGCTTTCTTAATGGCATGAGGCACAAAGATCAGGCAGGGGACACAGGAAGGGGCTGTGAATTTAACAGGAAAGAGGGCCGGCCGGTGCCAATTATCGGCGCACTGACCCTTTAAATCTCAGAACGCCGGAGCTTGCGCATCCTAGAAGGCTGAGGCGCAAGGCGCAGCGAGGAGACTGCCAGTGTAATGTGGTCAGGTAAGCAGAGCTGCTGCAGGCAAGAGGGGGTACGGGGAGGCACACGGGTGCGCCTGCGACCTAGGAAATGGGTTGCAGGAGTACCCATGACAGTTATTGCCAGCTATACATATAAACATGTACATAACTACACAAAAATAAAGTTCCATTCTGTGGAATTGACTGGGATCTGTGTACAATAACAATAGAAAATGGTAAAGTGGATATTAAAATATAACTTTTAATGTAATCAATTAAATTCATATTATATACATAAAAATAAAACCCCATATACCACAGATCAATGGACACAAGAGACTATATAAACAGCACATTAACCATTAGTGAAATATCAGTTGCAGTTTAAAAGTAGAAAATCAAAAAACTGATCAGATCTTACCAAGGCAAGCCAATGGTTTCAGTGTAAACCACAATGGGGGGTCATTTACTAAGGGCCCGATTCGCGTTTTCCCGATTTGTTCCCCAGTTTCCAATTTGCGTCGATTTCCCTGTATTGCCCCAGATTTGGCGCACGCATCGGATTTGGCGCATCGGCGCTGGCATACACGACAACGGAAAGTCGGGGTGTTGCCGAACTAAAACCCGACGGATTTTGAAAAACCCGCATTAAAAAACAATGTGTCGCGGAGCTTGCACTTACCTTCACTAGGTATAGGCTGGTGAACTTGGGTGCGTTGCGATGCTCTTCAGCGCAGCATGTGCCACCTGTGGACGTCGGAGGAACTGCCTTATGAATCCCCCGGCCACCCGAATCCACTCAGAAATGGCCGCTGGATCGCGAATGGACCGGGTAAGTAATCTGCCCAATGTGGGATTCTCACTATACAAATTGTCTGGTCCTAAAGCCCGATAAATATCAATACATAAGAAATATCAGTGAGGGCATAACAGAGCTACTCCACTGCCCCACAACTGATAAACCTATCCTGTATATACCATGAGTAGAGTTGAGAGGAACCGATGTTCACATTCAGGTTTGGGATCAGTCAATCGGGCAAGTTGATGGCTCCAGCAACGAGCCATGACTATAATTAGCTAGGGGGAAACTCCTGGCCAATCACAGCCAAGGCTAGCTGCCAGGTGCATCAATTTGTCTGATTGGCTTTTTGGTCGCCAGACCAGCAATATGTAGAATATACACAGCAGTAACCAGTACTCACTAAATGATTGGTCAATCAAAGGGAACCAGTCTTTTGACCGGCTAAATAGTAGTCAACTTACAAAAGAAATGCCCTCAAGAATATATAAAACTTAGCTTTAATTAAATCAGTTTAAAATTTGGTCTCAGCATATACATAAACAAACAACAAACACAGTTGTATGTATGTTGAACCTAGTCAGGGACAATCAACATAAACCAGGACAATTTATCCTGGACAAATGCACAGTGTATGAGGGCATACAATTGCTTCACAGGCATTAATGCGGCCAGATATGGGGAAGAATATAATGTTTAGTTAAAAGAAAGGTTTGGTCTCACCAGTCTTCATCCCAGGGAAAGAGGTACAGCAATAAATTGGTTATGCTCTTACCTGTCTTCATCCAGGGGTAGGGAGTAGGGAAATCTACTGTGGCGTATTCCTAGTTCACCCTACTATATCTTAACCCTAACCCCATGGATTAGCTCCCGGCCCTTACAAGGGCGGTCCCCAGTCTGCCCCTAAGTGCGGCTATTATGCCCTCAAACTAGAGGATGCATGAAAAAATCACTTCCCCACGAGTTTCGTGTACCGGTAAGAGTACACTCCTCAGGGGAATAGTGTGCAAGATTTGGTTGAGGAAATAAGCTTGAGTCTGGAATGGACATCGGTCCATAAAAATTACGGAAGGCGAGCAGTGGCTCGTCTTCCCCAAACAAGCATGGACCCAAACGCTAGGTCAGGGACGGCATCGGTTACTGCGCACGCGCCAGAAATGGGCTGAGATAGGCCTGCCCACACCACGCCTCCGGCACATGACTGTGAAGCGGTACGTCATGGTTGTGGGCGGAGTCCAGGATCGGAGGTTGCTGAGTAGTGATCCAGCCTTCCCCGCCTTGATCTCGACATCACCGCACCTACACCCTCCCATCGATCATGACGGGTAAGTATCAATTTCACTTGTGAGGGGGAGTGTCTGCCTCGTATCGTGCGGGGACTCAGATAAGGAGTTCTCACCCGCATGACTGATGAGATAGCCTGAATCTAAGGGGCCATAATGACCTCTCATTGTAGAGAGCCACATCGATCCCCCCATTGCAGGCTCCTCTTAGAGGCTTAATACAAAGGTCAATTTTAGTTCTGGTTTATTAAAAATAGTTCCGTACGTCAAGAACCGAACTATGGCTGTAAGTCTTGAAAACAATTTTTTGGACACATTAAACTCGTAGACGAGAAAGCGAAAGTAGTGGCTATGAACGTATTAAGCAGCCCCGTTATGTAAAAGGGTACATGGGAAGGAGGAAACAAGGTATTAGATGACGACCATATATAGGCTAAACACCTGACCCAACATCAAATTCCACCTCAAGAGGTGGATTAAGATTTACAGAACGGTAGGGTGGAGAGAAACGTGTGCTTGTGAAGGCAGACTACAGGAAACTCGCCCAGTTAAGGGTTTCATTCAAACCTTAGGGAGCAACCGTGTCGAGGAGGAAAATACATCTTGTCTCCCTTCGCAAGATGGTTCCCCTGAGGAGTGTACTCTTACCGGTACACGAAACGCGTGGGGAAGTGATTTTTTCATGCATCCTCTAGTTTGAGGGCATAATAGCCGCACTTAGGGGCAGACTGGGGACCGCCCTTGTAAGGGCCGGGAGCTAATCCATGGGGTTAGGGTTAAGATATAGTAGGGTGAACTAGGAATACGCCACAGTAGATTTCCCTACTCCCTACCCCTGGATGAAGACAGGTAAGAGCATAACCAATT
>CM033645.1:7727613-7737739 GCA_019512145.1 Engystomops pustulosus
CGTGGGGAAGTGATTTTTTCATGCATCCTCTAGTTTGAGGGCATAATAGCCGCACTTAGGGGCAGACTGGGGACCGCCCTTGTAAGGGCCGGGAGCTAATCCATGGGGTTAGGGTTAAGATATAGTAGGGTGAACTAGGAATACGCCACAGTAGATTTCCCTACTCCCTACCCCTGGATGAAGACAGGTAAGAGCATAACCAATTTATTGCTGTACCTCTTTCCCTGGGATGAAGACTGGTGAGACCAAACCTTTCTTTTAACTAAAAATTGTATTCTTCCCCCATATCTGCCGCATTATATGCCTGAAGCAATTGTATGCCCTCATACACTGTGCATTTGTCCAGGATAAATTGTCCTGGTTTATGTTGATTGTCCCTGACTAGGTTCAACATACATTACAACTGTGTTTGTTTGTTTGTTTATGTATATGCTGAGACCAATTTTTAACTTGATTTAATTAAATGCTAAGTTATATATATTTCTTGAGGGCATTTGCTTTTGTAAGCAGACCAGCAATATGCAATAATCCAGAACCCGAACGGTAACATCGGGTCCACTCATCTCTACCCATGAGGTTAAGTAGGTAGAGATCTACGCATAATTGTTGTGTAACGCCACAAGGTCCCCAATAAGTGTTTTGCAACAGATGCTTCTTCACGGGTAGAGACATGATGAAAATGGACTTTGTGAACGTCAGTAATTGAGGTTTGCATTGCTTTTTTATGTTTTTGTATTTTAATTTACTAGGGGAACTGTGTCTCTGTAAGTACAAGTTCTCTGACACTGACGGCCACCCTGAAATACCCCAATAACACCATCGTCAGCAATGGACTGGATGGAAACGTGACCATCGCATTCGTCAGCTGTTGGGCAAACTTCACCGACCTTGGTCTGAAGCTGCCAGGTAGAGGCTGTACCCTGATATATTATATATGAGAATGTGCTGATATATATTATATATGAGAATGTGCTGCTATATATTATATATGAGAATGTGCTGCTATATATTATATATGAGAATGTGCTGCTATATATTATCTATGAGAATGTGCTGCTATATATTATATATGAGAATGTGCTGCTATATATTATATATGAGAATGTGCTGCTATATATTATATATGAGAATGTGCTGCTATATATTATATATGAGAATGTGCTGCTATATATTATGTACAGGAAATTCCCATTATTCCATCAATCAGTGGATGGGAAACCCTGTGTACCATGTCTTTAGCTACAGGATTATTCTTGTTCTCTCATTTGCCTAAAAGCTTTTTGCTTTGTTTGGTTGGTGACTTGTACCCTCTATTTTACTTTTGAGGGTAATAGTTGAAGGAAAAAGGTGAAATTTTAATTTTATGGAAATCTTTATTTCAGGAAAAGGATACAAGCTGGAATTTGTGCTGAATAGGGTCTCTGTGCAGACCCGATCTTTTGATGCCAGAACTGTAACAGCTACAACAAGCACCAGTACCAGCACCAGTACCAGCACCAGTACCAGTACCAGTACCTCATCATCAGGCGCTGCTCTCGCCATATACGGTCCATTCCAGGCGTTGCTGACTTTGGCCATCACCTTGATTACTGTGAATCTATTGATGGACGGATTGTAAGGAGTGAAACACAGGTGAGATATAGACTATGTAAAATTCGGACTCAAACTGGGTTTTTTGGGCAGAGTGGCATATTTTTTCTTCTGATGACCATCAGAAACACATTGGTGTATGTGTGGCTCCAGAGTCTTCCTGCAACAGTTAAGGGTCAGCTCACATTTACGTAGAGGATTTCCATTTTACTCTTTCTTTTAGACACGTAACAAAAACTAAAAACAGAAGGTGAATGGACAGTCTTCCATATGCCTTCTACCATTGCATGGAATATTACTGTATATACTCGAGTATAAGCCGACCCGTGTATAAACAAAGGCACCTAATTTTACCACAAAAATTAGGGAAATGTATTGACTTGAGTATAAGCCTAGGGTGGTAAATACAGCCGCTACTCTTTAGTCTTAAATCATTAATTTACTCCATCAGTTTCCACTTATCAATGAAATGTCCATCAGTCTTTCCTCATCAATGAAATGTTCAGTAGTCTCCCCTCATTAATAAAATGTCCACAGCAGCCCCTTCAATTAATAAAATGTCCAGCAGAGCCCCCTCATTAAAGGGGTTATCTGGGTTTTAAAAATTACTTATGGCCGGGCTGGGGAGGGCTAGTTAAACATAATAAACATGTACTTACCTCGTCCTCGTCCGCTGATGTCCCGCGGTCCGGTCGATCCATGCCAATGTTTGTTTACAGGGGCACGGAAGCCGCGCACAGGGAGCTTCCGGTCCGCGATGTGGCCGGCTCCTCCTATCCGTCCCTATCTCTCAGCGTTGTAAGCGCTCGGAGATGGTGTTGGATGGGAGCTTCCGGCGGCACTTGTAATGAAACCGGCGCACAGAGAAGACCGGCCGCGGTGTGGGACATCGGCAGCACCGGACGAGGTAAGTACATGTTTATTGTGTTTAACTAGCCCTCCCCAGCCCGGCCATAAGAAATTTTTTAAACCCGGATAACCCCTTTAATAAAATGTCTATGGCAGAGTACCCCATTAATAAGATGTCATAATGTGTGTGCAAGCAGGGAAGAGGACGCCGGAGATGAGCGCCGGAAGGTAAGTACTACATTTATTTTTTTTATATCCTTGAGTAGTCAGCAGTCTGAAAAAACTGAGTTTTCTGTATATCTTTGTCTGAATGACTACACTGTAATCCAGAGCAAACAAAGAGATGTCCTGACATATAATGAAACAGATCATCATCAGGTCACCTCCTATACAGGGCGCAGCATCCACAGAGCAAGAGGTTTAACACTGATCTTTATGTTTCCGCAGATATGAAAATTTCCAGAAGATCGGATGTTATGGTCAATTTCCATGCTCTATAATTTAATCAATGTCTCTATATTTATCTCATTAAGTCAAAAATAATATATATCAGTCGACTTTTTAGAAGTTTTTGTAGGACATTCTATAAAAGTATTAATATTTTGCACCTTTACAATTTATTAGTAGGAATCACCTTGTTATTTGTAGAGAAGTGAATAAAATACGTATTGGGTATTTGGCGTGTAGATCCCACGCAATATTCTAATGTATCTTGTATAACGTATGACTATACAAAGCGCTAGACACATGGACATACATGGGAGAATTCTCACATAGCTGATTTATATATACAACTGACTGATTTATATTAACTTCCCTTTACGTAGGGGCAGGAACTGGTCTGTATTGTCTGCGGTATTGGGTAAATCTTCGAGGAGCTGTATAGGCTCCGCTGCTTCAGCAACACAAATCTGTGAAGCAAGAACCCAGAATCCAAGGCTGAACCTATATTTATAGAGTTTAAAATTCTTTAGAATTTGAGCTATTTTATGTATGTACACACATCCTTCATGTATCACAGCTGTCTGTGAGAAGTTAGTGTCCTACATAGAGGACTACAACCACCATCAGACTACAGTGACCACAGTAATGCTGATCTGTGATTGGTCACCTACAATGGAGACAAACACAGACAAGAAAGTCAAGATTTGAATCTGGTTTATTGTTCTGTGAAGATGAGTTATAGAAGATACAAGATCAGTGTTGGACTGGGTTTCCTTAGGCCCACCAGAGAGAATCAATTTGGGAGGCCTACTCTTCATTATCCCCCAGAAAATATTCTCTAGCAACCTTCACTCGTCACTCGTCCAGTTATTTTATGGTGATCCTGCTGTCTCCCCATTGATGTTTCTAGAATCCTCTATCAGGCTGTTCAATAAAATAAATATACAATAAATATTTCAATGTGATTTTTTGCAAAGTACAGGTTATTAATAAATGAAAGTGGGGGACACTGATCTAAACCTGTTTCTAGAACCTGATTATAAGGGCTTAATATAATAAAGTACAATTTTGCCTATGAAACTTTGTTACTTTATAACTAAAAGCCCATAAATAGCTGCTCCATTTACACTCATCTTCTATAGTCCCATAGTGAATGAAGGGAGCAGCTACACACATGCACCACCAGACGAATTGTCTATTCAGTGGTACTAGGGAGCCTTGTTGTTGGGACTGATCGCAGTCCTAGAAGAAAAACTGCCAGTATATAGCATGTTCTCTTCTATCCTGTACATACTGTATAAATCAGGACTACGAGAAGTGGGAACCGAAGCGATCACATATTTATCATATTCACCACAATTCAGATTGCACCAGTTTCCATATATCTGGGCCATAGACATCGCAACGACAGCCGGAGCATCCAGGAGCCACTTGGCAATGTCAGAGACACCCTCCGATATCCCTCTGCTGGATGACGCAGTAGATATTGGGGCAGATTTACTTACCCGGTCCATTCGCGATCCAGCGACGCTTTCTCTGTGGTGGATTCGGGTCTTCCGGGGTTTCAGTAAGGTAGTGCGCCCGATGTCCACCAGGTGTCGCTGCTGTGCTGAAGTCCGCCGAGGTCCGCCGGAGTTCACGATCCATTGCTGGGTGCAGGTAAGCGCGTATCCAGCGACACTTTTTTTTAAAATGCAGCGGTTTCTCCGAATCCGTCGGGTTTTCGTTCGGCCACGTCCACTGATTTCCGTCCTAACTTCCTGGTGTAAATTATAGCACAATTCATTCGCCAAAAACACAAACCCTGCGCCACAATTGATAAATGCCCCCCCAATTAGTGGGGTAGAGGCTACCCCAACACAGATGAGGTTGGTCTGGGGACCTCCGCCTGGCTATAGGATATGTTTGAGCTCTACACTGATATGAAATAGATGCAATCTAATATATGAAGCTGATTGTCTATGTCCTCTGAAGGAATCTGCACCGTTGCATTTACAATTACAAAATTTCACGCAGACGCCTCCTGTGACTCGGGGAATTTCATAGACTAGGTTTTGAGTTAAATTTTTTAACCCCACATTTTCAAAATACACTTAAATTACTTAATGCCAAACTATAGAAGCTCTGAACTATGATTGGTCAACATAGGACGTTTTCAGTACAAGACAGCTTATGTGTGAGTTAATATGATTTCAATTGTGTCCTGTAGCCAACGTCAACGTAGAGGCATAATATCATCTCTTTATACTCAGTCACAACCAGAGCTGCAGTCTTATCCTTGCCATACACTTATCCAACATTGTTGTAGAGGCGTTAGATCATCACTGATACTCCAGTCACATCCAGAGCTGCAATCATTTATAAATTTTTACATCATTTTTGATACTCCAGTTACATTCAAAGCTTCAATCATGTATCTACCATTATATTACCTGCAATGACTGCAGCTTTGGATGTGACTGGAGTAATTATTTGATATTATATCATCTCCGAAACTGCAGTCACATTCAGTGTTGCAATAATCTAACTATTATTATGTGATTTATTATGCTCCAGTCACATCCAAAGCTGCAATCATCTATCTACCATTATATAATCTCTAATGACGGCAGTTCTGGATGTGGCTGGAGTAATTATTTGATGTTATATCATCTTAGATACTCTAGTTACATCTATTGTTATATAATTTCTCTATTTCATTCACATCCAGGATTGCATCTGTCATTAGATCGTCTCTGATACTCCAGTCACATCCTGAACTGCAACCATCTATCTGTTATTATATCATCTCAGATGGCTGCAGATCTGGATGTGACCGGAGTATCAATCTGCAGTTACTGTATATCATCTATGATACCCAAGTTGCATCCAGAGCTGCAGTCTCATATCTACAAGTACTTCTTAAATTCTCTCTGGGTTAAGAAGTGACTATTTAGATGAAGAGAGGGAGCTATTGGCACCTATGGATGTCACACACAGATATGGCACCCCCTGCAGGAGGATGTTTATAGTAACACCCCTCCAGTAACACCCCTCCAGACAGGTGACACATTCCTGGAATAACTCTAGGGGAGGGGCTGACGTGTGGACACATGGTGGAATACACCCATTGGATGACTATCTTCTAATGACCCCAATCGTTTTAGCGCCCCCACCAGGACAAGCAGCCCAGATACAGGACCAGGGGAAGTTAATGTGAACACAGCTGGTTACAGGAGCAAAGCACATTTCTGTCATTGGTTTGTGATTTTTATTTGCAAAATATTTTTGTTAACCCATTGGAGCACATTTACTAAGGGCTTTGTGCCAGTTTTGTGATAGACTTTGCACATTCTTTTAGGTTTATACTGCTTGCACAAGTATTTAAGAAGTGTCTGCACCACAATTGTGACGCAAGCAACCATTTTGTGGTGCATCTGCACTCGGCATCATGCAACGCAAATTAGGGGGCGTTCTGGCACTCAGTCGGACCATGTTCCACATTTATCATCCAGTGTCCAAGAGAATTGTGTTGCATGCCCTATGTTAAAGGTGCACCAAAAAGAAGTTGGTGCACTAAGTCAGGGCAGTGCGGGGGACGCCAGATTCTGCCCCCTGCAGACTACACAAGAAAACTGCACATAGTACAGACTATACATAAACAGGAGCTCACTGCAAGGTATGCTGAGTTAAACCAACCAATGCAACATTTAATATAAACATTAGCTATTAATCCGATAGTTCACAGGGATAAGTTATTACATATGTAATATCACATTATAGGATTAGGTGACAAAGGATAGCAATCAGGGGCAGCCCAATGTTACAGAAGGAGATTCCTAAAGGCTAGAATTGGGAAGCTGGCCACACTTCCTTCAAACAACCGGGAGGATTACTAGAGTAAGCGTTTTAGTAATGACCCATCCAGAGGGCCATTACATGTTGTGGCACATTATTTACCTTTCTTAAATGGGACACAGCATATATATATATATAGGGCTCAGTATTTATCTATCTCTCTCGAAAGGGCAGAGTATATATATCTCTATCTCTCTGGAAGTGGCACAGCATTGTTAGTGATATATTCCTCTACTGCAGCCATCTTGACCAAGAGAACCAAACAGAAGCCATTTTAGGTCTGGCCTGGGGGGAGGTGTATGTTGCCCACTGAGAAGTTATAGGGTTAAATGTCTTAATTCAGCCATTTTTCTTATTTAAACTGTTGTTTGCCTTCCACATTGTCCTTGGCATTTTACTGTCCTTCGGCCTGTATGGTTTTTTAATTTGTTCTGGTTCCACTTTATGTACATTCCGTGGCTCAGATAATATAAACAATACCATTTATCTGGGGAGAAGGGCCCTGAGAACACAGGACACAATTTATTAACCTTTTCGGGGAATGTCCTGGTAATTTCATTATGGCCAATAGCATTGCAATAGTCTATCTCCCCGTCACGACCCTTTTTCCTGATGATTTTGTGTTTTATATATGCAGCTGGGACTAATAAATGGGGAGAAGATTTTTACATGCACTAAGAGACTGACGTGTGTCTTGGTTTGTGTTCAAGTCCCGGTACCAGGGCAGCCATGAAAAAGTTAATTTAAAAGTCACCTGTACAACCGAAGTAAGGGCTGTTAAGCCATAGATAAAAATCTCTAACAGTATATATCTCTATCTCTCTGGAGGGGGCACAGTATATATCTATATCTCTCTGGAAGTGGTACAGTATATATCTCTATATCTCTGGAGGGGGCACAGTATATATCTATACCTCTCTGGAGGGGGCACAGTATATACATCTATCTCTCTGGAGGGGGCACAGTATATATCTATATCTCTCTGGAAGTGGCACAGTATATATCTCTATCTCTCTGGAGGGGGCACAGTATATATCTCTATCTCTCTGGAAGTGGCACAGTATATATCTCTATCTCTATGGGAGGGGCACAGTATATACCTCTATCTCTCTGGAGGGGGCACAGTATATATCTATATCTCTCTGGGAGGGGCACAGTATATATCTATATCTCTCTGGAAGGGGCACAGTATATATCTATATCTCTCTGGAAGGGGGGACATTATATATCTGTATCTCTCTGGAGAGGGCACAGTATATATCTATATCTCTCTGGAAGTGGCACAGTATATATCTCTATCTCTCTGGGAGGGGCACAGTATATATCTATATCTCTCTGGCGGAGGCACAGTATATATCTCTATCTCTCTGGAAGTGGCACAGTATATATCTATATCTCTCTGGAGGGGGCACAGTATGTATCTCTATCTCTCTTGAGGGGGCAAAGTATATATCTCTATCTCTCTGGAAGTGGCACAGTATATATCTCTATCTCTCTGTAGGGGGCACAGTATATATCTCTCTGTAGGGGGCACAGTATATATCTATATCTCTCTGGAGGGGGCACAGTATATATCTATATCTCTCTGGAAGTGGCACAGTATATATCTCTATCTCTCTGTAGGGGGCACAGTATATATCTCTATCTCTCTGTAGGGGGCACAGTATATATCTCTCTGTAGGGGGCACAGTATATATCTATATCTCTCTGGAGGGTTTTTGGTTTTTCATTGTGTTGGTGCACTTGGTATTTCATAACGTTGTAGAGTAAAGGATATTCGGAGATCTCCAGTATCGACAATGACCTCCCTGCCCCTAGTTACACCATGAATCTCTATGGCTCCAAAAATCAACAATAACCTACTATTTCTTTTAATCTATGGTTAGAATTTGTTTCTATTCTTTGTATTGTTCTGATCATGCACAATGTATTAGTTCTACTTATTTATAACAAATTGTAAACTCTTAATAAACATTTTGGAACCTAAAAACCGGCTTTTCTTGTTGTACATGTTACGTTTTATCTTTCTGTCTGAACTGAAGAGAATTTTACATGTTGTTGATACATTTATTTTACTATAACCAGTCCTACTACAGATTAGGTTTGTTTATGGAGAAATTCTCTGGTAAAGGTCAGTGTTTGTCTTTTGGATACAATGAAAACTTCACACCTGAAGATGTACGGGGGGTCTGACATCCGGAACCCCCAATGAATAATCAGTCTTTGAAGGCTGCGCTCACATGTACATGATATTTACATGAAGTTTATATAAACATTTTGTCAACGCAATGTTAATACATTGTTAACACTATTTTACGAAAATTTTACTATTTTCCCTCTCTATAGTGGAACATAGCGCATGGCGCCGTAATCCGGGAAAAGAAAGGACATGTCTGTACCGCTCCCATACAGCGCCGTGCGTCCATTGCCGTCTATGGGGGACGTATATATGCTGTGTATATGTAGGCCCTATATACGTCACCCATATGGCAGTGTGAATGCAGCCTAAGGCTACATTCCCACTACACTATGGGGGACGTATATACGGCCGACGTATATGCGGCCGATATATGTCCCCCATACATTTCTATGGGCTCACAGCGCCCTACGGGGGCGGTACGGTGCAGCACACGTGCGGCACCGTACCACTCCGTAGCCCGGGAAAATATAGGACATGTCCTATCTTTTCCCGTATTACGGCGTCGCGGCCATATATCGCTATGGAGAGGGGCGGGGGTGAGCTGCGCTCACCTCCTCCTCCTCTCCCCGTGATGCCGTGTGCCCGCCGTACTACGGAGCGGCGGGCTCACGGCAGTGTGAATGCAGCCTAAGTTTGTGAAGTCACATCCATCAGTCACATAGAATCTGCATAATGTTTGGTACCCGAAGGTGAGCGATTTTTTTTTTAGGAATCTTGGATAATCATTCAAATGGTCCATGCAGGCACAGCATCAGTATGACCAACTAGGTTCGGTGAAGCCTCTCTTGCCCAGTTTCATCGGAGGAGTGGGGAACAGACAACCAAGGCTAAAGTGGGAGGCAGGCAAGGCTTAGAGTAGGCAAGAGAAGGTTTGCTGAACCTGATAGACGGCAAAATACTCCATGGAATCTAAAGAGAAATCTTAGATTTCAAGCCACAGATTTTCTCAAGAAGGACATAATGACAGAAGAATAGAGGATGATGGGACTCTCAGCGATCAGGAGAATGGACCCCTCCCCCATGATCACGACGACGAGGGTCTAGTTCTCCAGAGAGCATCAGGACGAGCATGCACGGCAATGTCACTGCATTCAGTACTATGGGATCGTCCCAAATTACTAAGCACATCTCCCGGCTTTCTATGCGAGTGCTGGAGATATCTGAGCAATTTCTGACACCCCATATTATTGAATAGAGCAAAAGGAC
>CM033645.1:7741442-7764586 GCA_019512145.1 Engystomops pustulosus
TTACCAATATCCAGAGGTCCGTTTATAACTAGGGGTCGTCTGTAAGTTGAGTGTTCTTAAGTAGGGGGCCGCCTGTATAGTTCCTATAGTCCTGAGCTTTCATTCAGGATCCTGGACGATGCATTTTACCTGAACTGATACATCGTAGCAAAGTGTAACAGCAGGAGGTTTGTTCTGATATACAATTGTTTCAACCAAAGACATCTAGTATATCTGCATTAGGTCCATACACTTTTTTTAATCCTCAACAGAGATCTTCTGTCCACTAGATAGGGAATAACTTATCAGTGGGGGTCCCACAACTAGGACTGGAACTGGTCACCAGCAAACTAATGGAGAGGCTACAGTACTTGGCTATCCCATGCACAGGCTAAACCAGCCCTTCCATATTCAGGGGATACAGGGAGACCCCATTCACAAGACCAGCAGGGAAACCCCCAATAATTACCCCTTTAACACCATTGGACTGAGAAGTGGTCCTATATATATTACATATACTCTTCCTCCAGGATGTTCTCCTACCTTCCTTCCCAATGCTAGGACAGAGCGTTATGGATGTGCATATCCCCACTCTGAAATGACAATTTCAATGGAAAGAGTCATATACATTTGTGGCCAACTCTTCACCTCTGCCTGGATGAGGAGGATATTTTGCAGTCAGAGATGAGCAAACCCAATGGGGAACATTTACTAAGGGTCCGTCGGACGCATTTCCGTCGGGTTTCCTGAATTTTTTCGTTTTGCCCTGAATTGCCCCGGGTATTTGGCGCACGCAATCGGATTGTGCCGCATCGGCGCCGGCTTTCATGCGACACAAATCAGGGGGGTGTGGCCGTCGGACAACCCGACTGATTCGGACTGAGCGCGGAATTTAAAAATGAAATTGTGTCGCAAGATCAGCACTCACGTACAGCGGGAAGAAGAAGGTGAACTCCGGCGGACTTCAGCAGTTGAAGCAACACATGCAGGAAATTGGACGCACGATCTTAGTGAATCGCGGAGCTCCGAAATCCTCGTCGGACATTCCGGCGGCATCAATGGGACGGGTAAGTAAATGTGCCCCTAATATGTGCATTCAACATTTTGGTTCGGATGTATAATGTATAATGTTTCATGCTCCATTACAGGTTCAACTTCTCTCCATTAGTCGTGGCTAGTTGCTAGGAGCATCAATTTACTGGATTGGCTGTTAGGCTAACCAATCCAGCAATATGTCCGGGTCACGTGACCAAACCAAAATGCAACCAAGTGCATATTTGGGCTACACGCTGACGTTGTTTTCTGCAGCTGTGATATCATTTATTTTTTTGCGGGTGACACAACGACACAGTCATTTCAGTGGACCCATTTACATGGCCATGTTATTTGGTAATCTGTGTGGAGGCTGTAGAAAACACAGAGTAGGTCATATCCCTGTCCGTGTTTGCGTCTGTGACTTCCAATAGAAGTCTATGGAAATGTGAAAACACGGATGATGCACAGGTTTCATCCGCATGTGATCTACTTTGATTTGCGGATCAGTTGACAGGTAACACAATCATGTGACCCTTCATGGAGTTTGGGACATGTTAGTGACATCATTTTCCAGCCTTCTGTTTTTTTGTGTATGACATATGGATGACACAAAACCGGATCACAGATATGAGGGCAGAACGCATTCGTGTGCAGGTAGATTTATGCTGCACCAGATTTACCAACAGGGGCAGTTTTATACAAAATGGGGCCCTGGGCGAAACTAAAAGTGGGGCCCCAAAGAGTCACAGTCAGTAAGAGGCTCCTTAATCTCTGCACAATAATAACGCTTTGTAGTTACACACAGTAGTAGGAAAGTGTCTGTAATACGGGACTGTAGGAGAATGTTATAGGAGAGAGACATATGATAGGGAGATGGATGATAGAAGATAAGTATGAAAGATGATAGAGATTTATAGATGCAGACATATAAAGTAAATTATATATAGATAGATTATAGATGATAGATACATAGATGATAGATATGAGACAGATAGATAGACAGATGATAGATAGATAGATAGATAATAGATAGATAGATAGATAGATAGATAGATAGATAGATAGATAGATAGATAGATAGATAATAGATAGATAGATAATAGATAGAGTAAGAAAAGATCCTTGTGGAGATTTTTAAATCTGAGAAGTGTTGGACAAGGTAGGTTATGTTTTCCACCATTGTGTTTGCTTACCTGAAACATACACCACCAGTACTGGGAATGTCCATCGCATATGTTACTTCTGTCAACAGGAACACCATCAACGCTGACCCTCACCATGTAATAATCTGCTGGCATGGCTCTGCGATACAGAAAATCTATTATTATCATGTAGGTCGGCCATTATGTGTGCATGATCATTTTTTATCTAGTCCATGAGAAGATCCACAGGTGTCTGGCCTTCTAGTATCTCTAACTATGGTTATTAAAATACTCCATCTTTTAGGCGTCTACACATTTCAGCAATCATCTTTCAATAAAATACTAGTCCTGTGTGTACATGAAGTATGACGCAGCTTATATGATCTAGCTGCTGCTTTGACTCACTGCCCTCCCCCCTCCCCTCTGCATAGACTAATATGTAGTCTGTCCATTTTGCTATCTGATTGAAACTCATCAGAGATTTAAGTTTGAAACTCATTTCTTCGGGAATGAGATGAAGTAGATGTGAGAGTGGGACTAGCTTTTTAGAAAGTTTGAAAGTCATTGACTATTAAAATCTTCTGAGACATCAATATCTTGTAACTTGGAGGGTCTGGAGGTGAACAGAACTGAATGATGAATATAAGCGAAGGACCTCAATGACAGACGGTCTCCGGAACTGAGTTGCAAATTGGCCGCACCTATCCCAAACCACCCGGAGCATAGTACATGCCCCAAAATGAAGACATAGGTGGGCATCAGCTACGTCACTACGTACACCTAGGTTAAGGGGCGGAGTACCTGGTGTAGCAGGTGATCTGGGTGGCATGACTGGCATCTTTCTCAACATCACATGGGATTGAAAGGGTCGATGAAACCAGCTGCACGCTGTTCCCCAGGTTGGTGTTTCCATCTCCATAGTTGAACTGATTGGCTTCTGCAAACCCTACAAAGCACCAAGAGACAAGATAATAACCCAAGACGTCGCTATATGGAAATCAACATATATATGTAGACATTAGAACAATATATATCATACTGAGACAGAAAATGATGAGATGATGAGATGCGGAGGCTGCATGTTATAGTTGATGCGCCATTTATAAGAGGCGAGCTTATTTATTACATCCTCTGTTTGATATGATTCCCTTAAAGGGGTTTCCCCACCTGGAACATTTATAGCAGCAATGTCTGATAGATACAAGCCTATATAGAGAATGGGGGTACAGGGAGCAGTGTGCCCTAAACTGTATCAGCATCTAGACAATGCCAATACAATGCATTGGGGGGAGTAGACACAACTTTTCTTAGACCCTGAATGAAGATAAATGGTGGGGACTGTTGTATATACGATTGGTGATATGATCTGGACAGGGGTTTATGTTTAGGACTGAGTGAGGTTTGGGGGGGATTACTATTAATGGCCTATGATTAGGCTATATCATGAATATCAGAATGCTGGGGGTCCAACATCAGACACCCCCAGTGGAGGTAAAAGCAGCCGGCTCCTTCTATTGTGACTTTGGCTGTACTGCTGCATATTTTATATCTGTAAATGGTGAAAGTAAAATTATGCTGTCCAGTGTTCAGTGTTCAGTGAACTTTCTAGATATCTCATCTACAAGAACGTCCCATGTGTTCACATAGAATGATATCAACGAGATGGAACGTTCCATGGAAACCGCCGTCTCTGCTCCTCTGTGATCAGGGCTTATTAAATATCATTTCATATCGCCTTGGCCTCTTCTGTAAAGGGCTGTGGCCGGAGGCTTCCTGTGCTGCTGTATGTAGAGTCCTTATCGGCCAGCCACGGCTTATCTCTGCTTCCATATGGAGCCTGGAGAGAAGTGATCTATCAACGTACAGAGAAAGAAATACAGATATTTTCCCATGAACTGAACTGTACGTTCTGTCCGGAGTGGATTACATTAATATAAAGACGTCTGTTTGTATCTTGTGCATAGATGTAAGTAGATGTTAATAGTAGTATTAATGGCCTATGGCTTACAAATAGTAGGGCGTCCCGTGTCAAAGATCTGAGTAGTTATATGAGCAGTTTTTTTACAAGTCTCAAACAATTCCATTCCCTACTCCAAAGCATTTACAGATTAACCTGGGAAAAGTAAATAATAGAGGCCTAAAAAGGACATGTGGATCACATTTATAATCTATACAGTTCATATAATTTAGCATAAGGTATGTATTGTATGTGCGTTCTGTGAATGTTACATGGGGAATCATTATTGTTATTAGATCAGGGTCAGGAAGTCAGAGTTTTCCTTACAGAGACTTTGCCGATTAAGGCTGCCTTGCAGGCGTGTGGAGACTTATAGCCATTGATGCTCCACTATCGGATTCTGGGAATTATGCAAATATGTTTTCCAGGATGGGATAAGGAAAACAATGCCTCTAAGCTATCTTGTAAGGGAGCCCCCTTGTCTGAGCGTGTAAAAAAAAAAACAGTGGTGGCCAGGAGGGTGCTGGTTCTCTTGAATTTGTGCCCCGTGTAAACAAACAGGGGCACAGAAGCCATGGTGCATTCAGCTTCCGGACGGTCAAGAAGTAAGAGCTCACCTTTGGAAAAATTTGCCGGTTACGGAAATCTACCATGAATATCCATCATGATAAACCAGGGACACTTACTCATAGATCCAGGCACCGGGACTGTGGTAATCTTCTTATACTTGTTATCTATCCATCTACCTTCTAGAATCAATTTTTAAAGTATGTTAATGAGCCAGAAGAGCTCTGGGGCTCAGAGACCATCCGTGCTGTAGCTTCCCAGGCTGTTACACTATCTCACCCTACCCCTGCTCCCTCAGCGCTTTTCCCCACCCTCTGCCTGCTGTAATTTGAGGGAATTAAAGTGTGAGGGAAGAAGTTCTCCTGCAAAGTGTAACACCCTCTGAAGCTACAGCACAGAGAGGCTCAGGTAACACCCACCTAGAGCCCTTCAGGTGCTTTAGCATAATCATAAATTTGATTTTAGAAGGAAGGAGGCCATGGATATCAAATATAAGAAAATTGCCAAAGCCACTGTGCTTGGATCTATGAGTAATGTCCCTGGTTTATCAGGATTTATTTTGATGCTAGATTTCCTGTAATACATTGGTCCCATTATTTTAAAAAAACACATTGGGACCCCCACCCATCCATGTCACATGTCATGGGGGTCTAAAATGCTACAAATTAAAAAAGAGCATAAAACCTAAGAATAAACTCATCAGTTTTTTGTATGTGCCAACACCAGGGGCAGAGACTTCCCAGAGATAAGGTGCAATTGAAAGACTTTTGTGTGTTTTTTAGCACAACCTGACTCACAGCAACTCATGCAATAAACTGCTGAAATAACTGGGCTGCGAGTAGGAAGCTGCTGCTCCAGACAGTTGTCTTACCGCCAGACACACAAGGAATGGGACACAATTGAGCTTCTAGGACACATAAAAAAGAATTTTTGTTGTGTATTTATTTCTCAGTCTAGTTGTTAAAATTCACCCACCTTGTCCTTTGATTGTAATTCTTGTTGCCCCATTCACGCTGCCTTGATTTGGTATAATCTGGGTGACTATGACTTGTCCATCTGCAAAGAAATTCCAAAATATGTGAATGGATTTCTAATAATAATATTCCTTTATTTATATAGTGCACACAGATTACGCAGCGCTGCACAGAACTTACCAAATCAGTCCCTGTCCCCAATGGGACTCACAATCTAATCACCTACCAGTATGTTTTGGAGGGTGGGAGGAAACCCGAGGACCTGGAGGAAACCCACGCAAACATGGAGAGAACATACCCCATCACTGCAAGACTGTAGTGCTAACCACTAAGCCACCTTGCTGCCCCATGTTTAGTGCATTAATAACCGGCTTTTCAGCCAGAACTGATGAAGGGTTTGCAAAATCTGTAACATGTTTTTGGTTTTTCATTGTGTTCGGGCATTTGGTATTCCATAACTTTGTAGAGTACGGGATATTCGGAGATCTCCAGTATCGGCAATGACCTCCCTGCCCCTAGTTACACCATGTGGCTCCAAAAATCAACAATAAGCTACTATTTCCTTTAGTCTACGGCTAGAATTCTTTTCTATTCTTTGTATGTTTCTTTGTATCGTTCTGATCATATACAATGTATTTGTTCTACTTATTTATAAAAAATCGTAAACTCTTAATAAACATATTGGAACCTAAAAACCGGCTTTTCTTGTTGTACATGTTACGTTTTATCTTTCTGTCTGACCTGAAGAGAATTTTACATGTTGTTGATACAATTATTTTACTATAACCAGTCCTACTACAGATTAGGTTCCTTTATGGATAAATTCTCTGGTAAAGGTCAGTGTTTGTCTTTTGGATACAATGAAAACTTCACACCTGAAGATGTACGGGGGGTCTGACATCCGGAACCCCCAATGAATAATCAGTCTTTGAAGGCTACGCTCACATGTACATGATATTTACATGAAGTTTATATAAACATTTTGTCAACGCAATGTTAACACGTTGTTAACACTATTTTACGAAAATTTGACTATTTTCCCTCTCTATAGAGGAACGTAGCGCACGGCGCTGTAATATGAGAAAAGAAAGGATATGTCCGTACCGCTCCCATACGGCGCTGTGCCACCAATGCCGTCTATGGGGGACGAATATATGCTGTATATATGCCGGCCATATATACGTCCCCCATATGGCAGTGTGAATGCAGCCTTAGTTTGTGAAGACACATCCATCAGTCACATAGAATCTGCACAATGTTTGGTACCCGAAGGTGAGCAATTTTTTTAAGGAATTTTGGATAATCATTCAAATGGTCCACGCAGGCACAGCATCCGTATGACCAAATAGGTTCGGTGAAGCCCAGTTTCTTAGGAGGAGTGGGGAACAAGCAACCAAGGCTAAAGTGGGAGGCACGCAAGGGTTAGAGTTCTATGCAAGTGCTGGAGATATCTGAGCACCGTGTTTGGCAATTTCTGACACCCCATATTATTGAATAGAGCAGAAGGACACAAGCTCAACCTGCAGCTCCATCAATAAGTAGAAACAAGACCCCAGTCCTCTTGATCAGTGGGGGATCATTCTTGTGACCTTGGAGGTGCACATTTTAAGTTAGGAAAATTGAAGGATTCTTATCTCCTTGTGATGTACTTACCTGTGATATGAATTGAGGAGACACAGAGGAGGAGAATTACTGCCGGATACATGGTGCCCGCCACCAGCCGGGGCTGCAGAGACAATATGGAAACAAGGAGTTTACTTACTAGAAGCTGGACACAGATTCAGTATTATGTGTAATAGACAGCACAGTATTAGGACCAGAATTAAATACATAGCAGACAAGTCAGGCTTAGTATACAGTATGTGTAAGGCTTAAAGGACCTCTACCACCAGGATGAAGAATTGTAAATCAAGCGTGCTGGCATACTGGTGTGTGCCCCTTCTGGCAGGATAAGCAATTCTTTTAGCTTCCTATGTCGTGGTTTTACAAAAAAAAATGGATTTTAAAATTATGCAAATTAATCCATAGGTTTTAATGGAGCCAGAAGTCCCTCAGGCTCTTATGCACACATTTTAAAGCCTTTTAATCTTTAAAACAAGGAAATGAGAATCTTAAAGAATAGTGGATCCTACCAGAAAGGGCACTCGCCAGCATGTAAGTGTACTTGGTACACAATCCTGCATCCTGGTGGCAGTTGTCCTATGTATCTATATACAGGCACTACCCGGGTTACATACAAGATAGGTTCCATAGGTTTGTTCTTAAGTCAAATTTGCATGCAAGTCGAAACTGTATATTTTCAAATTTTTTTGCTGTTTTTGGACCAAGGATTATCCATAAATCTTCATTACAGACACCTTACAGCTGATCATTGCAGCCTGGGACTATAGTAACATCCAGAGAGCTTCACCAGAGGTCACAGGGGGAAGAGGGGTCCGTCTGTAACTAGGGGTCATCTGTAAGTCTGGTGTCCTTAAGTAGGGGACCACCTGTATACGATTATATGTCAATTTAGTGACCTCCTGTAGTACGATACAAGTTCTTTGTACACTGCACCGGCATAGAGGAGCCAACCCTCAGATACAGCGCTGCGTCCAGGATGTGGCCTTAAGATAGATATCACTAAGAAACACGGAGAATTACAGGATTTACATCAGTCTCTAAGCAGGGATATCCTTAAACTCCACTTACAACCTAAACTCTCATATAAGACGACAGTAAATCACATTGTATTACATCACGTCATCAGACAATATTTAAACCTGACAGTGTTAAGCCTCAAAGTTGAATCAAATTATGTTTCTGCTCAAATCACTTTTTCTTGTTATCTTATCTCAAAATCAACTTTCACAATGTTAAAATGATGCTAATGAATCAGCTAGGGGGGGGGGGGGGTGTTACCAGAGGCCCTCCATGCTGTAGCTTCAAAGGTCGTTACACTTTCCCCCTCCCACTGTGTGAAATTACAGTAGGTAGACAGAGGGCAGTGCCGAGTAAGTAAGGGAAGGGGAGACAGTGTGACAGCCTTTGAAGCTACATCACAGTGGGGCTCTTGTAACACCCCCTAGAGCCCTTCTGGGTCATTAGCATAATTATAAGTTATAAATTACAGCACAATGTCTTTCACAGAGCTATTTATTGTCAAATAAGGGAACCTTCTTTTTTGGGTCATGAAGAACATTTGAACCAGAGAAGGTCACACACAGAAAAATTATGTTTCGATACTTAGCTTTTTTGTAGAATACTCTAGATTTTTGCCATGTGGTCAATTTACTTGACTCAATTTCACAGGAATCACAGCAAAAACACAAAAAAGCAACATAGAAGCCAAGACGTATGTTCATAAAACAGGTCCCTTTATATGAATATTACCGTTCATTGAACTGGAACTGGTCTGAAGCTGTAACCCCCTGAAATATGTCACATTAAAGGCTGTTTCAGACCAGTGTGGTCCGTCCATGATTCACAGACCGACCACAGCGGAGGGGACAGGATGTAGCGATATATAATACACAGAGTCCCTGCTTCCCCACAAAACTGCAGCATCTAACTGTTATGATAACAGAAGGGAAGCAGGGACTCCTTTTATCATGTATCACTATGATGAGTGGATTCCCGTCCTCTGCACTGCGGTCAATCCGTAAAATCCAGAGAGGGTGTGATTGCTATGGATAAACCGCTGTAATTTGCTAACCATCTGCTCACACAATGCAGTTTACATGCAGCGCAGAATGGATGGGATTTTCACCTATACACATGTTGTGTAAAATATCTATTACTGAGCTATTACAGGTTACGTACAAGATAGGTTTGTACTTAAGTTGAATTTGTATGTAAGTCGAAACTGCATATTTTATCATTGTAGATCCAGACGAAAAAAATTTTTTGCCCCAGTGACAATTGAAGTTTCCAAATTTTTTGTGCTGTAATTGGACCAATAAAGCTTTGTTACAGACACCTTACAGCGGATCATTGCAGCCCAGGACTATAGTAACATCCAGAGAGCTTCACCAGTGGTCAGAGCGGACTGTCTTTAACTAGGGGTTGTCTGTAAGTCGGGCGTATTTATAATTGTAGCAAAATTGTAAAAAATAAGTTGTAGAACATTAATACTTAATACTTTTAAATAAACCATCTCCGGAATAACCTTATATAGTCCTTATAGTCAGTCTGGATCCTGGACGATGCATTTTACCTGAACTGATACATTGTAGCAAAGTGTAACAGCAGGAGGTTTGTTCTGCTTATACAATTGTTTCAACCAAAGACATCTAGTATATCTGCAATAGGTCCATGCACTCTTTCATGCTCAACAGAGATCCTCTGTCCACTAGATAGGGAATAAGTTATCAGTGGGGGTCCCACAACTAGGACTGGAACTGGTCACCATCAAACTAATAGAGAGGCTACAGTACTTGGCTATCCCATGCACAGGCTAAACCAGCCCCATACAGGGAACCCCCATTCGCAAGACCAGCAGTGACACCCCCAATAATTACCCCTTTAATAACTTTGGTCTGAGATACATTACATATATTCTTCCTCTAGGATGTTCTCCTACCTTCCTTCCCAATGTAACAATGTATTTTTCTTAATCCTTGGATGGATCTTCAATGATTATTTGTTCCTTGAGTTTCTGAATTTCGCTCTACCGAGTTAATAGACTGCGGAGTGCAAGCAATAAATAACTCTGCCTCCTGACATCCAATAAAAATGTCATTGTATCACCGGTACATCCCGAAGAATCCATTCACATAATCCGCTCTTCATCGCTTCCATGACGGGTTCCCATCCTCAAGACAGATACAAAGTGGAAACTCCTCTCTTATCTGAATGTTCCGAGAACCTGTGGAAGATCTTTCAGTTGTGTGAGGTCATGTTTAGCTTTCCTGAGCTTCCCCCCTAGTGGTGGAAAAGTATCACTACAGGTTTAGATAGAGGAACCTGTTTTTTCTCCAAAATATGAGTCACAAGTGGGTCCACTCATCCCTACTGACTATTATATCCTGAAACTGGCCTTAGGCGTGTGCAATCTAAACAGATTTTAGTGTGTGATGAGAATTACAGTATACAGGCAGTCCCCGGGTTACATACAAGATCGGTTCTTTAGGTTTGTTCTTAAGTTGAATTTGTATGTAAGTCGGAACTGTATATTTTATCATTGTAACCCCAGTCAAACATTTTTTGGTCTCTGTGACAATTGGATTTTAAAAATGTTGGGTTGTCATAAGAACCAGGAGTAACAATAAATCTTCATTACAGACACCTCTGATAACTGTTACAGCTGATTATTGTAGCCTAAGGATAAAGTACAGTAACTTACCAATTACCAGAGGTCCGTTTGTAACTAGGGGTCGTCTGTAAGTCGGGTGTTCTTAAGTAGGGGACCGCCTGTATTGTGTGGTCATCAATACACAGGGTCGGCTCCAGGTTTCAGTAGGCCCCTTGGCGACAGTGCCTCAGTGGGCCCATTTGCCAGCTTTAAAAATTCAAAAAATATCTCCTGTTCCCTAAATATTCCCTAGTTTATCATCACAATCAGCCCTCTCATGTAATTCCCCCTCACCCACATGGATTCCTTATGTACAGCCTTATGTGGCCCCCCAGCAGCTCTGGGCCCAAGCACTTGCCCAGGTATGCCCAGTGCTAGCCCCGGCCCTGGCAATACAGAACCTATCCAAATTTATGTTTTTATTAAAGGGAAACTCTCAAGAGTTTTTAACCTATTAAACGACTACCCCCCTCAGGTAGAGTATGACATGTTCTTTCCAGAATTCCCTCTTTTGTGTGAAATCTCATCCAATTACCTACAAAAAAATGTCATCCAAAGTAATGTGACAATGAGCTGAAAAGCATAGACACACAAGCTTGTAATAGGGAGTCCAGCTGGATTCCTGGCTCATACTGGACAGTAGGGTTTGTACTGAGGGGTGGAGGGGATTTGGGATAATTACCTGACTAAGGATTGGTCAAGGGAACCTGTGATTTAGTGTAGATTATGGGAAGCTTCAGTAAGTGATGGGGCGGAGACTGCAGGGGATAAGAGGAAGAAAATACAGAAAGAAGATGTGATCCCACGTGTGGATCCTGTGTAGCTGTACAGGGGCACAGCAAAACCAGGGCCAGATTCCCCCATAGTGCATCCTATGTAAAATAATATCTGATTCAGGTAACCAGAGAGAGGTTTGGAATGGCGACCCGCAGTGTCGGACTGACCCACCAGAGGTTCCTTTAGTTATCTTATGGGTCATTCTGCAGACATTAATCCAATACTGGACCCTAGAGATACAGCAGAAGACAACACAAACTGGAGGATAACATAGTCTATTTCCTAGTACAGGCAGTCCCCTACATAAGGACTCCCGACTTACAGACGACCCCTAGTTACAGACAGACCCCTCTGATCTCTGGTGAAGCTCTCTGGATGTTACTATAGTCCCAGACTGCAATGATCAGCTGTAAGGTGTCTGTAATGAAGCTTTATTGATAATCCTTGGTCCCATTACAGCAAAAAATTTTGAAACTCTGATTGTCACAGGGGCAAAAAAATGTTTTTGTTTGGATGCACAATTATAAAATATACAGCTCCGACTTACATACATATTCAACTTAAGATCAATCCTATGGAACCTATCTTGTACGTAACCTGGGACTGCCTGTTGTTGATGGAGGGTGGGCCCCCGTGATCATTTTTATCTGTTGGGCCAACACTGACGACCCGTCTCGTCCCTGTCCAGCCCTTGTGTGATGTGGTGCTGCCTGGCCCCACATTCTTCCTCTACATCTCAGTCTTTCCCTCCGGTTTAGCCAGAGGGCTATCTAGAGGGAAACTAGAGCAAATCGAGGAGAGTGGTACCAGGTCATAACAAGAGCCATTGTCTATCACTAGGGTGGCCCTAAAAAATAACTTTGTTTGGAACCTCAAAATGCCCCAAATCCAAGCACAGGCCATGAGTTTCCACCTAATAGATGGATGTCATAGTGTACACAGTGTTGTGCTCAACCAAGGGACCCATGACCACCCAAACCACCTACCAGATGTTATACTGCAAAAGACCTTCATCCATGAAATAAATCGTCATGCATCTGATCCTGCTCTCACTACACATGTACACATGAGCCATTTCAGGACCTTTGAAGGTCTTCCAAAGGTCCTGAATCCACAGATTCAAAACCATCAGAAAGGACACATCCTCCATTCTCCAAAAAGCTTGATTATAGTACCATATGTAGGACGTGATTCCAGACATGTAGGGACTATAATATTCATACAGCCCAGGGCCCATGACAGTCTTAATTTGCCCCTGATAATAAAGGGGGACATTAATCATAGTCTGTTAGACTGTTTTGAGCGTCTTTTAGCGCAAAAATCTGGCGCATCTCGTTAATTTGGCGCATTTATGGCAAAGTTTGGCACGTAGTGGTTCTGAGTCCCTGCGCCTTATCTGCCCCAGTGAGTGCGTCCTATACAGATGTTTGCACGGGATCTATCACAAATGTGCGCCCAAAATAGGCGCAGAAAATGCACCTACTCTGAGCAGGTGCACTTCCAAAAAAAATCACTTTACATTACTGAAAACATAATTTTTAGGTTCCAAAAGGTCCACTCATCCCTACTGACTATTATATCCTGAAACTGGCCTTAGGTGTGTGCAATCTAAACAGATTTTAGTGTGTGATGAGAATTACAGTGTATTGTGTGGTCATCAATACACAGGGTCGGCTCCAGGTTTCAGTAGGCCCCTCGGCGACAGAGCCTCAGTGGGCCCATTTGCCAGCATTAAAAGTTCAAAAACTATAACAGTCTCCTGTTCCCTAAATATTCCCTAGTTTATCATCACAATCAGCCCTCTCATGTAATCCCCCTCACACTCTATGGATTTATTAGATACAGCCCCCCTGACCCAAATGAATTCCTTATGTACAGCCTTATGTGGCCCCCCCAGCAGCTCTGAGCCACGGCACTTGCCCAGGTATGCCCAGAGCTAGCGCCGGCCCTGGCAATACAGAACCTATCCAAATTTATGTTTGTATTAAGCCTATTAAACTACTACCCCCCTCAGGTAGAGTATGACATGTCCTTTCTAGAATTCCCTCTTTTGTGTGAAATCTCATCCATTTACCTACAAAAATATGTCATCCAAAGTAATGTGACAATGAGCTGAAAATTATAGACACACAAACTGGTAATAGGGAGTCCAGCTGGATTCCTGGCTCATACTGGACAGTAGGGTTTGCACTGAGGGGTGGAGGGGATTTGGGATAATTACCTGACTAAGGATTGGTCAAGGGAACCTGTGATTTAGTGTAGATTATGGAAAGCTTCAGTAAGTGATGGGGCGGAGACTGCAGGGGATAAGAGGAAGAAAATACAGAAAGAAGATGTGATCCCACGTGTGGATCCTGTGTAGCTGTACAGGGGCACAGCAAGACCAGGGCCAGATTTCCCCATAGTGGATCCCATGTAAAAAATTATGTAAATAATGCATCTTCTGTAAAATAATATCTGATTCTGGTAACCAGAGAGAGGTTTAGAATGACGACCCCCAGTGTCGGACTGACCCACCAGAGGTTCCTCTAGTTATCTTATGGGTCATCCTGCGGACATTAATCTAATACTAGACCCTAGAGATACAGCAGAAGAAAACACAAGCTGGAGGATAATAAAGTCTATTTCCTAGTACAGACGGTCCGCTACTTAAGGACACCCGACTTACAGACGACTCCTAGTTACAGACAGATGACCCCTCTGCCATGTGTGCCCTCTGGTGACCTCTCTGGATGTTACTATAGTCCCAGGCTGCAATGATCAGCTGTAAGGTGTCTGTAATGAAGCTTTACTGATAATCCTTAGCCCCATTACAGAAAAACATTTTGAAACTCCAATTGTCACAGGGGCAAAATATATATATTTTTTTTATACAATATACAGTTTCGACTTACATACAAATTCAACTTAAGAACAATCCTATGGAACCTATCTTGTATGTAACCCGGGACTGCCTGTATTTGATGGAGGGTGGGCCCCCGTGATCATTTTTATCTGTTGGGCCGACACTGACGACCCGTCTCGTCCCTGTCCAGCCCCAGAATCTTCCTCTACATCTCAGTCTAATTTCTTTCCCTCCGGTTTAGCCAGAGGGCTATCTAGAGGGAAATTAGAGCAAATGGAGGAGAGTGGTACCAGATCACAACAAGAGCCAATGTTTATCACTAGGGTGGCCCTAAAAATTATTTTGCTTGGAACCCCAAAATGCCTCAAACCCAAGCACAGGCCATGAGTTTCCACCTAATAGATGGATGTCATAGTGTACACAGTGTTGTGCTCAACCAAGGGACCCATGACCGCTCAAACCACCTACCAAATGTTATACTGAGAAGGACCTTCATCCATGAAATAAATCCACATACATCTGATCCTGCTCTCACTACACATGTATACAAGATCCATTTCAGGACCTTTGAAGGTCCTCCAAAGGTCCTGAATTCACAGATTCAAGCCACAGAAAGGATATTCTCCATTCCCCAAAAAGCTTGATTCTAGTACCATATGTAGGACGTGATTCCAGACTGTAGAGACTATATATCCATACAGCCCAGGGCCCATGTCTTACACAGTCCCGCCTGATAATATATTGGTTACAAGCAGGGGTGAGTGACCCGTTCAAGTCCAGTAAGACGAGGGGACCCATTCAACTTCAAGAACCTGAAAGCTCTGTACCCAGATTTTGTTTCTTAACAAGGTGTCCCACTATAAGACCAACAGTAATAAGTCAAGGATGGCTTGATATAAAAAGTGTCAATTGTCCTGCAGCACTCCCAGAGGAGAATGAAGAATTGCACAGTTACAGTTATGTGTCTAATGTTGAGACCTCCAGAAGACAAGACTCCCTTTGTAGCCGCTTTTTCTGGTGCTGAAGAGACGGACTCTCTCTACTACACAGATCAGTTAGTGAAAAACTAAAATAAAACAATTGGAATCGTTTGTAGTAAACTGAACGTTTGTAAGAAAAACAATCAGAGGTCAGATTGACTTGGGTGGAAAGGTCAGTTAATTAGTCGCATCCTTGGCAACCAAAACAGACCTCGCTACAAACAAGGAGATTATTAGAGTCTCCGACTCACGGTCTGGGGGCATAAAACACGCGACCCAAGCAACAGCATCAAAGCCCGAGGTATATGAATGTAAGGCTCAATCACAGAGGGTTTTTTTAGTGTTTGAAAGATGCTTGTAAACTTTTTAAACTTTTTTATTTGCAGATTTTATTCCTGTCCTATATTAAAACCTATGAAAAAATATGGCAAAAAATGACATATTTGTTACGAAAACAAAAACTATCCCCTGCCCCAAAAAGGTCCATCTTTTTGTTGCACATATTGGGGGTATTTACTAAGGGACCGATTCGGTTTTTCCCGACGTGTTACCCGAATATTTCCGATTTGCGGCGCTTTCCCCTGAATTGCACCGGGATTTTGGCGCACGTGATCGGATTGTGGCGCATCGGCGCTGGCATGCACGCAATGGAAATTGGGGGCGGGGCCAACGAAACCCGACGGATTTGGAAAAACCGCGCGCATTTTTTAAAAAAAATGTGTCGCGAGCTTGCACTTACCTTCACTCAGCCCTGCTCGGTGATCTCCAGTACGTTCTGGGGAACTTCAGTGCAAGCAGAGCCACCTGGTGGACGTCGGAGGAACGGAAAGCCTAATAAATCCAGCCGGGACCCAAATCCAGCGCAGAGAAAGACGCCGCTGGATCGCGAATGGACCCGGGTAGTAAATCTGCCCATTACATACATAAAGTTAAAATTTACGTAAAACGAAACAAACAGAAACATCGACCAACAAGAAAACCCACAAAATGTGTTTATGTGTGAGCAAACCTATCCTTGATAATCGTTAGTAGAAATATAAAATCACTTGTATTCAAGACTAAATCCAGAATATGATCACCTGTGGAAATTAATCACTCATAGTGTCAGAGTAAAGGAGATAACGTAACAGGTATAAACTGCCCACCAACAATGTGTTACTTATTCTCTGTCCTCCTGAGGTAAGGTAATACAGAGAAAAACAAAACAGCAAATAACAAACAGCACAAAGCCAATGCACAATTCTTAACCAAAATGATAAATTGAAAACATAATTTTTGTCGTTCCCTGATGAAAGCCATTTTTCCTGGTTACTCTATAACATCAACATATTCGGCAGCAATGTACACAGATTCCCAATACCATCTATCCCTATGTCACACGGCTTAACGGAAAATAATGTAAACCATCATATGAGGTTATCGAGGAGTACAGGCAGCCGTCCAGATCTATCTGTCTACATATCTATCCACTCTTATATCTAAATTCCTCTATCAATCTTTATGTCTCTATTTTTATCTAGATAATATATCATTATCTTTCTAGCGGAAAAGGTCAAACCCAACCATTACCAAGACTCAACAAATAATAATTTTTTGGTCTGTTTCAGCTTGAAAAACGGTTTCGACATACGATCGAAACGTAGCAATTGAAATAATTCACCTCTGTGATCCTCCACTTCTTGGACATGGATATTGCTGCCTCTTTGTTTGGATATCTATCTATCTGTCTACTGATCTTCTATCTATCTATCTATTATATCTATTATCTATCTCATACTATCTATCTATCCAGTCGAGCGAGGAGCGAGCGAGCGAGAAGCGAGCGCAAGCTAGCGAGCGAAGCGAGGAGCGAGCGAGCGCAGAGCGAGCGGCGAGGAAGCGAGCGAGCGAAGAGCGAGCGAGCGAGCGAGCGGACGCGAGCGAGGCGGCGAGCGAGCGAGGGAGAGCGAGCGAGGAGCGCAGAGCGAGCTGAGCGAGCCAGCGAGGAGCGAGCGAGCGAGGAGCGGAGCGAAGAGCGAGCGAGAGCGAGGAGCGAGCGAGCGAGCGCAGAGCGGCGAGCGAGGAGAGCGAGCGCGAAGCGGAGAGCGGAGCTGCGAGCGAGCGAGCGAGCGAGGCTGAGCGAGCAGTCGAGGGAGGGAGCGAGGCAGCGAGCGCAGAGCGAGCGAGCGAAGCCAGCGAGCGGATAGCGAGCGCGAGCTAGGCGAGAGCGAGCGAGCGAAGAGCGAGCGAGCGAGGAGACCGAGCGAGGAAGAGCGATGCGAGCGAGGGCGACGCGAGCGAGCGAGGCGAGGAGCAGCGAGCGACCCCCCCGCCGAGCGAGCGAGCGAGCGACGCAAGCGAGCGAGCGAGGGAGAGCAGGAGCGAGGACGATGCGAGAGCGAGCGCAGAGCGAGCGAGCGAGGCAAAAAGCGAGCGAGCGCAGAGCGAGCGGGCGAGCGAGGAGCGAGCGAGCGAGCGAGCGAGGCAGCGAGCGAGCGCAGAGCAGCGAGCGAGCCGAGCGAGCGAGCGATGCAGAGCGAAGGAGCGAGGCCAGCGAGGCAGAGGCAGCGAGCTGAGGGACGAGCGAAGAAGCGAGAGAGAGCGAGCGCAGGAGCGCGAGAGCGAGGAGCGAGCGCAAGCGAGCGAGCGAGCGAGCGAAGAGCGAGCGAGCGGAGCGAGCGAGCGAGGCGAGCGGCGAGCGAGGCAGAGCGAGAGAGCGAGAGCGGAGCCAGCGCAGCGAGGGGAGCGCGACGAGGAGCGAGCGAGCGAGCGAAGCGAGCGAGCGCAGAGGTAAGCGGGCAGAGCACGACGCGCAAAGAGCGAGCGGATGAGGAGCGCAGAGCGACCGAGCGAGCGGACGAGGAGCGTAAGGCGAGCGAGCGCAGGACGAGCAGCGCAGGAGGACGAGGAGCGCAGAGCGAGCGAGGAGGAGGCGAGACGAGGCGAGGCAGCGAGGAACCGAGCGAGCAGCGAGGCAGAGCGACGCGAGCTGGCGAGCGAGCGAGCAGAGCGAGCGAGCGAAGAGCGAGCGAGCGGCAGAGCGGCGAGCGCCAGCGAAGAGGAGAGCGAGCGAGCGAGGGCGAGCGCAGAGCGAGCGAGACGAGGACGAGCGAGGCGAGCAGAGATGCAGCGAGCGAGCGAGCGAGCAGAGGATCGGCAGCGAGCGAGCGAGGCAGAGCGAGGCGAGAGCAGAGCGAGCGAGGCCAGCAGCGTAGCGAGCAGAGAGCTAGAGCGCAGCCGAGCAGAGGAGGACTTGCTGCATCTATCTAGAGCTATATCATATTCGAGCTCATACAATCTGATCCAGATGCGAGGATTCTATATTGCTACGATGCTATACCTATCGATATATATAGAACTCATATCTTATCCTATACGAACTATCTATCATATTTATCTATCTATCATTACTATACATCTATCTATTCATATCTATCTATCTATATCATATCTATCTTATCTACTACTATCATCAAACTACGATCCATTTATCTGTTATTTAGCAGATATATCATAGTCACATGCCATCAGCATCTCCCTGTGTATGCAAACGAAACGGACATGAGACAAATCCAAAGTGCATTTACTAAGGCAGAACTAGATCCATCATAGATCAGGAGCCAAAAAGAAGATCAAACCAGGCGCAAAAATAGGCGAACCTGAGACCCACTATGATTAATGTCCCCCAATATTTTGGTTACAAGCAGGGAGGAGTAGACCCGTTCAAGTTCAAGTAAGGATGAGGGGACCCATTCAACTTCAAGAACCTGAAAGCTTTGAACCAGATTTGATTTCTTACAAGGTGTCCCACTCTGAGGACCAACAGTAATAAGTCAAGGGATGCTTGATAAAAAGTGTTCAATTGTCCTGCAGCACTCCCAGAGGAGAAATGAAGAATTGCACAGTCTACAATCATGTGTCTAATGTTGAGACCTCCAGAAGACAAAGACTCCCTTTGTAGCCGCTCTTTTTTCTGGTGCTGAAGAGACGGACTCCTCTCTACTAACACAGATCAGTAGTGAATAAAAGAATAATAAAACAATTGGAATCGTTGTAGATCAACTGAAAGTTTCAAAGAAACTAATCAGAGGTCAGATTGACTTGGGTGGAAAGGTCAGTTAATTAGTCGCATCCTTGGCAACCAAACAGACATCGCTACAAACAAAGGAGACTATTAAGAGTCTCCGACTCATGGGTCTGCGGGCAAACAACAGCGACCCAAGCAACAAGCATCAAAGCCCTAGGTATATAGGTAAGGGCTCATTCACAGAGGGTTTTTTTAGTGTTTGAAAGATGCTTGTAAACTTTTTATAAACTTTTTTTATTTTGCAGATTTTATTCCTGTCCTATACAGAAACCTATGAAAAAATATGGCAAAAAATGACATGTTATGTTACGAAAAAAACTATCCCTGACCCCAAAAAGGTCCATTTTTTTGTTGCACATATTGGGGGTCATTTACTAAGGGCCCGATTCGCGTTTTCCCGACGTGTTACCCGAATATTTCTGATTTGCGGCGATTTCCCCTGAATTGCCCCGGGATTTTGGCGCACGTGATCGGATTGTGCCGCATCGGCGCTGGCATGCACGCAATGGAAATTGGGGGGCGTGCCAACGAAAACCCGACGGATTTGGAAAACCGGCGCATTTTTTAAAAAAAATGTGTCGCGAGCTTGCACTTACCTTCCTCAGCCCGGCTTGGTGTATTCCAGTACGTTCCGGGGAACTTCAGCGCTACAGCGCCACCTGGTGGACGTCGGAGGAACTGCCTTAATAAATCCCGTCCGGACCCGAATCCAGAGCAGAGAACGCGCTGCTGGATCGCGAATGGACCGGGTAAGTAAATCTGCCCCATTATATACATAAAGTTAAAATTTTACGTAAAACGCAACCAAAAACAGAAACATCGACCAACAAGAAAACCCCACAAAATATGTTGTGTTTATGTGTAGCAAACCTAATCCTTGATAATTTAGTAAAATATAAAATCACTTGTATTCAGACTAATAATCCACAATATCTGATCACCTGTGGAATTAATCACTCATTAGTGTCAGAGTAAAGGAGACTACAGTATAAACTGTGTGTGTTACTTATTTCTCTGTCCTCCTGGAGGTTATACAGAGAATAACACAAACAGAAACATAACAAACAGCAAACGCAATGCAAATTCATAACAAAATGTATAAATTGAAAACATCATTTTTGTCTGTTCCCTGATGACGCACATTTCTTCCTGGTTACTTCTATAACATCAACATATTCGGCAGCAATGTACACAGATTCCCATCACTCATCTCATTCCCCTATGTCAGCTCTTGTGTCACCCCCTCATCCTCATAGACTGTAAGCTCTTGATTTTTGTGTAGGTTCCCTCCTCTTCCAGTTCTGCTCGGCCTACTTTCACCCCATATAGTCCTTAGCATATTGCAGTACAACAGCAGCATTGTCAGGATTCTTCAGCCTGGGAACTATCACCCCCACTATTCCTTGGTGACATTTGTTGAGTGTAGATCGGTCGCTCTGATTCTATTTTTACCTCTACCTGCATGCACCGGCCGCACCACAGGTTTACACCATCACTATGCTGCACTTTCCCTCCTTGTATGAAGTATAAAGAACCAGACGGATACAGAGACACATTCATCACATTCTTTATCATTCTGATAACACTAAACATTACAATATTCACAACTTTCTCACCATGTTTTGACATATTACTGTCTGGAGCCATTCTACCAAATAATAAAAAGAATTCCTTTATGTATATAGCACACAGATTACGCAGAGCTGAACAGAGTTTGCCAATCGGTCCCTGTCCCCAATGGGGCTCACAATCTAATCAACCGACCAGTATGTTTTGGAGTGTGGGAGGAAACCGGAGGACCCAGAGGAAACCCACACAAACATGGAGAGAACATACAAACTCTTTGCAGATGTTGACCTGACTTGGACTTGAACCCAGGACCCCAGCGCTGCAAGGCTATAGTGCTCACCACTGAGCCTCTGTGCTGCCCAAATGTTTTAATTCATTAAAAGGAAATCTACCATGGGGAATATACTTTTGGAATGATCCCCATGGTAGATTCCCCGCCCGCTGCTTTTTTGTTTTTTATTTCAGAGGCTCCTGGGGGTGTGGAGTAACCACAGGCGCTCCGACCCGTTCTTCTGGCACACACTATGCCTGGTGCTTGGGAGCTCTGGTCGCTGGTATCTAGGTGTTGTTCCATCTAGATAGGCCCAAACTGCTACAGTGGATCTGTTTTCCTGTCTAAGGCTGTATTCACACTGCCGTTGGCCACCGTAACGTAGCACGGCAGGCACAAGGCAGCGCGCGGGGATAGGAGGAGGAGGAGGTGAGCGCAGCTCACCCCCGCCCCTCTCCATAGTAATATATGGTGCATGGCGCCGTATCACGTAGAAAGATAGGACATGTCCTATCTTTTCCCGGGTTACGGAGCGGTACGGTGGCGCACGTGTGCTGCACCGTACCGCTCCCGTAGGGCGCCGTGCGCCCATTGCCGTCTATGGGGGACGCATATCGGCCATATATACATCCGCTGTATATTCGTCTCCCATGCGGCAGTGTGAAAGTAGCCTAAAAGTTGGAGGCTACGGCGACTTACATCAAAGAAAACATAAAGATGGGTTCTACGTGGAGGTCTACCTCCCCGGCTGGTGCAGGGTTTCTTGATGATTTTCATAGATTAATAGTTAAAACTGAGCGCTATCACTTTAAGGAAACATGATCTCCTCCGTGGCTGCTGTCCGTGGACCCTTAAAGGGGTTGTTCAAGATTATGTTTCATTAGTGGCCTTGGGTGGTGAAATAAAATAGAAGAATAATGCTGACTTCTGCCCTCTAGCTGGGTGCCGGCATGGCTGACCGCTGGTGTCTGAAGATGTAATACTGAAAACAAGTAACAGGACAAGCAGGAAGCACAAGTCTAACGGACCATAAGTCTGACAATCGGCTGCAGAAAATGTTGACCTTTATGACAAAAAAGCATAAGAAAAGTAGACAGTATTAAATTAAAACAGAGTGTGATAAATAATAACAAGTAAATAATAAATAAATGTACATACAAAGTAGTTACACACATGTAGACATGATAAGAATCCTAGTGGTGATAGTAATAACAATAATTACTCTAAGTATAATAAGTGCTAAAAACTAATCATTAGTAATTCATTAACACATTAATGAGTATTTCATAGAATCTATTATATAGCCCTAATAAATCGGATACATTGTATAGATATTAATAAGACAATAAATAGTAAATAAATTAATGTGATACATTGTAAGAGTGATTAGATGTAAATCATTTTCTACATGTTTAACAGAGAAGGAGAGGCTGAGAAGATTGTACATAGTGTCCTATCTGCAGGCAGCATGTTATAGAGCAGGAGGAACTGAGCAGATTGTATATAGTGTCCTATCTGCAGGCAGCATGTTATAGAGCAGGAAGAGATGAGCAGATTGTACATAGTGTCCTATCTGTAGGCAGCATGTTATAGAGCAGGAGGAGCTGAGCAGATTTCACATAATGTCCTATCTGCAAGTAGCATGTTATAGAGCAGGAGGAGCTGAACAGATTGTACGTAGTGTCATATTTGCATGCAGCATGTTATAGA
>CM033645.1:7765763-7783482 GCA_019512145.1 Engystomops pustulosus
TTGTTTTGTCCTTGTGTCTGTGTTTTCAACTTTGGAATTGCCATCTAGTTGTCTCTTACCGCCTAGACTACGTGAGGCAAGCAGGTAGGGCCTTTGGTGGGTTCAGTGACAGGGCTTTCTGTCTTCTGTGTTCCTTTATCTGCTCCCCGCATTACATAAAGTTTGGGAGATCTCAGACTTGGGAAGATGCAAACAATATGTTTATAAGAGAAGTGGTTGAAGATAAGTGACCGCCATCAGAATAGTGTTTAAGTGATCATGTTACTGAGGTTAAAGGGCATCTACCACCAGGATGAAGGGCTGTATGCAAATGAGCCTGAGGGACTCCAGGCTCTAATATCACCTATGCCGCCCGGAGCCCCTCAGGCTTATTTGCATGTAGTCCTTCATCCTGGTGGTAGGCTACCTGCGCAGGACCGTGGTCTATTTTTGCAGTCTGTGTTTTATCGGTGAGTCCTATGTCCCCAAAAACTGCACATGTGTCTTCTGTATGTCATAAGTTTTTGGGGATCCAAAAAGAAATGGAAGGCTGGGAAATTGTCATAAGTTTTTGGGGATCCAAAAAGAAATGGAAGGCTGGGAAATTATGTCACTAGGTTGTCTCCACCCCTTCAAGGGTCACCTGTTTATGTTAAATTACAAGGGGTCAGCAAATACGGAGCCAATGCTTCCCATAGACTTCTATGGTAAGGCCCGGGCAGGGATAGGACATGCTCTGAGTTTTCCACAATTTGTAAAAACATGTCTATGGGGGACATTTACATAAAGTGTCGGTGTCTACATTGGCTTTGTTACCGACCTGCTCTGGGAAAGAAGATACACATGTAATATTGTGGAGCTGTGCAGAGACATTTCTGGCGCCGAGACCATTTTCTGTCCCTGGGACCAAAATCTGTCCCGAGCACCAGAAATGTGTCCAACAGTCCCTGCTAGACCAGTTTTCTTTTGGTCTACTTTCCGCCAGTTTTCAGCACCCAAAAAGGGCTGCGACACATATTAATTGTGTCTGAGTTTCCACTCCGCCAAAGCCACGCCCCTTTTCTGAGAAGAGTCGGAGCAGGCGGAAAAAGGCATTTTTTCTGGCGCCGCCAACTAATAAATGCGTTGCAAGTGTGATGCGAGTTCATCGCATCACACTCGCAAGTGTGGAACGGGCCTAAGAGTTCTCCTTACGGAAACTGCCAATTAAGGCCACCATGTTGGCGTGTGGAGTCTCATAGCCATGGATGCTCTACTAGGAGGTTTCTGGGAAAATATGCAAAGTTTTGCAAAGATGGGATAAGGAAAACCACCACCTTGTAAGGCAGCTCCCTTGACATCAAGCATGACTTTCAGGAAGCCTAATGACATGATGTAGGATTAAAGGGGTTGTCCGAGTTTTGATAAAAAAACTAAGGTAGGCCGGGAGGGCGCACAGCATTGTGAATGCGGGCCGGAAGGTTGTCGGGTCCGGCCGGAAGCTGAGTCCAGCGCTGCTCTGGCGGCCATGTTTGTTTACATGGCGCCCGGACTGGAGCGACAGCAGCGCTGGATACCGGAGGGCACCGGAAGGCAAGTAGGACCTTATTTTTTTAAGCAGCGCCCTCCCGGCCTCCCTTTTTTTCAGAACTCGGACAACCCCTTTAAAACCAAACCAGTATATTTATTCCAAAACTCTCTGTAAGGAGAACTCTTACTTCCCGACCATAATCACAAGCCTCTCACCCAGCCAAACCAGTACCCTGCACTGTACTGAGGAGACCCAACCAGGTCGAAACACCACTGTCTACAGTTGGGAGTCTGTTCCTTACATGGTAGCTAAAAGGGGCTTGGTTTTCCTTATCCTATCCTGGAAAACTTTGCATGTTGAGTAGTCACAGAGTTGTAATACAGGTTTGTGCACGAGTCCGAAGCCAGGGCTCTAATCCCTTCTAATTAGCGTCTTACAATTACCGTGTAGAGTATATATAGCGAAAGCTTTACCGCCATAGGCCTACTAGTAATGTATACAGTATCAGCCTGACGTACGTCAAGAGGTGTATTATGCTCAAACATCTCTATGGACAATCGAGTCTGGTGCCGGTAAATTGCTTGTAATAGATGACAACAAGCTGAGTATATAATTAACACCATAACGACCAAAGTATTGGGTTTTTATGGCGGCCACACATGAAACTTCTTCTGATGCGATGACTTTCTACAGCTCCACTTCAGAAGATTGGTGGCCCTCGGGTCCTGCTACTGCCAGGACTGGGCTGGGCTGTGTGATCAACAAACCGGAACAGAAATGATCTTAGATACCGCAGTCAAACGTGGACCACAGTGACTAAGAGGATGCAGAGTGATTGAGCTCCCTCATCCCCCACCTATCGGCATCCTGCAGCTGCAATCACAGGGTACGGAGGAGGTCTCATGGCACCCGTGGGTCCCCCAGAGGACCCCAGGCTGCTCCAAGCCTGGCCTAAACGATGTCACTGTCACAATAATTACACTGCATTACACAAGAGATCAAACAATCTCATGTTTATGTCTCCTTGTGGGAGAATTGATTTTATAAAATTGTTAAAAAAAAATTTTCTTTGCAAAAACACACAAATCACCCGTACCTTAAAAAAATTTTAATCACACATATTTTGACAATTTTTATTGATCCATCACACAAAAAATTCTATTAGCCCCTTTATCATTTTAAAGTTTCTATTTTTCATTCCTCCCTTTCAAAAATCCATAACTTTTCATCCCCATAAGAGACTAAGAGCAGACAAAGTCATGCTACTTGTTCATTGTCCTGTTCTCGTCTCTATCTCTCCTCTTACAAAGAGGTCTACAACGTTGAATGGTGAATAGTAGATTCTCCCTTACGGCAACTGACAATTAGCACAAGTAAAACATGTTGCGTGTGGATCTCATACCAGATGCTCCACTGCGTAGGTTTCTGGGAAAATATGCAAATTTTGCAAAATTGTATAGGAAAACCACTTACCTTGTAAGGCAGCTCCTTACATCAATCGTTACTTTCAGAAGCCTTATACAGGATTTCAAGAATGCAAACCAAACCATATATCTGTTCAGACTCTCTGTAAGGATAGCTCAATACTTCGACCTCCATTCACAAGGCTCTCACTCAGCCAATCAGTTCCCTACACTGTCTGAGGGACCCAACAGGTGAAACATCGCCGTCTACCGTTGGGAGCCTGTTCTTCTGAATAGATATAGTGGTTTGGTTTTAATCCTGCATCAGGTTCCTTAGGCCTCTTTAGGTCATGCTTTGATGTCAAGGAGCTGCCTTACATGTCGCTCAAAGAGGTTGGTTTTTCCTTATCCCATCCTGGAAACTTTGCATGTTGAGGTAGTCACAGATTTGTAATACGAGGTGGCACGAGTCCGAAGCCTGGACTCTATCCCTCTAATTAGAGTCTTACAATTTAGCCGTTAGAGGACATATAGAGAAAGCTTTAAACCGCCATAGGCTACTAGTAGTATCCGCATCAGCCGACGTACGTCAAAGTTGTACTTATGCCAACATCTCTATGGACACTCGAGTCGGTGCCGGTATTGCTTGTAATAGATGCAACAACTGAGTCTATATTAACACCATAACGACCAAAGAATTGGGTTTTTTTATGGCGCCACACATGTAACACATGACTTTCTACAGCTCTACTTCAGAAGATTGGATTCCCTCGCGTCCTGCTCTGCCCTGACTGGCTGTGTGATCAACAACCGGACAGAATCCAATCAACTTAGATACCACAGTCAATGCGGACCACATGACTAAAGGATGCACGTGATTGAGCCCCTCATCCCCCTGCAGCTGCAATCACAGGTACGGAGGAGGCTCATGGCACCGTGGGTCCCCCAAGTGACCCCAGCTCTCCAAGCCTGGCCAAGAGAGGTCACTGACTGTTATATACCTGCCTTACACAAAGATCAAACATCTCATGTTCTGTCTCCTTGTGGGATAATTGATTTTATAAAATTGTTAAACACCATTTTTTTTTGGCAACAAAACTCACACAAATCACCCGTCCCTTAAACATCACAACCCTCACAAATCAGTACCTTAAAAAAAATTAAATCACACATAGTTTGTAGTTCTACACGCCATACCTACCTAGGGTGGGGCTCAAAATCTAAGAAAAAACAGACTGGCCAATTGAAATTTTTTCTTTATCCATCTACCAAAAAATTCTATTAGCCCCTTTTCACTTTAACCGTTCGATTTTTCATTCCCAGCCTTTCAAAAATCCATAACTTTTACAATTTTCTGTGTGCACAGCTGGATGAGGGCTTGTTTTCTGCAGAACAAGTTGCACTTCCTAGTGGGTAACTGCAAAAAAAATGCCAAATCAGTGGAAACTGACGAAAAAAACACAATTGGTTTTCTTTCTTTTGGATCTTGTTTTTAATTCTTTTATTGTGCTTTTTAAGGCTTTTATTGTATACTGCAGCATGTGACAACTCCCCTTTATTCTTTGGGTGGGTACGATCACGGAGATACTAAACACAGGATATGTAGGTTCTCTTATGTTTTAGTTGATTTTTAAAAAAAAAGTAAATCTTATGTGCAATTTTTTTTTATTTTGCCTTATTCTGAGGCCAATAACTTTTTCATACTTTGGTGTATGGAGCTGAGCAAGGGATTTTTGCTTAATGAGATGAAGTTTTTATTGTTACCAATGTGGGGACTGTACAGCCTTTTGATATATTTTTATTAAAATAAGTATGTGTTGGAAAATAGGCAAAAATTGGTGTTTTGGACTTTTTGGTGTTATTTTCTGCTACGGGGTTCACCATTGTGAATAACAGATTCTATATATTTTCATAGATCGGGCATTTAGGTTTTTAATTAAAAAGTATTTTTTTCTACTTAAAAAATAAAAATTACTCTATATGTAGACCTAATAGGGTACCTGAACCCTAGAGGGTCTGATCAATCCTAACATAAACTGCAATGCAGGCGGTCCCCTACATAAGAACACCCGACTTACAGACGACCGCTACTCTGTACTTTAGCCTTAGGCTACAATAATCAGCTATAACAGTTATCACAGGTGTCTATAATGAAGCTTTAGTGTTAGTCCTGGTTCTTATGACAATCCAACATTTTTAAAATACAATTGTCACAGAGACCACCAAAAAAATTTTGGCTGTGGGGCTACAATTATAAAATATACAGTTGCGACTTACATACAAATTCTAACCTACAGAACCTATCCTGTACATAACCCAGGGACTGCCGGTACTACTGTATGTGCAGTATATGGGGATTTTCCTATTGATCTATAATAGTGTGCCACTGGCACACTATTATAGATCATGCTGAATGACAAGCCAGGGGTTTTCCCTCCATGGGAGCGCCGCGCTGGGCAATCTCAATCCATAGAGATGAATGGAGCCGAATGGCCAGGTACCTCAGACCCCATCGGCCCCCTTCTCGATGGGGGTCTCAGTGACCGAACACCAAGCATTTACAAATAAAAACTACAGGTCTAAACCAAGACTACAGCCACCTTATGTTGTTCGTAATGAATTTATGAACATATTGTTAATAAATTACTGACGGCCTACTGTCAAGTACGATATATACCCCTCGATATCAGTGTTTGTGTAGTTGTTAAAATTACGATAATTAGTCTCAGACACTTCGAGTAATTATGGCTTAGCGGATGCTCGAGTTCACAGAGCCATGAGCCATTTGCTTGATCTCTCCAATTAAGTCGTTTTTCGTGATAGTAGTGCGTCTGTTTGTGATTTCCTTATTAGAGCCAACACCCCGCCTCGCACATGATTTCTAATGTTAACCCCTCACAACCACACCTCCACTATAATACCATACCAACCCACGCTACACTATCGATCCAATCACCTATATAGTTGGCGTGGGGTTTTTAGTTGTATTTTAATATGTTTCTGAAAGCTAACCTTATTTCGTCTTGAAAATATTTTCTTTTT
The DNA here is from genome assembly GCA_019512145.1 of Engystomops pustulosus. Classification (NCBI taxonomy): domain Eukaryota; kingdom Metazoa; phylum Chordata; class Amphibia; order Anura; family Leptodactylidae; genus Engystomops; species Engystomops pustulosus. Next base: position 7,771,698 of record CM033645.1, read on the forward strand.
AATTTTTGAACTTTCTCAACTTAAAGTTAGATTTTAACGTGGTAACTGAAAATTGGGGACCTATATCCTTTTTGCCTTGGTGTCTTGTGCGGTCCTATCTGGTACATAAGTTAATACCCGTGCCACGTAATTTGTCCTCACGTTCTGGATTAAAGTAGAAGTTGGATGTGGGAGCGTGGTTATTGTATTTATGGATTAGTGTGCTCAGTGAGACACCATTGTGTATGGTGGGTGTATAGTATGTAGTATGTTGTCTGATTGTTTATATAGAGATCCACTCATACATCACACCGGCCACTTTAATTAGGACCCATGTTTATAACAGGGTTTTCGCTTTGGACCCCCCCCTTTTGCCCTTCAGAACGGCCTGTCAAAATTTTCTTCGTTTGGCTATTAGATTCAGAAAGTGTGTGGGAAGCTTGGAAAGTGCTCCTCATGATTTGTGTAACTTGTTGACATTTGATGACTGGCGCCATCACACGTTGCTGCAGAAGAAGTTGTCGGCTGCACATCCAGATGTCTAATCTCCACGTGTTCGCCACAAATCCCCAAAGATGTTTCTATTGGATTGATGATCTTGGTGGTGACTTTTCTTGTGGATTTGATGTGGTAGTATCTGTGTGTGGCTACATGTTCATTTGTCACGTAGTGCCTTCGTCGATTGTTCTATGTTTTCATATGTAAGTCACGTGCAGTGGTTTATCTTGTTTTCTGAGATGCCCTTTCAGGGCTTTTATTGACGCCATGGGCGCATTTCTGCTTTGAAAAGTATATTAAGTAGCCATTTCGAAGATGTTTACTACAGTGGTTCCGGTAGATTGTTGCTCATTAAAAGGGTTCTGTGATTGTGCCATCCTGCTGTGCAGTTGATGGAGAGTGGTGAGTGAATCTTCAGGGAGAAGGGGGAAGATAGACAATCAATAATAGGGATATAGGATGCGGTGTGGTGCGTATGTGGGCATGGGCAACGTTTGGAGGTCATCAATTCCTGGTTGTAGGTACCATGGGTGCCCAAAGCGTGCCAAGGATAAGAGAAAATATCTCCTCACACCATGGACACCACCATCCACCAGCCCCTGAACGTCTCGATATACACGGCATGGGTGGATCCATGTGTTGCACTTGTATGTGGTTTTGATTGTTGATGCCAATAAATTCATGAAGGCTTTGATGTCTTCACCTACCCAGTGTTAATTTCCCTGTCCGAATAAGTTTGTTCGCCTGGCCAGCATAATCGATGATGCTCATTCAGACCAGGCAACGGTTTTTCCAATCTTCCTACTGTCCTGATAATTTCGTTATGTATTGAGTAATTGGATTGATACAGTGTGCATTGTAGCTCCAGTTTTCCTGTTCTTAGCTGATAAGGCGTTTGGATTTTGGCAACTCCGGTGTTGTGTCTTCTTGATGGCGTAGCCTCATGTTCTGCCGTCAAAGTTGGACGTATGTGTGTTCAGAGATGATCTTTACGGCCTACATTGGTTTGTTGTGTTAAAGCTGGGGGGTGGGCGATTATTTGATTTGGTTTTCTGCGACTCCCAACTGTTGCCTTCATCAGACTCGCAAACAACCAGCTCCTGCCCTATTGATTTCTCCTCTGACCAACATTATTTGGTCCTCAACAAGGCGATTTTCTCCACACTATAGCAGGATAAATTGCAGACTCACTGTGTTTTTATTTTTTTGTTTTTTTCTGGTTTTTCGGGGACCATTTATCTGTAGAAACCTCGTGTAAGAAGATGGGGTTGTGCGTGTGAAATAATACCAAGTGAAGTATAAATGCCATTAAGATTCAGGCAGGTTTCTGAAAGATGACATTAATACTCAAGGACAAGCCCTTATGGGCAACCAACACAATGCCAAGTTCCAAGGAATCAAGCACTCTTTTATGCCCAATAGTTTGCTCTGTGTTGAACGTCAGGAGGATTGTATTTTGTCCTGGAACTAATGTTGTTTCTGCATGCTTACTAAAATGCACGTGATGTTGCCGTCCATGTGATTGGGTCGTTGTCTTCTGATTATGAGATTAGAAATCTAGGTGTTCCCGAGGCAGTTTGGACTGGACAGGTGTCGGTTCCAAGTGGAGAACGAATAGAAGGAGGGAAGGTCGGTGGGCAATGAGGGTACCTTGGCGTGGGGTTTATGGTCCGGTAATGGTGATCTAAGGCGGGGCTTGTATTTTTGTGTGGAGTAGGTTTAGTTATGTATTAAAATTTATGGGTCATGGTGTATTTACTGTCATCTGGAATCCATCATCACGGGTTCTGACACTTCCCTCATTTGAACAATCGGTATAATTCTGTTGGTGCGCGAGCTGTGTAGTGGGATGTGTTATAATTGGGGTTTGTAGTAGTGGGATAGTGAGGTCAGGGTTGTAGGGTTTAGGGCGTGATAGGGAATTAGTGTAGCAATATCTTGCGGTGCTGTAAGGGTCACATCACTCTGAGGTGAGAACTTTCTGCAGAGAACTTTGTGACCTAGTCCTTTCGGTCATTCCTCTTCATTGGTTCTTCTGTGGCCAAAAAATTGAACTAATTGAATCGGAGTGTGTTCTACTTGTGGATGGTTAGTATCCTGTCGTGAACGGGGTCGGGCCTGGGGGTCTGCTTATTGTAGAGATCACAGGCTACTTTTTTTTTAGTTTTGGATGACAGGCTTTTAGTCTGGGACTCCCTGATTCGTTTTCTGCCTTGCTGTTCTGCACAGTCTTTTATGCCATACCAATAAGTGTTTTAATTGTCTGTTTATTGGTGTTCAATAGTTTGATCAGTGGATGGTCTGTGCACATGGGTACCTCCATGGTTCATGTGGAGAAAGTGAGATCGGATTCTCTGGCGTTTGTTTTTTTTTGCCCCGGACCGGGAATCAGATCCCTTGTTCTTTTGGTAATTCTGTTATTGTGGGTTGTTCCTTTCTCGTATATGATTCGAGAATTTGACCTCGCGCCATTCAGGCAAGTTTCAGGAAATTCCCAATAAGTGGGGAGGAGAACACCACAATGAACACCTGGTTTTCCCTGTATGTATCATGTCAGTTACAAATAAAAAAGAAAAGCATAAATCTGTGTTTTTGGCTTGTTTCTGTCATTATTTTTTTGGAAGTTGAAGTTGCTATCCAGATTCCGTAATTAAAGTTCTGTTTGTTTTTGTAGCTTTCTGTTATCTGTATTTTAAAGTTCGTTTGTCCCGATGATTTCAATATTGATTGCTAGGTTCACAATATTGTTTTTTCAAAGTATGGTCAGGAAAACAGTGTCAGGGGAAAACGGGAAGATCAATGTTGAGGAAAACAACCAAATATTGTTTTTTTCCCAATTTTTTGCTTTGATGGTGGAATGATTTTTTCCTCCATGTTAGCAGATACGTTATATATTTATTTAATGTTCATTATTATGACGATTGTAATGAATAATGTTCTGGGTGCTGAATGGATTGAAAGGTGTAGTTGTTATTTTTAAGTGGACAAGAAAAGAGTCTAATTAATAATGGAGATCAGGAAGCGTTGTTCCCGGCTGATGGTCTCTTCTCCCCTATGATGGGAATAGCGCTGCCCTGTCTGATGAACCTATATCGTTTGGAATATACATGCCTTCCTATCAGCGTTAAAGGAGGGAATTCCGGGATGAAATCCAATTATTATGATATAGGTTTTTTGTGTGGGATCACAGACTCTGTCTGGCTTGTTTTCTTGTTGTCTGATTGTTTTGTTGTGGATTGTGGTTTGTAGCTATGACAATGCTACGGGTAATTTCGTATGGACTGATTTATTTCTGTGGTTGTCGTTCGTTTGCATGAAGGTGGGAGACCACCCCTTATACTGTATTTTCGTGCTGTGTGAACCGATATCGGGCAGAATTAGGGAAAAGATATCTTTGTTGTTTGGTTGATTTGTTTTGTTTCCCTTGTACTTATCCACCCATTAATCAAGGTAGAAATCAATGACCCTCAGGAATATCCGATAATAACACTTTTGCTAGAGATTTCTTTGAGTGACATGTTAATACTGACCGTAAATCCGAACCGAATCGCTAGGTTTGTGCAGGATGAGAGTGAACTGCGAAAAGAACGTATACTTCGCCTATGAGACGGGAGTTGTGTGGGTTGGTTTGGTGGGTTTGGTTTTGGTTGGGTTGGGTGTTTTTGGTTTTTTTGGGGTTTTTGGTTGGGGTGGTTTACTAGATTCTCTCTTGTTTGTGTTCTGGTATTGTGTTTCTGTAGTATTGAGTTGGACAATAAATGTGTTTTTTGCCGCAGCTCCCCGGCTGTAAGAGGGTCAGGTTTATGTTCTGATGTGTAACACATATGATGCCTAGGCAATCAACAGATCTAAAAATAAAGTACAAGAAATTGTTGTTTTCGGTTCCACCATTTGTAATTGTTATGTGTCTGTCTGCATGCACCTGATGTTGACTTTTGTCCGGTTCTGTATTTCTGGATGGCACACTGCGCTGGGCCGAATGAACTGGGACAGTCACTCATGAGCTGCGGAGTGATTGGAGGTGCGGGTGTTGTATGTGGAGGATGTAGACCCTCTCAGCTGTGTTTGTATGTGTGCTAGATCTCAGCGATGTGCAGAAAAAAAGAAAAAAAGAAAAGCCTAAGGAGGGTTGGTTGGCTACTATTCTGTTGTAATTGTTAATGACAAAGTGTTGTGACCAATTGATTATTTTAGTAACTTAAAGTCGTTCTCCAACTATCCACAGAATCAGAATTATAAACAATCCTATCGTTGAGTGGTTCTGTGATCTTGGTGGATGGTCGGGGTGGGACCACCATTCTCATAAGATAGCACCCCTCAGCAAAGGGAGATAAAAGAAAGCAGTCTACGCCCAGAGATCATTCGTGCATCTCTGCGGCGCTGTCTAATTCTGATTAGATGTGCAGGAGCCACAGCAAAGTGTCCGCTGCTACATCGGAGGCACTCACATTCCATTGTCTGATGTAGAGTACAAGGAGCTTGTGTTTTTTTTTTTGAGCTTTTTTGTGTCCGTTTGTGTCTTGTCTGCAATTTTTTGGTTGTAGCTGCCCCATAGTATTTGAATAGTCTATAGATTTAATAGCAGCAAGGGACTACCACGAATTAGTTGTTTCTGTCGCCGGTATTTGTTTGGTATCCTATGATTGTTCGTGTGTTGTGAGAATAGTATTAATTGCACGATTAGCAGGGTCCACAATAGCCGAGGTCCAATATTCAGCTTGATCAGCCGCTAGTTGTAATGTAAGCTATTGGGCCTCATGTGTTCTATGCATTGTGGGTTGTAGCTTTAGATTGTGTAATCTAGTGTAATGGATATCATGTCAAATATCGCCTATATTGGCGGTATAACCCGGCCCGGCAATGAGCTCCACCGCGGTTCGCCCTGTTCCTCAAGGTTGACACAGGCAGACAGAAAACCACCTCTCAAGTACTTGACCTGGGTGGTGAGCAGCCAGGTAGCAGGCAAGGGAATAGATAATAATGCAACCAGAGGGCCACGTCACGCATATTGGTAAGCGAAGTAGGAGGGGAAGAGGGCAAGAACAAACCACCCAATGAAGCACCCAACACCAGCATCATCCTCAATGGGGTTGGTGAAACTGGAGGGTCCCAGTAGCCGGAACCCCCCCAATCCCATCGATTTGTATACATTATTACCAGGATCGTGGGAAAAATCCCACAATAAAACGTTGGTTTCAACAATCCTGAAACAAACACTGTTAGTCTGCAGGATATAACAAATTAACACACATGCCCCCTGTCGGATCTGCCGGCCAGGCACAACTATAGGACCATTGTCCTATGTCCTGGTGTCCGCTATTGAGGTTTGTAATACTATGTCGGGCGCAGATGGGTGGATTACTCTGATTTGTGGGGATAAACTGATGTCTTTCCTGTAAGGTGTCTGACTTCGCTTACTCGGTCATACGACCGCTTTACAGGTGGTGGTCTGGGGTCATTAGATGATATTACCGTGTATTTATCTCATATCATTTTTGTTTTTTCTGTTTAAAGCCTTGTTTACAAGGCGACACACTCCTCGCTTCGCGAGGTCAAAATACTAACGTGATCTGTGGATGTGGAGGGAACACTTGAAAGGCGCACTGTTAACTAGGTCATAGGACTGGCTCCTATCTGGCGATGAATACAGCGGGATGTTTGTACTAAAATCATTCCATCACCACAAATCGCCTGCCTTTTTAGGTACCATCAATGAATCCGTATATAACCAACACGTGACGTAAGTTTGTCGAATTTCATGTGGTAGATTTTAAAATATCCCTGAACAGTAGCTTCTATACATCTCTTGTGATGCCTGGGGGGATACTACCAGCGGCTTTGCACCATACAAGACCGCCCCCGTGCTTAGTTATTGGCTTGGAGACCTGGGTAACCGTACCTGCGGAGTTCTTATTGTTGTAGTATTCGCCTTCGTATGTGGGGAGAAAACAAATCAATTATATTCCAGGTATTGAGATACGTGAGGCATCATGGTGGGTGCGTCTCCTCACACTTGTTCATTTGAGCTGGCTCTTTTCAAACCGCTCCCCAAATGCTCTCCTATGTGTCATATTGAACAAGAAGTTTACTGGCTCTTCATATTAGAGCAGAAAGGAGGAGCGTGCTGTGAGATGGCACACGGGGTCCAGCTACAATCCTGGAAATCATAATGAAGATCACGGGGTACAATAGACCGAAAATCACAATTTGTGTGGTCAAACTGGCTGTGGTAGTCTACCGATAAATCGAAGAAAGTCAATGAACAGTGCTTGATTGGCTCCAGTGGAGCTTCAAGTCTGTAATTCTATCTGCGCTTTTGAGTTGATAACACCCAAACGTATCCTCTCCTCCCCATATCTTCTAAGTTAGCTAGGGACTATATCATAACCCCTTGTCTCTGCCTAACCCTCCTGCCGTTCTACTTCTGAACGGAATTCTCTGGCACAATGCTGCTTATAATCAAATCTTTGGGGACCCTTAACAGATCACCAACTCACGCAGCACCATTCTCCCCTCACCCAGGTCGGGTGTGTAGAAATGTCCCTTCCGAATTCCCTTGTTTTTTACCCGTCGAACATCTACATATTTACTTTATTGTGACAGGAAAACAAAAATAAAAAAGTCATAATTTCTCATTAAATTTAAGTGTAATATTTTGTACATGGTTCCTATGCATAATGGACTTTTAATTCAGATGCCACCTTACAGTCAGCGCATCCAACGCGCCCATGATAACATCTGCCACCCTAAATAGTCCTTTGTGATATATGTAAGTTGTGAGCAGCACATTCTCTGGTGATTTCGCGGCATAGGCTCGATAGCACCTAAGAATGAATGATGCTTTGTCATATTAAGTATAGGATTCTCTTCTGTCCGATGAGCATCTTTTCCCTCAACTAAGAACAAGAGGTCCAGAAAAGTTGGCACAGTTGGAAATGTGATCGCAGAGACAAAATACAATTCACTTACGGTTATTTGAAAGATGAGATGACGGCGGGACCCGTGTTCTCCCAATTCCTGATCCTTTGTTCTTACTGATCCAGTGGAGTCCTTGTGCTCCCACCAGCCCAGAACCCTAAGACTTTTTATCTGATCTTAAACATGACACACGAGTATCATGTGTTTCGGGGACTATAGAACTAAAAGATGCGCGCGGGGTTTGATGGAGGGAAACACTCCCATTTAGCTTAAGTGACTATCTTAAACTTCAAATGACTTGGAGGCGATTTATGTATAGGGAAATGGACTGATTTCACATAAGAGGTGATGCTAGAAAGGGATGTCATCCGTTTCTTGAGGGAGGGCTGTGTAGTTAATTTGGTGGTAAAATCGAGTGCGTGCATGGGTTAAGTTAAAAGTTGGATGATGTTATAAGTGCTCAGAACGAAATAGGTTCAACTCCCTGTTGTCACCACAATATCGTTCTGGAATTGAATCCCTGACAAATAACGTATGGCCTTGCTTCACGCTTAGGCCAGCAAGTTCTGCGATATGTCCGGAATCAGAATATTCTGGGAATCATTTCTGCAATGCGAGACATTATAATATTCATTGTGTCATCTGAACGTTCACTTGGTCATAGTGGACGCTGACCTATTCACCTACACTTGCTTCACAAACACTGCATGTATAGGTGCCGAGGGATGGTGCCTTGCCACCATTGTCATATACAGTGGGGGCAGGTTAGTATTACAGTCTGTGACAAAGAGTCATTGTAGGTAGTACGGCCTACTGTCTAGCTCTCTAATCTCTTTGCATCCTCGTTCTTTTAGATGCCACTGGGTGGGTGCGTTCCCAGAATACCCCACCTAGTCAAGATCCGAAGCTATATCGTGTACATAGCCCATTGTTCCACTTGTATAACTAGCCACGGCCATAACACCAACTACGAACTAGCGTAGATGGTGTGGCTCCTGAGATGAAGTCACCCCTCTGATCATATCCCATGATAGGCCGTGTCAGAAGACGCATGTGGGGAGTGTCGTTAGTCAAGCAGCTTGGAACTACGAACTCACGCACGTGGAAAGTGCGCTGGAGAAACGAATTTTGTCAGCATCTAGTGTTTCTGAATGTTGAAGCGTGTTTGTGTCAGTCCCGGATGGGGGGATAGTGGTTCTCCATCCCTATATGTTCCATGTTTTGAAACCAGCGCCAAGCAGATGTGCCCAGTGGACTCCACCCTGTCCTCACCAACTGGGAGTCTCCTGTGGTCCTGCAGAGCGTATGCATAACCGATGACGAGGGCACCTCAGACTAAACCCCCCCTGTCGTTACAGTCGATGATCTGTCTCAGGAGATTTACCTAAAGGCAGAGGTGCGTTGGTGTGATTCTTATAAATTGTGTTTCTGAAGTATGAATTTTTTGTCACATATTGTTGTCTTGATGAGAATCCAGGACCACAGACACCTATAGAAAGGTCTGGTATTAATCTTCGTACGAGTCATGTAATCTGGTGTAATTGTCTGCGTAGTTAGTATGGTTTTATTTTGGTGAGTTGTATTGGCGTCTCAGGTGGAGTCTTAGAGGACCTCAGACATCTGGGACCCCGCCCGTCTCAGCCCCCCATGTATGATATATTTGTGTGAGTATTACCACCTCGGTATAGGGGAATCTTCTTGCTTGTAAAATCAACTTTATTAAGTGTGACTCATGAGCCAGCCAAAGTGCATACGGTACCCCTACCAGAGCTCACCTACGGCCTCACAGACTTTCACCATTTACTCTCTATATGTGCAGAGAAAACTCTTCGCCCCCTGTCCCACCCCTCTGGCATTCCGACTCCCTCGCCTTCTTCCCCCTGTGGTACTTAGGCTGTATGTTAACACCACACATAGGTGCAGGGTGGGACGGAAGTGCTCTCGCATTGAGGGCGGAGGAACACGGCGTCTGGTGGGAGCGCTGGAGGTGACAGTACTGAGTTTTTTTTTTTCTTTTATTAATGAGCTGGCTGGCTGTTGTTTGCATTTCTGTAGTGGGGGGTGGGGTCGCATAGTTTTCCTGGTTTTTTTTTTTTTTATTTGTTGATTAAAAATGAGGTGACTTGTAGCTATATCTACTGTCTTATGCGTCACGCCATCGATTATATATTAGCTCAAGCATCCATAGGGTTTGTCTCTTTAGGTATGATTTTGTTTCTTCTGCTCGTTTTCTCAGCCTGGTGCCTGACAGTGTGACAGAAAGGTAGCAGTTGTTACAGAGGATATTAAGTGGCCGTTTCCTCGGCCGCGACGCCCCCGTGCTATAATTTAATCCGCCCTATTATTTTTTTTATGTGCCGTGTTTTGCACACTGTGTTGTTGTGTGCCCTTGTTCGCCCATGTCTTTTTTTATTGGACCTAATTGTTGTAGCTTAAGTTCGTTTTAATCACTATGAAATCGTGGCCCCCCTCATCCTGGGGTAGGTTATTGTCTGGCACCCACCACTCATCATCCTCCCTCATGTTAGCTGTGGTAGCTTTACACTCGTTTTTTTCCCCAAAAAATATTTGCTAACTCAGTTACTACAGCGCCGGTCCCCGACTTAAGAACACCCCCCGACCCCCGGACGACTCCCTAGTTCAAACAGGCACCCCTCTGGACTATTGGTAATTACTGTCCTTATCCTTCGGCTACAAATAATCAGCTATAACAGCCGCGTTGTGAATGACACCCCTCGATTATTGGTATCCTGGTTCGATATGACACGAACAACAATGTTTTAAAATCCCACATAAAGAATCTTGGCTGGGATTAAAATGATAAAGTTTACAGTCGATTTCATACAAATGTCAACTTAAGCACAAAATCTACAGAAAAAGATCTTGTACGTAACCGGGGACAAGACCATCTAGCCCGATACGAGGGGGGGGGGGTAAGGGGGTGGTTAAATGGGGGGGTCGGGTGGTAAATAAATTAAAATACTAGGGCCCTGAGAGTCACTCGGAGTGCCCCAGGGTAATTGCATAAATCTATATTTCCCCAATTGTTTTATGTGACGTATAGGACACATTTACCATCATTAATACTGATAGAAACGATGTTACATGTCCTATGATCCCAGAATCCACACATATGTCACTAAGAACTGTCATTCTGTGTAACGTACTTTGTGCATTTGTTACTTGCGCAAACTTTTGTATTGTCTCATGTGTTCGGTGTGGATGCTTTATTTTTTTGTTATAAAGGGACCGACGTAAAAACGTGATTCGGGCCCTTAGTAAATGACCCCCACTGTGTATCTGATGACGTCCGTCTTCAAACCTTGTGATTGTGATCTTGGACTGAGAAGATTACCGCATGTTACCTGGAGTTATACGGATTATAGTGATCAGTGCAATATTTAAAGGAAAATCCAGTAGTAATACAAGTACAAAAAGGTTAGGAAATACAAAACAACACAATGTGAAAGAACAAAAGAAAAATCTAAATCCAATCAATATTTGCCTTCTAGAGGCATCACTTTTCCTAGGTACTTACATGCAGTTTATGAAGATACCCGGCAGAGAGGTTATTCCAAACATCTTGGAGTCCACATCCACAGAAGCTCTGGGCACTTACAGTACAAATCCTTTAGGATGATGATGTGATTAGGACTTTGCGGGGGTCACATCATCATTTCCAGGACTAAATAATATTGAACTTTACACAGATGATAGTTCTTAGTGGCAATGTGTGGATGTCTGGGATCTTAGGACATTTACCATCAGTTTCTATCAGTTGATGGTAATGATGGTAAATGTGTCCTATACGTCACAATTGTGGAAATATAGAGTTATGCAAATTACCCTGGGGCACTCCGAGTGTCTCAGGGAGCCCTAGTATTTTAATTTATACACCCCCCCCCCCCCCGTGTTCTTAAGTAGGGGACCGCCTGTAGTACTTATTACAAATATTTTTTGGGGAAAAAAAAAAAACATGTAAACTACAACCAACCAGGAGGAGATGATGATTGGTGCATTACAAGAACACACAAGAATTATTTGGCCTGATTTCATTTTATTAAAACATGCTACAAATTATGTCATAAAAAAAGACTTGGAAATGGAAAACAAAATTGTGCAAAAAGACACGTCACATAAAAAAAATATAGGCGGATGAAGTTATAGACTGGCGTGCTGGGCGAGGAAGGCTCTTATCCTCTGTAACAGCTCCTTCTTCACACTGTCAGGCACCAGGGCTGGAAAAGAAAAGAAGAAATCCCTAACTAAAGAGACAAACCCTATGTATACATACGTATATACACTATGCCGACCAGAATACAGTATAGGCACAGGCACCTCATTTTACAAAAAAATAAATAAAAATGGAAAACTTGCAGCCCCCCCCCCC